>JAVSCE010016318.1:0-24318 GCA_032199065.1 Smutsia gigantea
AATACTAACAGAATTAAAGGAGGAAATAGAATGCAATGCAATGCATTCATTCTAGGAGACTTCAACACACCACTCACTCCAAAGGACAGAACAACCACACAGAAAATAAGTAAAGAGACAGAGGCACTGAACAACATATTAGAACAGATGGACATAAAGGACATCTACAGAACACTCCATCCAAAAGCAACAGGATACACATTCTTCTCAAGTGCACATAGAACATTTTCAAGAACTGATCATATATTAGGCCACAAAAAGAACCTCAGTAAATTAAAAAAGATTGAAATTGTACCAACCAGCTTCTCAGATCACAAAGGTATGAAACTAGAAATAAATTACACAAAGAAAAAAAAAAGCCCACAAACACATGGAGGCTTAATAACATGCTCCTAAATAATCAATGGATCAATGACCAAATAAAAACAGAGATCAAGCAATATATGGCAACAAATGACAAGAATAATGCAACACCACAAAATCTGTGGGATGCAGCAAAGGCTGTGCTAAGAGGGAAATATATCACAATACAGGTCTACCTCAGGAAAGAAGAACAATCCCAAATGAAGAGTCTAAACTCACAATTAATGAAACTAGAAAAGGAAGAACAAATGCGACCCAAAATCAGTAGAAGGAGGGACATAATAAAGATTAAAGCAGAAATAAATAAAATTGAGAAGAATAAAACAAAAGAAAGAATCAATGAAAGCAGGAGCTGGTTCTTCAAGAAAATAAACAAAATAGAAAAACTCCTAGCCAGACTTGTGAAGAAAAAAAGAGTCTACAAACATAAACAGAATAAGAAATGAGAAAGGAAACATCAGTACGGACACCAAAGAAATACAAAGAATTATGAGAGAATACTATGAAAAATTATATGCTAACAAACTGGATAACCTAGAATAAATGGAATACTTTCTAGAAAAACACAACCTTCCAAGGCTGACCCAAGAAGAAACAGAAAATTTTAATAGACCAATTACCAAAAAAGAAATTGAATTGATAAACAAAAAACTACCTAAGAAAAAAACTCCTGGACTAGATGGTTTCACTGATGAATTTTATCAAACATTTAGTGAAGACCTAATACCCATTCTCCTTAAAGTTTTCCAAAAAGTGGAAGAGGAGGGAATACTGCCAAAGTCATTCTATGAAGCCAACATCACTCTAATACCAAAACCAGGCAAAGACGCCACAAGAAAGAAAATTACAGACCAATATCCCTCATGAACATAGATGCAAAAATACTCCACAAAATATTTGCAAACTGAATTCAAAAATACATCAAAAAAGATCATCTGTCATGATCCAGTGGGATTCATCCCAGGGATGCAAGGATGGTACAACATTCGAAAATTCATCAACATCATCCACTACATCAACAAAAAGAAGGACAAAAACCACATGATCATCTCCACAGATGCTGAAAAAGCATTCGAAAAAATTCAACATTCATTCATGATAAAAAATCTCAACAAAATGGGTATAGAGGGCAAGTACCTCAACATAATAAAGGCCATATATGACAAACCCATAGCCAACATTATACTTAACAGAGAGAAGCTGAAAGATTTTCCTTTAAGATCGGGAACAAGACAAGGATGCCCACTCTCCCCACTTTTATTCAACATAGTACAGGAGGTCCTAGCCACAGCAATCAGACAACACAAAGAAATAAAAGGCATCCAGATTGGCAAGGAAGAACTCAAACTGTCCCTGTTTGCAGATCACATGATATTGTATATAAAAAACCCTAAAGAATCCACTCCAAAACTATTAGATCTAATATCTGAATTCAGCAAAGTTGCAGGATACAAAATTAATATACAGACATCTCTTGCATTCCTATACACTAACGGTGAACTAGCAGAAAGAGAAATCAGGAAAACAATTCCATTCACAATCACATCCAAATGAATAAAATATCTAAGAATAAACCTAACCAAGGAAGTGAAAGACTTATACCCTGAAAACTACAAGACACTCCTAAGAGAAATTAAAGAGGACACTAATAAATGGAAATTCATCCCATGCTCTTGGCTAGGAAGAATTAATATTGTCAAAATAGCCATCCTGCCTAAAGAAATCTACAGATTCAATACAGTCCCTATCAAAATACCAACAACATTCTTCAACGAACTATAACAAATAGTTCTAAAATTCATATGGAACCAATAAAGACCCTGACACCAAAGGAATCCTGAGAAGGAAGAATAAAGCTGGGGGATTATGCTCCCCAACTTCAAGCTCTACTACAAAGCCACAGTACTCAAGACAATTTGGTACTGCCACAAGAACAGACCCATAGATCAATGGAACAGACTAGAGAGCCCTGATATAAACTCAACCATATATGGTCAATTAATATACAATAAAGGAGCAATGGATATACAATAAGGAAATGATAGCTCTTCAACAGCTGGTGTTGGCAAAACTGGACAGCTACATGTAAGAGAATGAAACTGGATTACTGTCTAACCCCATGCACAAAAGTAAACTCAAAATGGGTCAAAGACCTGAATGTAAGTCATGAAACCATAAAACCCTTAGGAAAAAAATATAGGCAAAAATCTCTTGGATATAAACATGAGCAACTTCTTCATGAACATATCTCCCTGGGCAAGGGAAACAAAAGCAAAAATGAACAAATGAGACTATATCAAACTAAAAAGCTTCTGTACAGCAAAGAATACCATCAGTAGAACAAAAAGACATCCTACAATATGTGATCATATATTCATAAATGAAATATCCAATAAGGGGTTGACATCCAAAATGTATAGAGAGGTCACACACCTCAACAAACAAAAAGCAAATAAGCCAATTAAAAAATGGGCAGAGGACCTGAACAGACACTTCTCCAAAGAAGAAATTCAGATGGCCAACAGGCACATGAAAAGATGTTCCACATCACTAGTCATCAGAGAAATGCAGATTAAAACCACAATGAGATATCACCTCACACCAGTTAGGATGGCTGCCATTCAAAAGACAAACCACAAATGTTGGTGAGGATGTGGAGAAAGGGGAACCCTCCTACACTACTGGTGGGAATGTAAATTAGTACCACCATTGTGGAAAGCAATATGGAGGTTTCTCAAAAAACTCAAATTAGGAACACCATTTGACCCAGGAATTCCACTCCTAGGAATTTACCCTAAAGTTGTAGCAGCCCAGTTTGAAAAAGACATATGACCCCTATGTTTATCACAGTACTATTTACAATAGCCAAGAAATGGAAGCAACCTAAGTGTCCATCAGTAGCTGAATGGATAAAGAAGATGTGGTATATATACACAATGGAATATTATACAGCCATAAGAAGAAAACAAATCCTTCCATTTGCAACAACATGGATGGAGCTAGAGGGTATTATGCTCAGTGAAATAAGCCAGGTGGAGAATGACAAGTATCAAATGATTTCACTCACATGTGGAGTTTAAGAACAAAGTAAAACTGAAGGAACAATACAGCAGCAGACTCACAGAACCCAAGAATGGTCTAACAGTTACCAAAGGTAAAGGATCTGGAGAAGATGGGTGGGAAGGGAGAGATAAGGGGGAAAAAGGGCTATTACAATCAGTACACATAATGTAGCGGGGGTAGGAGTGGGGGGGGGCGCATACAGGGAAGGCAGTATAACACAGAGAAGACAAGTAGTCAGTCTATAACATCCTACTATGCTGATGGACAGTGACTGCAATGGGGTATGGGGTGGGGACTTGATAATAGGGAGAGTCTAGTAAACATAATGTTGCTCATGTAATTGTATATTAATAATAGCAAAATTAAAAAAAAAGTGTGAGAATAAAAAGTGCCAAGACCTGGATGGCAAAAATTACATGGAAGATATTGAGATCCTCAGTACAAATATCACAAACACAAAATGAATACATTGTTATTTTGATCACTTTGGCTTGTATAGAGTATTAAAAATAAATATTCCAATGCAACAAAGTATTTTTATTATGTATATAGAAAGAAATTATATATGGAAGGCTTCAATTTGTACAGTGACTGACTTAAAACAGCCTTTCAGAGAGAATTTTCCTGAAGAAGAAAGGTCTAATAATATCCCTGATTCTTAATGCCATGACAGTACAGCCATATATGGTAGGGCAGCCAGGTCTGTCTAGAGGCCTAAATGAAGATGCAGGATAATTAAATAACCTGAAAATTTCTTGCCTACCATTCACTTTTAGAAATCAAGGAATTATCAGATTCAGTTTTAAAACAATTGTTGGTTTGTTACAAATAAACTGATACCCACATTCCTAGGTTTGATAGTTTGATACAGGAATGAGATTGGGAAAGCAAGCTAAACTATTCTAAGGACATTTGGGTTTGGGGAAATTTATCATGAATTATGTTTTAAAGGAGGAAATTACTTGCTTTGTTACAGAAAATATGAAAGGACTTTCAAACATATGTGAAATATTGAGTGTGATTGATAGGAGATAACAGGTACATATGTAAAGGAGGTGAAGAAATTGATTAAGACAGATAAAAAGTGAAATAACACTTGGTAAATTAGTTGAAGGGTAGTAGGCAAGATAGGCAATTTTAGTCTGATTAAGTTTTTATTCAGCTACATTTGATATAAGATGTACATTTAAATTATTTCTACTGTCTAAATACAGATTTGATGTAGCTAATCACAGAATATGGGTATAAATAGCATTGTAAAGAACACTTTTTTATCCTTTCCTATAGAGCCTTAACATAGAAGATGGTAAATATGAACAAGTCAAAAAGAAAAAGCAGAGCAAAGAAACACTATGCCGGCTCAGATAAATAGATGCTGATTTTCCAATGTTGGATGTATGACAAGGACATGAGATCATTGAAATCAGGTATCTTCAGCTATCCAGAATTACCACCATATTTATGATTTCATCTAATAAAATAACTTAATTTACACCATAAATTCTCCAGAGCCTAACAAAATGAAACATACTCATAACCTACATTAGTACTTAATTTTAAAAAGGCAAAATCCTGTGAAGAAAGTCCAATATCTGTGGCTTTCTTATAAGGTTATTCTGGTGCTAACACCATCCTTCCCAAGTAAACTCCAATTATCCATGATGTTCAAAACCTACATTCACCCATAGTTGTTTATTTCATGTCTCCTGGGAGTACTTTGTATATTTCCATCCTTGTATTTTTGTCTGTGCTCTTATCTAATGTGATTCTCATCATTCCCTGTTTCCCATTCTATTGAATATTGTACATCATTTAAGGTACAGCTGATACATGAGCTATACGTGGAATCCCTGATCCTAGGAAGGATTAATTCCACTGAGTCAGGAATGTATTTTATTCTTTCCAATTTGCAGCTTGGGGCAGGGAATAAAGAACTCATTACATAACTATGCAGTCAATTCAATAAAAAAGTTTCTTTTTGATTGGTAAAATTTTTACTTTTTCATAACATTTCTTCCTTCCTGTCTTCCGCAATTAAAAAAAGAAGTTTAATCTTTTAGTTTGCAAAAGAGGCTTTCAAAAATTTGGAATATTATAAATGTCTTAAGTTACTATTTACCAGACATATAAATTTGTCCTTGTGACATGACTTATAGACTCTCAATACCCAGTGACCATCTTCTTAATGTATTATAATTATATTCATTGGTATAATAAAATAATATTAATGGTATAATAAAATAGTGATTAGATGGAGAAATATATCAGGATCATGAATGGAAAAAAGTGATACTATATGAATGTCAAATTCATCTACATTTATGTAAAATTCTAATAAAATTGTCATCTAATATGTGATTCTAAAATTGAGATTGAAGAATTAAATGTTCAAGAAAAAATAATAAAATTTTTAAAGGAAGAGCAAATGTGTGGAACCAAATATTATCAAAGACTAATAATTAAAATAATTTCTTACAGTTCAGAAATAGACAAAAAGTTAAATTGTGTATTTGTGAATTTTTATTATATGCATACTGTCTATATTAATATGATAAAATTATTTCAAATTAGTGGCAAAAGGAAATATTCCTCCATATATAGTGCTACAATATTGACTACTTCTTTGAAAAGTAAATAGAATTTACTTCAGAACTCATCCTATTCAGAAAAATAAATTTCAGAGTGCACCAACACCGACATGATTAACCACTCTACCCATGGCCATTGCCTTCTCCAGTTTTCCATGACCCACATTCACCTAGTTTTCCTCCTAATATCTTGACCCGCTTCCTCAGAATTTTACATTTGATATGCACCAAAGCTTTATTCTTCGTTATTTTATTTTCTTTATGCATAGTTTCTTCTTAGGGGATCTGTGGATAAAATAAGAGTTCCTGTGGCCAGGATTCTCACCTGGCCCTGGTTGACTAGCTCACTGGACACCTGTGGGCAATACATGGCTGTTGACTCTATATAAAGAGCTCCACCCAGTGCTCTGTGCGTATGGTGGCATGGCTGCAAGGCTGCAGGAGAGCAGAGCAGAGGCTGGGGTGGTGGCAGTGCCAAGGACAGAGGCCCAGAAGACAGCTGTGTGGGACGGCTGTGCAGGCAAAGAGGCCAGAGGACAGCTGTGCAGACAGAGGGGCTCAGAGGCACAGACACTAGTGCTAGACCTACTGCCGGGAGAACAAGCCGGATAATAAACCCTTTCACCCCAAAGAAAGTTTTGCTGTCAATTTCTTTGGTCACATTGAATCCATAGCGAACTTGCCTGGGGCTGAAACCCATTGGCAAGACAAATGGCAAAAGTCAGCAGGGTTCATTGTTGACCAAGGAAAAAGACAGGCTGCCCTTATGGAAGGAGTGCTTCAGTGGACTGCCTCTATGAATGGGGAGACAGTGGATTGTTCCCGAATGGGTATGTGGTCTGAGGCGGCTTGCCTCCTAGAGGACTGGGCCCCACCCCAGGACTGGAGGCAAGTGGAGGTGATACCTGGGGGAGAAGGGGTGGCCCTTGGTATAGTAAGCAGATCCTTTGAGAAGCAGAGTGCCCGTGAGGCAGCGGGGACTGTGGGTTGGCTGCTTCTCACAGTATTAAAAAAGTCTAGAGAGGAGACCCAAGAAACGGCAGCAACAAGAATGCGAGCTGCAAACTTCTGTGGAGTCCCTGACGAGGGAGATGGCTTTGATGCAAGAGGAGGCAGCACGGGAGCGCCGGCAGCAAGGTGCCATTGGAGATGAGACGGCAGCGCTGCCAGGTGTTCTGAAGGAGGAAGAGGCCATCAAGGAAAAAGACGAACTCCTGAGGGAAGCACAGGCAGAGGTGGCACGAGAACGTCAGCTGTGAAACATTGAGGTGAAGGTAAGAGAGCTGCTGAAAACTGAGTTGGCATTGTTGCGAGGCACTGTAACAGAGGAGGCACTTGGGGGAGTGGAGAGAAAGGTGCCATCAGCCCCAGAAGTGGAGGAGCTGGAGAAGGATGAAGGGGTGATGCTGGAGGCCCGGGCTCCTCCTGTATTGAAAGCACGCCCCATGGTTGTAAAGAAAATAAAGACCCAACAGCTGAAAGTTCCCCAAGGAGAGGAGCAGCCCTCTCCCCAGGTCGTGGAGCACTCTATGCTCCGCCCCTATACTCAGGCTGAGCTGGTGGCTGTGGGATTTAGGGGGTGGAGGGGGTGGATGGAATTGTTCTGTGGGAATCAGAGATGGGAAAGCTGTCTTCCCTGCTAGTGCAGCCCTCCTTGAGGCAACGATTATAAAATGCGAGGTAACTCACAAGAATTTAAGGGGCTCCATGAAGGTTATGAGGACCCAGATGTGGGCTGATTTAATACAGGCAGGAGTAAATGGAAGGAAATTAGATGGGAAGCCAAATAGGATCTTACTGGAGCTATGGCAACAGCTGAAACCAGTGCAGCAGTTCAAGCTATTAAGACCAAAGAGGCAGAGGTCAGAGACAGAGTCACTAATCCAACCCACGCGTCTGCAATACGTTTTGCTGGAGAGGCCGGAGAACAACATTGAAGCTTCCTTGCACAGGGACCATTGCAGAGGACAAAGGGCATATAGATTGAGAGGAGAGAATCCTGGAAGGGTGGAGTGTGTATAAAATGAGAGTTCCTGTGGCCAGGATTCCCACCTAGCCCTGGTTGACTAGCTCACTGCACACCTGTGGGCAATACATGGCTGTTGACTCTATATAAAGAGCTCCACCCAGTGCTCTGAGTGTGACACGGTGGCACGGCTGCAAGGCTGTGGGAGAGCAGAGCAGAGGCTGGAGTGGTGGCAGCACCGAGGACAGAGGCCCAGAGGATGGCTGTGTGGGAAAACTGTGCACAGAGGCCCAGAGGACGGCTGTGCGGACAGAGGGGCCCAGAGCCAGAGACGCTAGACCTACTGCTGGGAGAACAAGCCATGTAATAAACCCTTTCACCCCAAAGAATGTTTTGCTGTCAATTTCTTTGGTCACATTGAATCCATAGTGACTTGCCTGGGGCTGAAACCCATTGGCAAGACAGGGTCTCATTCAGTTTCATGGTTTTTTAAATATCACATACACACCTCAGACTTCCTACTTGAATCTCATATTTAGCTTTTTCTTAGGCATCTCCAAGTTAACATATCTCTCCATTCCACCCTACATATATATCCCTCAGTGCTTCTGTGAATCCCACTAATCTGACACCAACTGACATGGTGTCTTTTTTCCCCTATATATATGTATAACAATAACAATCTTATACACAGAAGAAATAATATAACTCCATTAGGGTTCCCAGACCCGATTCTGATGCGTGTAAGTATGTGGGAGGGGGTATTCTCACACACTAGCACCAAACAATTCTCGAACACCAGCAGGGTGTCCAAGAACACAACTCAATTTTGATGCTATCTGCCTGGAGATGGCATCAGATTCCCCACGTTAAGGGTTCTGTCCTACAAGACTGCCCTCCATGCCCCACTCCAGACACTGGTTCCAAGCCCCAGGCAGTTGCCTGTGCTTCTGACTCATCAGGTACACATTGGAGGGTTCCATGACCTCCCCATCAGGTTCAAACTGCTAGAGTGGCTCAGAGAACTCAGGAAAACACTTATGTTTACCAGTTTTTAATAAATGATACCATGGAGGATACAAAGTTAACAGCCAGATGAAGAGAGACGTATGGCAAGGTCCCAAAAAAGGAGCTTCTATTTCTCGTGGAGCTTGGGGCCTGGCTCAGTGGCACGTGGAGGATTTCTGGTTCCCAAACATAGAAGCTCTATGCTGCCAAAAAGCAGGATCCAACTGAGCAGAGCAGTGTGAGATAAGCTCATTTAAGGGTTTTTTGTGAGGGGTTCATTGCATAGTCATGATTGACTAAATTATTGGCCATTGGCTGATTCAGCCTCCAGCCCTACCCTTGGGTGGGGGTCCAAAAGTCTCTCATTAACATGACAAAACACCTGTTTCACCTTTAAAACTTTGCAGTGTTTTCAGGAACTGTGGATGAAGACCAAATATACTTTGGAAATACATATTTGGTCATATAAATAACCAAATATGTATTTCTTATAACTCATATCACAGCTTCTCATCTCCATAACTGGATACACCATCCACTTATTAAGTCAGGCCCAAAGTTTAATAGTCACCCAGGATTATTACCTTTCTTCTCATATTATATTCCAATCTGACAATAAATCCTATTTCCTATGCCAGATAAAACAATCCTGAAACTGAGCTCTTTCATAAATTCCACAGCTCAAACCTAATCTTAGTCACCAACTCTCTCCAGGAGTGCTCTGAGAAGAGAGGAGAAAACCGCCCTGCTGGAGAAGTAGCATAATGCATCTCTAAAAGCACCTGTGCTGAAGCCAGAGGGCTGGGTTCACATGCAGGCTTTGTTAGGCACTGCGGTAGGCAGGTGACTCATTCACTGTCTGCTTCCATGTCTGTGCCTCTGTGCCCCTGTGCCTCTATTTCTTCATCTATGTATGGGGATAGTAATAGTGCCTACTTCATTGGGTTCCTGGGGTTATTAAATGTTTCAGCATATGTAAAGTATGTAGAACACACTATATTGTAGTACATAATTTTGTGCTAGATAAAGAAAAATTCTCTGATGGCCACAACTTCAAAAGTAACATTCTTATATGTAAAACATCTATTAGTCCTGTTAAAAAACAAATAAATACAAATAAAATTATGGGGTATCAAAATTATTATAAAGATATGATATTTAAGAGAATATAGCATTGGAACAAAACAGCAAAAGGAACTCAAATATAGGCTAGAATCTGACACTGGAATATACAGACGTGCCTGGTTCATGAAAGTGATGAAAAAAATACGCTGGTTATCTGGACTTAAGGAGACTGAGTAATACAGGAAAAAAGTCTTGAAAAGGCACCATTATTATTTCTTCATAACAGCAGTGGAAATAGATGGTCTTTTAAATATATTAGACTGAATTAATCCATGCTGAAAAGAGTATTTTAATTATGAATCCACAACATATATAGAAATCAATTCCAGATGGATGGTATATCTAAATAAAATACAAAATCTTTAAAAATACTTTTTAAAGATAATATAAGGAAAAATATTAATTCCAGTAAAGGAGATAAAAATTTCTTAACCTGGTTGAAAAATACTAACCATAAGGAAAATAATTACACTTATTAAAATAAAAATTTGTGTTCATCATGAAAAGCGTAAAAATGAAAAGCAAGCCACAAAGTGAAATGGGAGTGAATACTTGCAAATATAATATTGACAAACAGCTCATACCCATAATATATAAAGAACACAAACAAAACATTAAAAAAAGAAGACAAACCAATAAAAATGTATGAAATATTTGAAAATGAACTTGGTGAAAGAGAATACCCAAATTGACAATAAATGCACTAAAAAGGTGCTCGACATCATTAAACAGGGAAATGTGAAGTCTCCTTACATCTTCCAGAGTGAATAAAATGAAAGAGGCAGAAAATATGAAATGTTTTATGAATGTGGTAATACTTATTACAGCTGAATGCACGTACCTTTATGTCTCATTAATTCCTTTCTTAGCATATATTTGTGCACTAAAACACATGCAAGAGAATGTCTGCAGCACCCTTATTTGCATTAGTCAAACACTGGAAACAAGAATAAGGCCCATTTATAAAGAGAAAAGAAAAAAATGAAAGCTATGTTTCTTATAATGAACTAGTATACAGCAATAAAAATGATTTAAATCTTCACTGGATCAATGTCTCAATGTTAACATTGAAGGAAGCAATCCAAATCAAACAATATATGCACTTACGATTCCATTTAAATACCTCACAAATAGAAACCTTCAAACAAACAAGCAGCAGAGTAAGATGGTTATCCTTTGGAAGATGAGTAGCTATTAACTTCAAAGAGAATTGTTGGGTATTGGTTATGTATTATTTCTTTTGGAGGGTGTTGGATGCATGAGATTTTCTTAGTGTAAATCATTGCTGTACACTTAGGAATATACAAACAGAACAAAATACACTTAAAAAATGAAGTAAATGGTAAATAAGTAGCTGAAGACAATATGAACCAAAAATTTCTAAATATTTGGGCTGAGAAAGTAAGCAAAAAAAGAAACTATAATCTAGAGAGGGAGGTGATATTGGAGAAACGTCTTCTATTTTGTTTGGATTTTTTTATAGGCCATATATTAATAAATGTCTATATTTAAAGAAAATTGTTAAATAAAGTGAAAGACTAACATTTCTGGAGTACCAGACACAAGTCTTAGAAATTTGAGAAGGTTTAGTATCTGGGGATTGGCCTTTGAAAAAAAAAAGAACATTTTACCCATTGATAGAAGGGAAGAAGATAATACATATTATTAACATACATTAATATAAAATACTGCATACTAATAGAGGTCTTTAATTAAAAATATTTTAACAAGTAAAAAGCTTTGGTTTAATGAAACCTGTCTTGAAACCCTTTAAATGGAATTATTCCCTGAGGTTTACAATGTGTTTTTTTAACTTGATTTCACACATAGAGATCGTTCTAAATGCAGTGGTCTTCAAGAAGAGTAAAAAATTGACCCATTCCTGTCAATGGATTGTTTATTCATATATGGTGTCCCTCTATGGCATTACCTTTCCACCTGCTTGTTTTTCCTTTTTATTTAGAGTTTTCTGCAGAACGGTGGTGTTCTCTAATTATATTCTGACCTTCACTTATTGCCAGGGTTTTCACTTTCTTTTTCTACATTTCAACATGAAACAATTATCTTTCTTTGACACATACTTAACCCACCTGTCAGTTACCTAATTTGATAGGTAGATTATTTTGTCATCCTCTTTTCCATGAGATACACTTATAAATTCCCTTCTGACCTGTCTAGAACTTCCTTTATTATTCCAAATCATTATCCATATTCACCACTTTTCTGCCAAATTTCATTTTTTTTAACTAAAGTTCACTCTTAAAAGCACAAGTTGTCAGCTAACTAGACTTTCAGTCTGAAGGGCATATTTAAGTTTTGCAAAGTTTAATTTTAAACACAGCCTCAACACTTTTGAAAAATTTCCTAGTGCAAGTTACCTAGTGCCTTTTTGGTGAAGTTGGAAATCTCTCTTCCTTATTAATCTACCTATACAGATCTACTACTATTCGTCATACCTTGAAATAAAAATCCTTTGCAATGTTTTATTTTGAGCATTAACTAGACCAAGGCATTTTTTCTTTTTTTTTGTGAATACTCATGCAGTTACTTAGAGATATCTCTAGAAATTTGGGCTGTCAAGGATCTCCTATAAAATTACCCCCATGATTCAATGTCTTCATATTTTACAAGCCAGAGCTTTTTCATACCTACAAAATAGCTCAAGAGCGTGTTGTTCATATCATCAGCTTCCCAGAAATTTCTATACTTTGTCCTGCCCACTTTTAAGAATTTCAAAATAAATAGCATAATTAAGGGAAATTACATTATTTAGTGTATAGTGCAAGCACCTTAGTTCAGGCAGAACCTACCTAGAATCTGAAATGGAAGGAAAAATGCAAACATTGAGGGGAACTGCTAAGCCCGGGTAACTTTAGATATCACAGGACACCCCCTTTTCTCAGAGATGACAGATGTCCCATTTGGGGAAGGTATAAGCAAACCGCACCCCGACCAAAGGTCGAAGGGGCTGTGAGACTAGGGAAAGGCGGACAAGTCCTGCTTGAATTCCACGGAGGTTTACTGACGGAGTCTTACCTACAGAAGCTTACCTGGGCGGCCCCAGGATGCGGATCTCCGTGTTGCTTAGATGTGGGGGCTAATTTGCAGGCCGAGAACAGGGTCTGGCGTGAGTGGCCCGTGCACAGCGGAGTGGGCTGGACCCCGAGGATCACCGCTGAGACTGAGTCCTGCCCAGGGAACAGTGGTAATTGTTACAAGCTGGAGTTTGCCTGAGGATACGTGCATGTCACCGGAGAGGGAGTGTAAAGGCGATTCACTAGCCACCAGGCCCTGCTGGTGCTCAGAGCGCCGGCAGGTCGCAGGCCGGCCCGGCGGGACCGAGCTTCCTGGTGGCCGGGCCGCAGCACAGCACGAGTTAGGAGTCAGAAATGGAGAATGTGTGAGCATTTACACGAGGAAGGGGGTTCTGATAAACAGCTATTTGATTTTCTGAATTCTTTCTGAAATGAATTAGACCAGGATAGGAGAGAAAACAAAAAAGTCAAAAAGACAAAAAAACAGAATCTTGCCTGAAGTATTAATCTCAGGTTCATGCTAATTTGTAAAAAGTACTGTAATTTGGGTTGTGCATTCAACAAAGTCAGGAAAGGCATATATTTCAAGGATTACCCCTAAATTAAGCAAGAAAGGATTAAATTTAAATCGCTATGCACAGGTTTTTGTGCCATTTTTGAGTGACAGTTGATATAAAATCATTTCTTGTTACCAATCTAAATTGAGAAATGTAAAACTGATTTAACTGACTTAGTTTAAATGTATGAGCTGAAGAGCTGATATAGCATATGTTAGCCATAACCAGTTATTTTGTAACTACATTAAATTATCACTGGCTTTCCAGGTCCAGGACACTCAGGACTGTGTAGCAATGAAGACAAGGCTGTTGACCTAAATAAAAGCAAATTGTGATGGATGAGAGTGCAAGAAGTATGTAGTATTTTACTTGTTATTTAAAATACTTATCTTAGGTATTATGATCAAAATATCCTGCTAGATCCATCATATACAAATTTCTATTGATCTTTAATGCATATTTAAAATGTTTAAAGTCTTACCAGAAATTTCTCTGAGCACACAAATTTTTCTATACACACATTAAACATATATAACAATTATATACATTATAAGTATACACAAATATGTAATATATATCAGTTACATGCTTATAATATTTACATATAAATGTTATATATGTTAGCCTATATACAAATATAATATACACATAATATTATTTTTCCACCTGATGGCTACAGATGATTATATTTGTTAGGGTTCTAAGATGTAAAAAGTGAAAAAATTGATAAAATATTGAAAAAATATATAAATCATTTAAATTTTAGAGTAGAAATATTTTTTCAAATGCAAAGTAGCATGTGAACCAGAATGAAAACTTTTTTTTGTTTTTTAAATATTTTTAGGTTAACTTTTCTTATATATAATTTTCTTTATTTCTGATGTAACCCATTTTCCTTAACTCAGTAGACCAACTGCAATTCATCAATGCTACTTAGATTACCCAGTCTAGGACACAAAGAAATATAATTATTTGAATATTTCTTTTTCATTTGGATGATTTTGGTTTGTAGAGTTAATCTAACATCATTCCTTTGAAAAAACTGGAAAGGATCATTCTTTGCCCTATTTTTATCAGGCTGGTTTGGAAAGCCTGGCGGGTGTTGAAGGTGGATCTGTTATTTTCAGAGAATGGGCTCTGTGACTGTGACACCTGCCTTCTTTCGCACTATTATCAGATGCAAAGCAGCCGTTGGTTGTCTGGCCTTCCTTAGACTGAACAACATGGGGCCTTGACAAACAACCGTGTTCCTTCCTCAGAAACTCATTAGTGTATGCCCTTAGGCAAAACCATCAGCAGGTTTCTACCACAGTCTCTCTACCTGCATATGCAGAAGTTTTACAACATAATCTTATAAGTGAATATATACAGAATGTTGTTTCCTTGACCCAAGAACATGGACCAGGAGTAAGTTGTCTATAAGCTCCTGAGCACACACTCACTGCAGCTCAAGGGGCAGTAGTACTCCTATCTGAGAGAGTAAATCCATTCTAAGGGCACCTTTTGGCCTTGATCTTCTTGAAACCATTTCTCTGGCTTCAGTAAATCCTGCCTTTCAGAATTTTCTAGTACATCCTAGACTTTCCTCAGTTGTAATCAGCACCAAGGTCCACTTTTGGGTGTTTTAATTCATTTTTTGGATTTGTTTCCACATCGCCACCCTTCTGACACGCTGTTAGAGGTAATGAAGTGATGATGACATTTATGGAATTGAGTACAGAGTGGAATGGATGCACTGATTGTAAGTAGAGTAAAGAATGGGATCTTAACATAAAACTAAATTATTCTCTCCTAAAATGTCTAAAATGAGGCATATTTAACACTGCACAATCAAGTCACCTCAAAGATCTCCTTCAGGGCCTGTATAAGAAATTCCTAATTCACATAAATGACTTTATCATTTTAGGATTTGTGAATGTGTTACTTTTTGTATTCTAAGTTGCTTTGAACTTCTTTCTGTCTTCCTGCACATCACAGAGCAGGCTGCATTAACCTGCCAGTGAATAGTGCCACCCAATTTCCATTACTAATATCCCTAGGAAAGAGAGAGGGGTAGCAAGCAGGAAGTTTACTGGATTAAATTATACTATTTAAAAAATGAATTTATTTATTTTTAAGTGAAAGAACCCAAGAGTTAGAGGGGGCAAGTGAAGATTGCAGGTAAAAATTTAAAGGACAAGAACTAACCAGAGGCTGAGTCTTGACTCAAATGCGAGTCTTTTGATTTCAAGGGTATGTTTTCTTTATAATGCAATATTCCTTTATAATAATCCAACAAGCCTGGATGAAAGAATGATGAAATGCAGTCCATACCTAACATCAGCTGTAAAATTTTACCCACCCTCAAATCTGTAAGGACTGTAAGTTTTCTATAACAAGAGAATGAGGACCAAGGGTGACTATGTGTAGTGTGTGTTTCTGAGTGTTTGTGTGTTTGTGTATGAGGAACTCGTGCTTACTTCATCTCATTTAAAACTGAAAACATGCTCCATATTCTTTTTGTTTTGGCCAGTGTTATTGGGTGAAGTAACTACATAACTACATTGAAATCTAGGATTTGGAGGCAAGCTTACATAAAGGTAATGAGTTAATTAAGCTGAGGAATAACAATTTGTACCAGAGTTTTCCAGCATTTGTGACAAAAAACCTCAACAGATAGTAGAGAGCATACCATGTGCAGAAATCACTGTAGGAAACTAGGCACCACGTTCATTCCCAGGCAGTTTTAAGAGCTTGATTCCTAGTTTATAATACCTGAGCTTTTCACTGAAGATAAGGATTTGCTTGGGGATCATAAATATGATGTGTCCACTCAGAAATCCTCATTCTCTTGTTATAGACAAGGAAAAATCACTAGTAGACATTTAAAGTCACTACCTTATTGTTAATGTCCTGGCATCATTCGGAGACAGGCTTGGTGACCAGTGTATGTGTGTGATTTGGAAAAAACTTCCCATCCTAAACTGGCTCTCCTTCTAAGGTGATATCATGTCATAAATGTCAGTAATAGCTACTTTTTAAGTTAATAAATTTTTAAAGACATTTGGGTTTACAGAAAAATTGAGCAGAAAATAGCGAGTTCCCATATACCCACTTTCCCTCCCACCATTTCCCCTATCATGAACATCTTGCATTAATGTGGTAAATTTGTGCAATTAATGAAAAATATTGATACATTATTACTAACTAAAGTCCATAGGGTACATCACGGTTCACTATGTGCTGTACAGCCCTGTGGGTTTGACAAATGTATACTGTCAGGTGTCGTAGTGGCACACTACAGCATCACAGAAGAGTCTCACTGCCCCAGCAATCCCCCATGGTCCACCTGTTCATTCCACTCCCTCTCTCTTCTATGAGTCCCTGACAAACATTGATCTTTTTATTGTTTCCACAGTTTAATCTTTCCAGAATGTCATGTAGTTGGAAGCACACAGTAGCCTTTTCAGATGGGATTCTTTCACTTAGCAATATGCATTTAAGACGCCTCTGTGTCTTTTTGTGGCTCGTTAGCATATTTTTCTCTTTTTCTTTTTAAACAATAAGGAATTTTATTATTTCATATAATCAGATGTCCAGGGTTTGGGCAAGCAGCAGGCACAGTACCGTCATGTTGCATGAGATCATTGAGGACCCAGGCTCCTCTCAGGGCCTCCCCGTCATCCTCCATGGGATGGCTCTCCCCAGGATGGCTTCCTTCATGGCTAACCAAATACTGCAGCCGCTTCTAGAATCATGTTCACATAGGATCCTATCTCGGGGAAAAAAAATGGGACCCTCTCTTCCTTTTCTTTTCCTTTCATTGTCTCTCCTTCTTTATTGTGGTAAAATATATATAACATAAAATTTACAATTTTAGCCATTTTAAATGTACAGTTCAATGGCATCAAGTATATTTACATTGCTGTACAACTATCCCTGAATCCATCTCTAGAACTTTCTCATCCTTCCAATCTGAAATTTGGGGATTCTTACACATTGAAGAATAATTTCCCATTCCTTCTCACTGCAATCCCTATAACCACTGTTCTATTTTCTGCTTTTTTTTTAATTTGACCACTCTAGAAAACAAAAGTGTAACATGCAATATCTGTCTTTTTATGTCTGGTTCATTTCACTTAGCATAATGTTTTCAAAGTTCATCCAAGTTACAGCATGTATCAGAATTTCATTCCTTTTTAAGTCTAGATAAGATCCTGTTGTATATATATGCCACACTTTATCGATTCATCTTTAGTGTCCATTCAGGTTGTTACCAGCTTTTGCCAATTGTGAATAATGCTGATATGAACATTGGTATTCAAATACCTGTTCAATTTCATGTTTTCAATTCTTTTTATTATATACCTAAAAGTGGAATTGCTGGATCATACTATAATTCTATATTTAAGTTTTTGAGGAACTACCACAGTTTTCCAGAGCAGCTGTAACATTTCCCTTTCCCACCACCAATACACATGGATTTGAATTTCTCCACATCTTTGCCAACAGTTCTCATTTTCTGTTTTTTCTTGCTGTTTTGTTTGTTTGTTATACCAGTCAATCTAATGGGTGTGAAATGGTATCTCATGTGGTTTTGGTTTGCATTTCTGGAGTGATTAGTGATGTTGAGTATCTTTACACCTACTTATTGGCCATTTTTATATCATCTTGGAGCAAATGTCTACTCAAGTCTTTAATTCATTTTTAAATTGGGGTTTTGTTGTTGAGTTGAGGGGGTTGTTTATATATTCTGGATAGTAATCCCTTTTAAGAGATAAGATTAGCATATTCTGTGGTTGCCTTTTCAGTTTCTTCATAGGGTCCTTTAATGCCATTTATTTGGATGTAATGCAAGTTTTATATTTCTTTCTTTCTTTTTTTGCCTGTGCTGTTGGTGTCATATTTAAGAAATCAGTGACAAAGTCCATGTCAAAAAGCTTTCCCTTAATGTTTCTTTAAAAGTTTTAAAATGAATTTTTATAGTTTTAGCTCTTATGTTTAATTATTTGATCCACCTTGAGCTACACTTTATATATGGTATAAAGTGATATTCAGTTTCACTCTTGCATGTGGATATCCAGTTTTTCCAATACCATTTGTTGAAAAGATGGTCTTTTCACTATTGCATATTCTTGGAAATCTTGTCAAAGAATCATTTGGCCATACCTGTGAGGATTTATTTCTGGGCTCTCTAGTCTATTGCATGGATTTTTGTGTCTGTCTTTATGCCAATTTCACATTGTTCTGATTATGGGAGCTTTGTAGTGGGATTTTGAAACAAGAAATATGATGTCTCCAAATTTGTGTATCTTTTTTAAGATTCCTTGGATATTTATGATGGGCTTTGTGAGGTTTAGCATTGAATCTGTAGATTACTTTGGGTAGTACTGACTGCTGAACAATATGAAGTCTTCTGATCATGAGCAGGGATGTCTTTTCATTTATTACTGTCCTCTCTAATTTAATTCAGCAGTGTTTTATAGTTTTTAGTATAAAAATATCTTGCCTTCTAGGTTTTATATCCCTATGCATTTTGTTCTTTGTTATTTTATTACAAATTGAATTATTTAGTAATATCCTTTTCAAATCATTTATAGTTAGCACACAGAAATGCAATTGATTTTAATGTATTGATTTTGTACCCTGAAACTTTGATGAATATGTTTATTAGTTATGATGTGTTTTTATTGTGGGGGTGGGATCTAAAGGGCTTTCTGCATTTAAGATCATGTCACATGTAAACAGATCTTTTTTCTTCCTTTTCAGTATGTGTGTCTTTTATTTATTTTTGTTGCCATTGATGTTGGATAGCTCTGGCTAGAATGTCCAATACTATGCTGAATAAAAATAGTGAAAGCTGGCATCATGGTCTTGTATTTGATGTTACTGGGAAACCATTCAGTTTTTCACCACTGAATATGGTTAGATGCAGGCTTTTCATATGTTTATTATGTTGAGGTAGTTTCCTTCTATTCTTAATTTGTTGAATTTTTTTGTCATGAAAATTTACTACATTTTGGCAAATACTTTTTCTGTATCAACTGAGATCATCCTGTGATTTTTTTCCTTTAGTCCATTAATGTGGTATATTACATTAATTGATTTTTGTATGCTAAACCATCCTTGCATTTCAGGAATAAATCCTATTTGGTCATGGTGTATATTCCTTTTACTATGCTGCTAAATTTGGTTTCCTAGTAGTTTATTGAGGCATTTTGTATCAATATTCATAAGGTATATTTGTTTGTAGTATTCTTAAAGAATCTTTGGCTTAATATCAAGATAATGCTGGAGCAATAGAATGAGTAAGAAAGCATTCTCTTCTCTTAAATATTTTTATTGTGAGACATAATGTTTTAATTTTTCTTCAAATATTTGGTAAAATTCACCTGTGAAGCCATTGGTTGAGAAGTGTTCTTTGTTGGAAGGTATTTGCTTAATTATGTCTTTTACTAATTATGTCTATTCATATTTCTATTTCTTCATGATTCAGTCATAATAAAACAGTCTGTTTCTAGGAATTTGTACATTTCTTCTAGTTTATCCAGTTTGTTGGTGTACAGTTGCTTATTGTACACTTTTATACTTGTTTTTTTTGTGAGAGCAGTACCAATGCCACTACTTAAAATTTTGATTTTTTACATTTGAGTCTTCTCTTCTTTTCTCATTTGATATAGATAAATTATTCTCAATTTTGTTTATCTTGAAAACCAACATTTGGTTTCATTGATTTTTCTCTATAGTTTTTCTGTTATATATTTTAATTGCATATTATTTATTATTATTTATAACATTTATTCTTTACTTCTTTTCTTCTACTAGCTTTGGGTTGAATTTTTTTATTCAAGTTCTTTAAAGTTGAAAGTTCGTTGTTGATTTGAGATCTTTACTTTTTAATATAAGCATTTATAAATTTCCCTTTAGCACTGCTCTCACTGAATTCTATAAGACCTATTATATTTCCTTTTTCACTTCTCTAAGTATGTTTCTAAAATTTCTGTAATTTCTTCTTTGACTCATTTGCTGCTTAAGAGTGTTGTTAAGAGTGCTCAGAGTATCTTAATTAATGTCCACATATTTTTTTGGATTTTCCAGTTTTCCTTCTGCTATTGATTTCTAGTTTCATGCCATTGTGATCACAAAAGATGATATGAATTCAATTTTTTTTTTTAAATTAAGACTTATTTAATGGCCTAGTATTTGAACTATCCTGGAGAATATCCTGTGTATGTGTGAGAAAATGTATATTCTGTTATTGTTGAGTGGACTGTTCTGTATGTCTGTTAGGTTCAATAGGTCTACAGTGTTTTCAGGACCTTTATATGCTTCTTGATTCTCTGTCTGTTCTATTCATTATTGAAAATGAAGTACTAAAGTCTTTGACTATCCATTTGCCTTCTGCATTTTGGGCCAAACAGGCAAGTTGGACCGGGATGTTTTGGGAATCACCACCCTTGTATCTTTCAAGTCTCTGATGATGACACAACCTCTGAAGTGCCTCCAGGAATTTGGCACTGCCTTTGGTTTACTATTTTCTAAGTAGAAGCATTTCTAGTGGTTTTCATGTGTCCTTTACTTCCATAATAGACTGCACTCCACAAATCACGGAAGCAATGTGGAAATTCTGCCATTTGCTGACTGTCTGTTCTAATAATGCATAATAGTACATGTAAATGGTAAAATAGTCACCGAATGTATTTTGGGCCCCATTAGACCCATAGAGATAGACTGAAGCTAAAGTCTATTGATCCCCTGTCCTCCATAAGCTCCTGCTCTGATAGACAGATGTTTGGGGTCTCCTGGATTTAATGTTAGTTGAGAGGCAGTGTCAAGTAAGCCCCAAAAGGGCTGATCATTTCCTGTTTTCCCAATCCACAATTACCCATGTAAAAGGCTGTAGTTACCTTTGGAAAAGGTAGAGAGAAATATTAAATTTTGGCAGTGTCCTGGGGCCCTTCCTAAAGGGGACCTTGTCTCTTCTTTTTAAGCAGTTCTGTGTCTGTAAACTGGTTCAAATGTGGGGATTGAATGAAGGACTGTGTCTCTCTGATTTAAAATTTAAGTTGGATTTATGTTCCCTTGACTTAAAACTTTTCTGCTTATACTGATTAAGTAAAAATTTAGTAAGCTTTTTATATATTTCTCTTCTAAGACTACCATGGGTCTACATGAGCCAGACTATTCTGATGGCTGGTTTAACTCTGTTGTCTATTACAGTAACTGTGCTCACCTTGCATTTGGTATTTGAATGCTACTATCTAGGCCCTGCCACTTTGGGACCCCGTTGCTTCCACTGCTTTAAGGTTTCCCATTTCAGTTGTAGCACTTCCAACCAGAAGTTCTGGCTTACAGAGAAGAAAGTTCATAGAGGTATTCAAGGATGTTGGGTTCCCTTACAAATTTATTTTTCATAGAATGGTGAAAGGTGTGTCCTCTAGACCCTCTCAGGGTGGGTGACAAGCCTACTTTAATATTCCTGAAGTTCTTCCTTTGAATCTCTCCTCTACACTAAACCAAAAGTTTCCAGATCTTTGAGTATTTTCTGTTGGCCCCCTTTTGCCCCATGTTTCAGCCAACCAACCAAGCACTCTGTTAGAATCCCTTCTAACTCCACAAGTTGCAATACGAAATGAAGAATCTCTGCTTAGTGGAGCCACCTCAGTAAGTTTGGCCTGATCCAACTTTATGTTTCCTCCACCATTACACTATATCCTTAATACCCATTCCCACACAAATTTGCCAGATTTCTAACTGTATAAATTAGAAAAATCAAGTTCTTCTGGAGTCTAGTGAACTTCCTCTTAGCTCACTCCATGTCTCACCTTTAGGGTCCTGTTTGAAGTTGAGTCCAATTCTATGTCTACAAGCAAGAAGGAATGGTGGGGATGAATCCTGAGGGAAATCAGCAATGTCCAGCAGGATAACTTCCTCAGGAGGCTATTACAGGTTCCTTAGGCAATGGATTAATTTTCTCAGACAGGGCATAGAGAAGCTGCTTTTTTTTTTTTTTTTCGTTTTTTTTTTTCTATTTTATTTTTATTTTTATTTTTTATTTTTATTTTTTATTTTTATTTTTTAATTATTTTTTTATTATCATTAATTTACAATTACATGTGCAATATTACGATTATTAAAATACCCCTTCATCAGGTCCCCCCCACCAACCCCATTACAGTCACTGTCCATCAGCGTAGTGAGATGCTATAGAGTCACTACGTGTCTTCTCTGAGTTGTACTGCCCTCCCCGTGCCCCCCCAACATTACATCTGCTAATCGTAATGCCCCTTTTTCCCTCTTATCCCTCCCTTCCCGCCCATTTTCCCCAGTCCCTTTGCCTTTGGTAACTATTAGTCCGTTCTTGGGTTCTGTGAGTCTGCTGCTGTTTTGTTCCTTCAGTTTTTTTCTTTGTTCTTATACTCCACATATGAGTGAAATCATTTGATGCTTGTCTTTTACGGCTTGGCTTATTTCACTGAGCATAATACCCTCTAGCTCCATCCATGTTGTTGCAAATGGTAGGATTTGTTTTCTTCTTATGGCTGAATAATATTCCATTGTGTATATGTACCACATCTTCTTTATCCATTCATCTACTGATGGACACTTAGGTTGCTTCCATTTCTTGGCTATTGTAAATAGTGCTGCAATAAACATAGGGTGCATCTGTCCTTTTCAAATTGGGCTGCTGCATTCTTAGGGTAAATTCCTAGGAGTGGAATTCCTGGGTCAAATGGTATTTCTATTTTGAGTTTTTTGAGGAACCTCCATACTGCTTTCCACAATGGTTGAACTAATTTGCAGTCCCACCAGCAGTGTAGGAGGGTTCCCTTTTCTCCACATCCTCGCCAACATTTGTTGTTGTTTGTGTTTTGGATGTTGGCCATCCTCACTGGTGTGAGGTGATATCTCATTGTGGTTTTAATCTGCATTTCTCTGATGATTAGCGATGTGGAGCATCTTTTCATGCCTGTTTGCATCTGAATTTCTTCTTTGGAGAAGTGTCTATTCATGTCCTCTGCCCACTTCTTAATTGGATTATTTGCTTTCTGTTTGTTAAGGTGCATGAGTTCTTTATATATTTTGGATGTCAACCCTTTATCAGATACGTTTTTATGAATATATTCTCCCATACTGTAGGATGTCTTTTTGTTCTACTGATGGTGTCCTTTGCTGTACAGAAGCATTTCAGCTTGATATAGTCCCACTTGTTCATTTTTGCTTTTGTTTCCTTTCGGGAGATATGTTCATGAAGAATTATCATGTTTATGTCCAAGAGATTTTTGCCTATGTTTTTTTCTAGAGTTTTATGGTTTCATGACTTACATTCAGGTCTTTGATCCACCTTGAGTTTACCTTTGTGTATGGGGTTAGACAGTAATCCAGTTTCATTCTCTTACATGTAGCTGTCCAGTTTTTCCAACACCAGCTGCTGAAGAGGGTGTCATCTCCCCATTGTATATCCAAGACTCCTTTATCATATATTAATTGATTGTATATGTTTGGGTTAATGTTTGGATTTTCTGTTCTGTTCCATGGTCTGTGGGTCTGTTTTTGTGCCAATACCAAATTGTCTTGATTACTGTGGCTTTGTAGTAGAGCTTGAAGTCAAGGAGCGTAATTCCCCCTGTTTT
>JAVSCE010016321.1:0-40651 GCA_032199065.1 Smutsia gigantea
GTATTTGTCTCACATATGCTGGCGCTCCTGTGTTAGGTGCATATATATTTATAATGGTTATATCTTCTTGTTGGACTAACCCCTTTATCATTATGTAATGTCCTTCTTTATCTTTTGCTACTTTCTTCGTTTTGAAGTCTATTTTGTCTGATACAAGTACTGCAACACCGGCTTTTTTCTCTTTGTTGTTTGCATGAAATATCTTTTTCCATCCCTTCACTTTTAGTCTGTGTATATCTTTGGATTTGAGGTGAGTTTCTTGTAGGCAGCATATAGATGGGTCTTGCTTTTTTATCCATTCTGTTACTCTGTGTCTTTTGATTGGTGCATTCAGTCCATTTACATTTAGGGTGATTATTGATAGGTATGTACTTATTGCCATTGCTGGCTTTAGATTCGTGGTTACCAAGGGTTCAAGGGTTGCTTCTTTACTATCTAACAATGTAACTTAACTTTCTTGTTAAGTTATTGTAAACACAGTCTGATGTTTCTTTCTTTCTCTCCCTTCTTATTCCTCCTCCTCCATTCTTTCTATAATAGGTGTTTTATTCTTTGCCTTTAGTTAGTATTTGGATGGTCTGCTTTCTTTGCTATGATTTTTTTTTTCTCTGGTGACATCTTTTTAGCCTTAGGTGTGCTTCCCTCTAGAGCAGTCCATTTAAGATATCCTGTAGTGGTGGTTTATGAGAGGCAAACTCTCTCAACTTTCGTTTATCTGGAAATTGTTTAATCCTCCATCATATTTAAATGATAATCGTGCTGGATACAATATTCTTGGTTCGAGGCCCTTCTGTTTCATAACGTTAAATATATCATGCCATTCTCTTCTGGCCTGTAAGGTTTCTGTTGAGAAGTCTGATGATAATCTGATGGGTTTTCCTTTGTAGGTGATCTTTTTCTCTCTCTAGCTGCCTTTAATACCCTGTCTTTATCTTTGATCTTTGCCATCCTAATTATTATGTGTCTTGGTGTTGTCTTCCTTGGGTCCCTTGTGTTGGGAGATCTATGAGCTTCGGTGGACTGCGAGACTACTTCCTTCCCCAGCGAGGGAAAGTTTTCAGCAATTATTTCTTCAAAGACACTTTCTATCCCTTTTTCTCTCTCTTCTTCCTCTGGTACTCCTATAATGCGAATATTGTTCCGTTTGGATTGGTCACACAGTTCTCTTAATATTCTTTCATTCCTAGAAATCCTTTTATCTCTCTCTTCCTCAGCTGCTCTGTACTCCTGTTCTCTGTTTTCTATTCCATTAACAGTCTCTCGCATCTCATCCATTCTGCTGTTAAGCCCGTCAATCGCTTGTCTGGTTTCTGTATTGTCTTTCCTCAGTTCCCTCACTTCCTCCCTCAGCTCTTGCACATTTCTCTGTAGGTCCATCAGCATGGTTATGACTTTTATTCTGAATTCTTTTTCAGGGAGGCTGTGCATTTCCATCCCTTCAGACTCCCTCTCTGGGGTTGTCTGGTTGATTTTGGTCTGAACCATATTCCTCTGTCTTTTCATGACTGTATAATTTGGTCACTGATAGTTGCCACGTATGTCAGCTGGGCTCTTTAAGACCGCCTCTTGGGGTGCCGAGTCCTCTCGGTGTAGCTGCACGCTGTGCGCTTTCCTGTGTATTCTCGTCTCTCTTTTAGGAATAGATGTATTTTCGGTGTTTTCGTAGATAAATATAGTGTTGGGAGGAGATTTCTGCCGCCCTGCTCACACCGCCATCTTCCCGGAAGTCTGACTTTCCAGATTTTAGAATAGATTTACACTTTTGGAAAATACTCTATAGGCCAAATGAAACACATTGCTGCTGCATTTGGCGTACAAGCCAGCAGCTTTCAATTTCTCTGACTCACATGATTGACTAGTATGACACTAGATCCAAAAGAACTATGCTGGATTTGTTGCTGTGTGGGAAAAGACTAGATATTTAAAATGCATTTAAGTGTTATGATGTGCCTCCTGGGAGGTCTGTGAACACCCTAAAAGAAAGAAGAGATCAAGGTCTTAAACCCCAGAAAAACAGAAGGCACTCAAACTTAGTGAATTTTTGGCTTCATCAAATATGCTGGTAACTGGCTAAAGGACTATCTTCTCCTTTGACAAAATGCTAGACAATAAAGGAGAGATTTTTTACTTGCTATGTAACTTAGTAGAGTTATTCTATTGCTTGGAATTAAGTTGAGCATTATCCACTTTCTCACTCAAGGTTTCACTCACCAAAGTGTCAAAGTGTCTTTCTTAATTTTTATCATTTATCCAGGTCATCTTCTAAATCCAAATAAGCTGGCATTTTTAGGGCCTGTATTTCAAGGTAGCAGCCAAATAAAAATTCTAAAAAAAAGGAGGAAAAATAAAATTACAATATTATGTAGAAATTATAGAGGTGACCAATCTTTGCAACAGAAGTCAATGAAAATATCACAAGTTATCAAGTCAACTTAGATATCTTCAAATAATATTAAAATAGGGCTTTCATTAAGTTTACAAAGAATGTCTTTTTTCTGAGATATTAAAAGCATTCAAGGAGTACAGAAGCAAAATTCAGAGATATATGCCAACTTCTCTTAAGAATCATGAAATTGGGACCCTACACCTCACAGCCCTCCCTAAACCTTCCTTTCTAAATCTTGTAAATGAAAATAAATTAACATCATGCTATACTGTTTGCAGGTACTCAGAACCACAGGACACACAGTATATACGACACCCACTTCTTCTAAAAGAATTTCAAAATTAATTTTTAAACTTCATATAGTTTAAGTTTCTTCCCATTTTATCTAGAAGATCTATACATTTTATTTTTAGTTTAAATTCTAAAGTATGCTTTATTGTACACACAGAAATTATGTACAGAGAGTGCATAGTTTTGACATGCTTCAGAAAAAATTCTCACTTCATAAGGTACTACTGGTCTACAATGTCTTTAACCTGGCTAATATTATGGTTTTACACTATTGTCAAATATTAATTTTGTATACCAAATTTTTAGATGGGTGTATGTACTAGGTATGAGGAAATAATTATTAAAGAAAAAACTATGCCTTAGTTATTTTTAGCCATTTTTAAAGTTACCATTTAGCAGTAACAAAAATTAACCTTTAAGAATGCCCATAAGGAAAATATCAATAAATCCAAAAAGTAACAAGAAGATGCTCAAATACTCTGATGACAATGCACTGAAATTACAGATTTAAAATAAAATCAAGAAACAAAGGCCTCTTCACCTTAAAACAACAAAAACCTGGGACTTGGTTAAAAAAGAAATAAAAATTGTTAAATTTCTAGGTAACAATAATAAGGAAAATAATACATAATGGAACTTAAAGGATACAACCAAACTAGTAAAAGAAAAAAATTCACAGCCATAAATATGGATATTAGGGGGAAAAAAAAGAAAAAGAGATGAGTTAAACATCTGACTAAAAAATTTAGGAAAAATCCAGTAAGGTACACTGAATAAAAGCAAAATGAAGGAATACACATAAAAGCAGAAATTAATCAGAAAATAGAAAAACAGTACAACTAATAAATAAATCCAAAAACTGGCATACTGTGGTGAAAAAACAAAACAGTTAAGTCACTGTTAATCTTGTAAGTAAAAAGGGAGGAAGGCCAATTATATAAAATAAGAAATAAGAAATAATGTAAGGCCGCAGAAACAAAGGAAATTAAAAGGACCATAGAGACTAGTCTGCTCAAGCTTTTGCTCATATCTATTCATGTAAAAATGATAGCACCCCCAAAAGCACCATACACAGATTTAATGGAAACAATATTAGCCCTTTAGACAGCAGGTAAGTCTAATGATCGGAAACTGTTCCAGAGCATACAACTTCCCAATTCTTTTTATGAAGTAAATATGAGTATCAAAAGCTGATACAAATAACAGGAAGACAGCTACAGATCAACCTCTCTTATGCTGCTCAATCTCTCTTATATTGATGCAAGATTCTAATCCAAACTTTAAATAGAATACAAAAGTAAATTACAAGAATCATGCATAATGATCAAGTGGAATTCGCTCTAGGAATGCAAGGAAGGCTCAGTATTAGGAAAACTAAGGGAAAAAGTCATGATAATCTCCACAGATATTAAACAGTCATCTGACAAAATTCAACAACCCTTCTTGATTAAAAAAAACTTCAGATGAACATGAATAAACAAAAACAACTTTAACATGACAAAATATATCTTTTCAGCTCAAAACTCAGCACCTTGCTTAATGTTGAAAGAATAGAGTTATCTGTCATATAAAGTCAAAAAGACAGCTACCCATGGTGTATTATAAAACACTGTATTAAAGGTATAAAGTCAGTGAAATTAAATAAGAGTAATAAAGGTGTAAAAATTGGAAAGGATGTAAAACTATTACTATTGGCATATGATATAATTGTACTCTTTTTTTATTATTATACTATCATTTATATACAATCTTAGGAAGGTTTCACATGAACAACATTGTGGTTTTCAACATTCACTCATATTATCAAGTCCTCACACCCCTACCCCCATTGCAGTCACTGTCTATCAGCATAGTAAGATTCTACGAATCATTACTTGTCTTCTCCGTGCTGTACTGCCTTCCCCGTGACCTACCTATATTGTGATTCTGAATTATGGTGCCCCTTAATCCCCTTCTCCCTCCCCAACTCCTTCCTGTTGGTAACCACTAGACCCTTCTCGGAGTTTGTGAGTCAGCTACTATTTTGCTCCTTCAGTTTTGCTTTGTCGTTATACTACACAAATGAGGGAAACCATTTGATACTTGTCTTTCTCTGCCTGGCTTACTTCACTGAGCATAACACCTTCTAGCTCCACCCATGTTGCTGCAAATGGTAACATTTGTTTTCTTTTTATGGCTGAGTAATATTCCATTGTGTATCTGTACCACTTTTTCTTTATCCACTCATCTATTGATGGACCCTTAGGTTGCTTCCATACCTTGGCTATTGTAAATATAGCTGCGATAAACATAGGGGTGCATGTATCTTTTTGAATCAGGAATCTTGTTTTCTTCCGGTATATTCCTAGGAGTGGAATTCCTGGGTCAAACGGCATTTTTAAATTTTTATTTTGGTATCATTAATCTACAATTACATGTGCAACATTATTGTTACTAAACTCCCCACTTCAACAAGTCCTCCCCACATACCCCATTACAGTCACTGTCCATCAGCATAGGGAGATGCCATAGAATAACTACTTGTTTTCTCTGAGTTGTACAGCCCTCCCTGTGCCCCGCCTACATTATGTCTGCTAATCATAATGTCCCTTTTTCCCCCTGGTCCATCCCTTCCCACCCATCCTACCCAGTCCCTTTCCCTTTGGTAACTGTTAGTCCATTCTTGGGTTCTGTGAGTCTGCTGCTATTTTGTTCCTTCAGCTTTTTAAAATCATTTGATACTTGTCTTTTTCCACCTGGCTCATTTCACTGAGCATAATCCCTCTAGCTCCATCCATGTTGTTGCAAATGGTAGGATTTGTTTTCTTCTTATGGCTGAATAATATTCCATTGTGTATATGTACCACATCTTCTTTATCCATTCATCTACTGATGGACACTTAGGTTGCTTCCATTTCTTGGCTATTGTAAATAGTGCTGCGATAAACATAGGGGTGCCTATGTCTTTTTCAAACTGGGCTGCTGCATTCTTAGGGTAAATTCCTAGGAGTGGAATTCCTGGGTCAAATGGTATTTCTATTTTGAGTTTTTTGAGGAACCTCCATACTGCTTTCCACAATGGTTGAACTAATTTGCATTCCCACCAGCAGTGTAGGAGGGTTCCCTTTTCTCCACATCCTCGCCAACATTTGTTGTTGTTTGTGTTTTGGATGTTGGCCATCCTCACTGGTGTGAGGTGATATCTCATTGTGGTTTTAATCTGCATTTCTCTGATGATTAGCGATGTGGAGCATCTTTTCATGTGCCTGTTGGCCATCTGAATTTCTTCTTTGGAGAAGTGCCTATTCAGATCCTCTGCCCATTTTTTAATTGGATTATTTGCATTTTGTTTGTTGAGGTGCACGAGTTCTTTGTATATTTTGGAAGTCAACCCCTTATTGGATGTGTCATTTATGAATATATTCTCCCATACTGTAGGAAGTCTTTTCTCTGCATCCTCACCAGCATTTGTTTCTTGTCTTTTGAATGTTGGCCATTCTAACTGGTGTGAGGTGATATCTCGTTGTAGTTTTAATTTGCATTTTCCTGATGATTAGAGATGTGGAAGATCTTTCATATGCCTGTTGGCCACTTGAATTTTTTCTTTTGGAGACTTGTCTTTTCAGATCCTCGACCTATTTTTTAATCAGATTACCTGTTTGAGGAATGTGAGGTCTTTATGTATTTTGGATGTTAACCACCTTATTGGATATGTCATTTATGAATATATTCTCCCATACTGTAGGATGCCTTTTTGTTCTGCTGATGGTGTCCTTTGCTGTACAGAAGCTTTTTAGTTTGATGTAGTCCCACTTGTTCTTTATTTTTTGATTGCTATTATTTATTTTGTGATTACATAGTATAGACTTTGATTTCTAGCGCCTCCACATACTGACTAATCAGTCAGAAATGTAATGAAAATGTCAATAAACTATTTGGATAGAGGAAAATTTCAGGGGACCAAATAAATTGAAATCTTGTTTTCTTTTTTTTTCTTAGGTATATTGGTCTGTAATTTTCGTTTTTTGAGGTGTCTGCCCGGTTTTGGTATTACAGTGATGCTGGCTTCATAGATTGAGTTTCGAAGTATTCCCTCCTCTTCTACTTTTTGGAAAGCTTTAAGGAGGATGGGTATTAGGTCTTCACTAAATGTTTGATAAAATTCAGCAGTGAAGAAATATGGTCCAGGAGTTTTGTTCTTAGGTAGTTCTTTGATTACCAATTCAATTTTGTTGCTGGTAATTGGTCTGTTCAGATTTTCTGTTTATTTATGGGTCAGCCTTGGAACTTTGTATTTTTCTAGAAAGTTGTCCATTTCTTCAAGGTTATCCAGTTTGTTAGCATATAATTTTCCATAGTATTTTCTAATAATTCTTTGTATTTCTGTGGTGTCCATAGTGATTTTTCCTTTCTCATTTCTGATTCTGTTTATGTGTGTAGACTCTCTTTTTTTCTTGATAAGTGTGGCTAGGGGTTTATCTATTTTGTTTATTTTCTCGAAAAATCAGTTCTTGCTTTCACTGATTCTATTGTTTTATTATTCTCCATTTTATTTATTTCTGCTCTAATCTTTATTATGTCCCTCCTTCTACTTACCTTGGCCTCATTTGTTCTTCTTTTTCTACTTTTGTTAATTGTGAATTTAGACTGTTCATATGGGATTGTTCTTTCTTGTGGTGGGCCTGTATTGCAATATACTTTCCTCTTAGCACTGCCTTCGCTGCATCCCACAGGTTTTGAGGTGTTGAATTATTGTTGTCATTTGTCTCCATATATTACTTGATCTCTGTTTTTATTTGGTCATTGATCCATTGGTTATTTAGGAGCATGTTGTGAAACCTCCATGTATTTTTCATTTTCTTTGCGTAATTTATTTCTAGTTTAATACCTTTGTGGTCTGAGAAACTGTTTGGTTCAATTTCAATCTTTTTTAATTTGCTGAGGCTCTTTTGGTGGCCTACTATACGATCTATTCTTGAAAATGTTCCATGTGCATTTGAAAAGAATGTGTATTCTGCTGCTTTTCGGTGTAGAGTTCTGTAGATGTCTGTTAAGTCCATCTGTTCTAATATGTTGTTCAGTGCCTCTGTCTCCTTACTTATTTTCTGTATGGTGATCTGTTCTTTGGAGTGAGTGGTGTGTTGAAGTCTCCTAGAATGAATGCATTGCATTCTATTTCCCCTTTTAATTCTGTTAGTATTTGTTTCACATATGTACGTGCTCCTGTGTTGGGTGTACAGATATTTATAACAGTTATATCTTCTTACTGGATTGACCCCTTTATAATTATGTAATGTCCTTCTTTGTTTCTTGTCACTTCCTTTGTTTTGAAGTGTATTTTGTCTGATACAAATGCTGCAACTCCTGCTTTTTTCTCCTGTTAGTTGCATGAAATATCTTTTTCCACCCCTTCACTTTTAGTTTGTGAATGTCTTTGGGTTTAAAGTGAGTCATTTGTAGGCAGCATATAGATGGGTCTTGTTTTTAAATCCGTTCGGTGACTCTATGTCTTTTGATTGGTACATTCAGACCATTTACGTTTAGGGTGATTATCGATAGGTGTGTACTTATCGCCATGGCAGGCTTTAGATTCGTGGTTACCAAAGGTTCAAGGGTAACTTTCTTACTATCTAAGAGTCTAACTTAACGCACTTAGAATGCTATTACAAACAAAATCTATAGGTTCTTTTTTCCTCCTCCTTTTTCTTCCTCCTCCATTCTTTATATTTAGGTATCATATTCTGTACTCTTTGTCTATCCCTTGATTGACTTTGGGGGTAGTTGATTTAATTTTGCATTTGCTTAGTAATTAACTGTTCTACTTTCTTTAGTGTGGTTTTATTACCTCTGGCGACAGCTATTAAACTTAGGAACACTTTCATCTATAGCAGTCCCTCCAAAATACACTGTAGAGACGGTTTGTGGAGGTAAATTCTCTCAGTTTTTGCTTATCTGGAAATTGTTTAATCCATTCTTCAAATTTAAATCATAGATTGGCATTAAAGATGGTGGCGTGAGCAGTGAGACACAGGCTTCCTCCTAAAACCGCATATAATATGAAAATATAATTAATACAACTAATCCTCGAAGAGCAACAGGAAAGACAACTGTGCCACTGCATACACCTGGAGAAAAGAGCAGACTTCACAGAACAGGGTAACGTACCAAAGCTGTGGCCAGGCGGAACCCAAGCCCTTCCCACACCCCTGCTCACCAGCAGGAGGAAGAGAAACTGAACAGGGAGGGAGTGGAAACCTGGGACTGCTGAATACCTAATTCTGGAGATCTACTCTGGGAGCACAAACCTATATTTCATGGGGCTTGCATGATAGTCTTGGGATTATGGGGTTGGAAAGCTGAGACAGGAAGAATTCCTGGAGAGACTGAGATTCCAGCTGCTTGTGGAAAGCAGGGATCCATATCTGGCTGCTATGGGACAAAAGAAAGGCGGTCGGTCGGAGAGACTTCCTAACAAGGAAGCCCTTAGCAAGAGGGCTGCTAAAGGGGCAAGGACTGCACAGAGCTTAGTGCTCAGGAGAGAGGACATGAAGACAAAATTGTACAGGTGCATTCTGCCCAGCAGGTTGGGAGCTTTGTCATATAGACTCTCATATTTAAGGAGGAAAAAGAAATCTCCAGACTTCCAGGAAGATGGCAGTGTGAGCAGGGCGGCAGAAATCTCCTCCCAACACTATATTTAACTACGAAAACACAGCAAATACATCTATTTCTAAAAGACAGATGAGAATACACAGGAAAGCGCACAGCGTACAGCTACACCCGAGAGGACTTGGCAACCCAAGAGGCGGTCTTAAAGAGCCCAGCTGACATACGTGGCAACTATCAGTGACCAATTCTGTAGCCATGAAAAGACAGAGGAATATGGTTCAGACCAAAATCAACCAGACAACCCCAGAGAGGGAGTCTGAAGGGATGGAAATGCACAGTCTTCCTGAAAAAGAATTCAGAATAAAAGTCATAACCATGCTGATGGACCTACAGAGAAATGTGCAAGACCTGAGAGACGAAGTGAGGGAACTGAGGAAAGACAATACAGAAATCAGACAAGCGATCGACAGGCTTTACAGCAGAATGGATGAGATGCAAGAGACTGTTAATGGAAAAGAAAATAGAGAACAGGAGTACAGAGCAGCTGAGGCAGAGAGAGATAAAAGGATTTCTAGGAGATTTCTAGGAATGAAAGAATATTAAGAGAACTGTGTGACCAATCCAAACGGAACAATATTCGCATTATAGGAGTACCAGAGGAAGAAGAGAGAGAAAAAGGGATAGAAAGTGTCTTTGAAGAAATAATTGCTGAAAACTTTCCCTTGCTGGGGAAGGAAGTAGTCTCGCAGTCCACCGAAGCTCATAGATCTCCCAACACAAGGGACCCAAGGAAGACAACACCAAGACACATAATAATTAAGATGGCAAAGAACAAAGATAAATACAGGGTATTAAAGGCAGCTAGAGAGAGACTTCTGGGAAGATGGCGGTGTGAGCAGGGCGGCAGAAATCTCCTCACAACAGTATATTTATCTACGAAAACACAGAAAATACATCTATTCCTAAAAGAGAGACGAGAATACACAGGAAAGTGCACAGCGTGCAGCTACACCCGAGAGGACTCGGTACCCCAAGAGGCGGTCTTAAAGAGCCCAGCTGACATACGTGGCAACTATCAGTGACCAAATTATACAGCCATGAAAAGACAGAGGAATATGGTTCAGATCAAAATCAACCAGACAACCCCAGAGAGGGAGTCTGAAGGGATGGAAATGCACAGCCTCCCTGAAAAAGAATTCAGAATAAAAGTCATAACCATGCTGATGGACCTACAGAGAAATGTGCAAGAGCTGAGGGAGGAAGTGAGGGAACTGAGGAAAGACAATACAGAAATCAGAGAAGCGATCGACGGGCTTAACAGCAGAATGGATGAGATGCGAGAGACTGTTAATGGAATAGAAAACAGAGGACACGAGTACAGAGCAGCTGAGGCAGAGAGAGATAAAAGGATTTCTAGGAATGAAAGAATATTAAGAGAACTGTGTGACCAATCCAAACGGAACAATATTCGCATTATAGGAGTACCAGAGCAAGAAGAGAGAGAAAGGGATAGAAAGTGTCTTTGAAGAAATAATTGTTGAAAACTTTCCCTCGCTGGGGAAGGAAGTAGTCTCGCAGTCCACCGAAGCTCATAGATCTCCCAACACAAGGGACCCAAGGAAGACAACACCAAGACACATAATAATTAAGATGGCAAAGATCAAAGATAAAGACAGGGTATTAAAGGCAGCTAGAGAGAGAAAAAAGATCACCTACAAAGGAAAACCCATCAGACTATCATCAGACTTCTCAACAGAAACCTTACAGGCCAGAAGACAATGGCATGATATATTTAACGTTATGAAACAGAAGGGCCTCGAACCAAGAATATTGTATCCAGCACGATTATCGTTTAAATATGATGGAGGGATTAAACAATTTCCAGATAAATGAAAGTTAAGGAGTTTGCCTCTCATAAACCACCACTACAGGTTATCTTAAATGGACTGCTCTAGATGGAAGCACAGCTCAGGCTAAAAAGATGTCACTAAAAAAAAAAAAGAAATCATAGCAAAGAAAGCAGACCATCCAAATACTAAGTAAAGGCAAAGAATAAAACACCTATTATAGAAAGAATGGAGGAGGAGGATTAAGAAGGGAGAGAAATAAAGAAACATCAGACTGTGTTTACAATAACGTAACAAGAAAGTTAAGTTAGATTGTTAGATAGTAAAGAAGCAACCCTTGAACCCTTGGTAACCACGAATCTAAAGCCAGCAATGGCAATAAGTACATACCTATCAATAATCACCCTAAATGTAAATGGACTGAATGCACCAATCAAAAGACACAGAGTAACAGAATGGATAAAAAAGCAAGACCCATCTATATGCTGCCTACAAGAAACTCACCTCAAATCCAAAGATATACACAGACTAAAAGTGAAGGGATGGAAAAAGATATTTCATGCAAACAACAAAGAGAAAAAAGCAGGTGTTGCAGTACTTGTATCAGACAAAATAGACTTCAAAACGGAGAAAATAGCAAAAGATAAGGAAGGACATTACATAATGATAAAGGGGTCAGTCCAACAAGAAGATATAACCATTATAAATATATATGCACCCAACACAGGAGCGCCAGCATATGTGAGACAAATACTAACAGAATTAAAGGAGGAAATAGACAGCAATGCATTCATCTTAGGAGACTTCAACACACCACTCACTCCAGAGGACAGATCAACCAGACAGAAAATAAGTAAAGACACACAGGCACTGAACAACACACTAGAACAGATGGACCTAACAGACATCTACAGAACTCTACACCCAAAAGCAACAGGATACACATTCTTCTCAAGTGCACATGGAACATTTTCCAGAATAGACCACATACTAGGCCACAAAAAGAACCTCAGTAATTTCAAAAATATTGAAATCCTACCAACCAACTTCTCAGATCACCAAGGTATAAAACTAGAAATAAATTTTAGAAAGAAATCAAAAAGGCTCACAAATACATGGAGACTTAACAACACTCTCCTAATTAATCAATGGGTTAACGACCAAATCAAAACAGAAACCAAAGAATATATGGAGACTAATGACAACAACAACACAAAGCCACAACTTCTGTGGGACGCAGCAAAGGCAGTTCTAAGAGGAAAGTATATTGCAATCCAGGCCTATTTAAAGAAGGAAGAACATTCCCAAATGAATAGTCTAAAGACACAATTACTGAAACTGGAAAAAGAAGAACAAATGAGGCCCAAAGTCACCAGAAGGAGGGACATAATAAAGATTAGAGAAGAAATAAATAAAATTGAGAAGAATAAAACAATAGAAAAAATCAATAAAACCAAGAGCTGGTTCTTTGAAAAAATAAACAAAATAGATAAACCCCTAGCCAGACTCATTAAGAGAAAAGGAGAATCTACACACATAAACACAATCAGAAATGAGAAAGAAAAAATCACGACAGACCCCACAGAAATACAAAGAATCATAAGAGAATATTATGAGAACCTATATGCTAACAAGCTGGAAAACATATAAGAAATGGACAACTTCTTAGAAAAGTACACCTTTCCAAGACTGACCAAGCAAGAAACAGAAAAACTAAACAGACCAATGACAAGTGACAAAATCGAATTGGTATTCAAAAAACTACCCAAGAACAAAACCGTTGGGCCTGATGGATTCACCTCTGAATTCTACCAGACGTATAGAGAAGAAATAACACCGATTCTCCTAAAAGTTTTCCAAAAAATAGAAGAGGAGGGAATACTTCCAAACTCATTCTATGAAGCCAGCATCACTCTAATACCAAAACCGGGCAAAGACCTCACCAAAAAAGAAAATTACAGACCAATATCCCTGATGAACGTAGATGCAAAAATACTCAACAAAATATTAGCAAACCGAATTCAAAAATACATCAAGAGGATCATACACCATGATCAAGTGGGATTCATCCCAGGGATGCAAGGATGGTACAACATTCGAAAATCCATCAACATCATCCACCACATCAACAAAAAGAAGAACAAAAACCACATGATCATCTCCATAGATGCTGAAAAAGCATTTGACAAAATTCAGCATCCATTCCTGATTAAAACTCTCAACAAAATGGGTATAGAGGCAAGTACCTCAACATCATAAAGGCTATATATGACAAACCCACAGCTAACATCATACTTAACGGCGAGACGCTGAAAGCTTTTCATCTAAGATCGGGAACAAGACAGGGATGCCCACTCTCTCACTGTTATTCAACATAGTACTGGAGGTCCTAGCCACAGCAATCAGACAAAACAAAGACATACAAGGCATCCAGATTGGTAAAGAAGAAGTCAAATTGTCACTATTTGCAGATGACATGATACTGTACATAAAAAACCCTAAAGATTCCATTCCAAAACTACTAGAACTAATATCTGAATTCAGCAAAGTTGCAGGATACAAAATTAACACACAGAAATCTGTTGCTTTCCTATACACTAATGATGAACTAACAGAAAGAGAAATCAGAAAAACAATTCCATTCACAATTGCATCAAAAGAATAAAATACCTAGGAATAAACCTAACGAAGGAAGTGAAAGACCTGTACTCTGAAAACTACAAGACACTCCTAAGAGAAATTAAAGAGGACACTAAGAAATGGAAATGCATCCCATGCTCTTGGCTAGGAAGAATAAATATTGTCAAAATGGCTATACTGCCTAAAGCAATCTACAGATTCAATGCAATCCCTATCAAACTACCAACAGCTTTCTTCAATGAACTGGAACAAATAATTCTAAAATTCATATGGAACCACAAAAGACCCCGAATAGCCAAAGCAATCCTGAGAAGGAGGAATAAAACAGGGGGAATTACACTCCCTGACTTCAAGCTCTACTACAAAGCCACAGTAATCAAGACAATTTGGTATTGGCACAAAAACAGACCCACAGACCAGTGGAACAAAATAGAAAATCCAAACATTAACCCAAACATATACAGTCAATTAATATTTGATAAAAGTGCCTTGGATATACAATGGGGAGATGACAGCCTCTTCAGCAGCTGGTGTTGGAAAAACTGGACAGCTACATGTAAGAGAATGAAACTGGACTACTGTCTAGCCCCATACACAAAGGTAAACTCAAGGTGGATCAAAGACCTGAATGTAAGTCATGAAATCATAAAACTCTTAGAAAAAAACATAGGCAAAAATCTCTTGGACATAAACATGAGCAACTTCTTCATGAACATATCTCCCGGGCAAGGGAAACAAAAGCAAAAATGAACAAGTGGGACTATATCAAGCTGAAAAGCTTCTGTACAGCAAAGGACACCATCAGTAGAACAAAAAGACATCCTACAGTATGGGAGAATATATTCATAAAAACGTATCTGATAAAGGGTTGACATCCAAAATATATAAAGAACTCATGCACCTTAACAAACAGAAAGCAAATAATCCAATTAAGAAATGGGCAGAGGACATGAATAGACACTTCTCCAAAGAAATTCAGATGGCCAACAGGCACATGAAAAGATGCTCCACATCGCTAATCATCAGAGAAATGCAAATTAAAACCACAATGAGATATCACCTCACACCAGTGAGGATGGCCAACATCCAAAACACAAACAACAACAAATGTTGGCGAGGATGTGGAGAAAAGGGAACCCTCCTACACTGCTGGTGGGAATGCAAATTAGTTCAACCATTGTGGAAAGCAGTATGGAGGTTCCTCAAAAAACTCAAAATAGAAATACCATTTGACCCAGGAATTCCACTCCTAGGAATTTACCCTAAGGATGCAGCAGCCCAATTTGAAAAGGATAGATGCACCTCTCTGTTTATTGCAGCACTATTTACAATAGCCAAGAAATGGAAGCAACCTAAGTGTCCATCAGTAGATGAATGGATAAAGAAGATGTGGTACATATACACAATGGAATATTATTCAGCCACAAGAAGAAAACAAATCCTACCATTTGCAACAATATGGATGGAGCTAGAGGGTATTATGCTCAGTGAAATAAGCCAAGCCGAAAAAGACAAGTATCAAATGACTTCATTCATATGTGGAGTATAAGAACAAAGAAAAAATACTGAAGGAACAAAACAGCAGCAGACTCACAGAACCCAAGAACGGACTAATAGTTACCAATGGGAAAGGGACTGGGGAAAATGGGCAGGAAGGGAGGGATAAGAGGGAAAAAGGGGCATTACGATTAGCAGATATAATGTTGGGGGGGCACGGGGAGGGCAGTACAACTCAGAGAAGACAAGTAGTGATTCTATAGCATCTCACTACGCTGATGGACAGTGATTGTAATGGGGTTGGTGGGGGGGACCTGATGAAGGGGTAGTTTAATAACCGTATATTGCACATGTAATTGTAGATTAATGATAATAAAAAAAATTATATAAAAAAAAAAAAAGAAATCTCCCTCCTTAGACAATCTTCAGGTGGTCCCGCTCCCAGGCTGGATACACAGCTCCAAGGACCCTCTCCGTGACAGGCAGCCTATTGCGCCTTCTTCCTGGGCCGACCCACCTGGTTCGCAAACCAGCAAACACTACCCTGGCATTAGGACAGCCAGAGGGAAGATCTGTCTACAGCAACTACAAATGGAAAGCACAGAGGTTGATACCTGTGTGCTTGGCCAACTGGTTCAGGCAGTGGAGACCTGCATAGCAGCTGGGTAGCAGGAAACAGCTCTTTCCTTCCCCCAGGCACCAACACCACTCCCCTGCGACCCCCGACATTGTTTCAGGGGCTGAGAAGCTCCAGGGAGTAGAGCTTCTGGGCACTAGAGGGCGCCATATATAAATATGAAATGCCAAAGGAACCTGGTTCAGAGAAAAATTATTAATACAACTCTTGAGAAAGATTTAAATGACATTGACCTCATGACACTTCCTGGAAGGAAGTTCAAAATAAAAATCATTAACATGATCATGGAGGTACAGAAAGATATTCAAGAACTCAGGAATGAATTCCGGTTGGAGATCCAATTATTGAAGAGCACAATGGAGGGTATTAAAAGCAGATTGGATATGGCGGAGGAGAAGATAAATGAAATAGAAACTAGAGAAGAGGAATACAAAGAAGCTGAGGCACAGAGAGAAAAAAGGATGTCTAAGAATGAAAGAATATTGAGAGAACTGTGTGACCAATCCAAACGGAACAATATTCCCATTATAGGGGTACCAGAAAAAGAAGAAGAGAGAGAAAAAGGGCTAGAAAATGTCTTTGAGGAGGTAACTGCTGACAACTTCCCCCATCTGGGGAAGGAGATAGTCTCTCAGGCCATGGAGATGCACAGATATCCCAACACAAGGGGCCCAAGGAAGACAACCCCAACACATATGGTAATTAAAATGGAAAAGATCAAGAACACGGACAGACTATTAAAAGCAGTCAGAGAGAGAAATAAGATCACATACAAAGGAAACCCCATCAGGCTATCATCAGACTTCTCAACAGAAACCTCACAGGCCACAACATGATATATTTAATGCAATGAAGCAGAAGGGCCTGGAACCAAGAATACTTTATCCAGCAAGATTATCATTTAAATTTGAAGGACAGATTAAACAATTTCCAAATAAGCAAAACCTGAGAGAATTTACCTCCCACAAACCATCTCTTCAGTGTATTTCGGAGTGACTGCTACAGATGGAAGTGTTCCTAAGGTTTAATAGCTGTCACCAGAGGTAATAAAACTACGGTAAAGAAAGTAGAACAGCTAATTACTAAGCAAATGCAAAAATTAAAATAACTATCTCCAAAGTCAATCAAGGGATAGACAAAGAGTACAGAATATGATACTTAATATATAAAGAATGGAGGAGAAACAAAACAAAAGAACCTTTAGATTATGTTTGCAATAGCATATTAAGTGAGTTAAGTTAGACTCTTTGATAGTAAGGAAGTTAACCTTGAACCATTGGTAACCACAAATCTAAACCCTGCAAATCCAATAAGACCATACCTATCAATAATCACCCTCAATGTAAATGGACTGAATGCACCAATCAAAAGACATAGTCACTGAAAGGATAAATAAACAAGACCCAACTATATGCTGCCTAGAAATGACGCACTTTAAACCCAAAGACATACACAGACTAAAAGTGAAGGATGGAAAAAAATATTTCATGCAACTAACAGGGAGAAAAAAGCAGGAGTTGCAGCATTTGTATCAGACAAAATACACTTCAAAACAAAGAAAGTCACAAGAGACAATGAAGGACATTACATAACGATAAAGGGTGAATCCAACAAGAAGATATAACCATTATAAATATCTATGCACCCAACATAAGAGCACGTACATATGTGAGACAAATACTAACAGAATTAAAAGGAGAGACAGAATGCAATGAATTCATTCTAGGAGACTTCAACACTCCACTCACTCTGAAGGACAGATCAACAAGACAGAAAATAAGTAAGGAGACAGAGGCACTGAACAACATATTAGAACAGATGGAGTTAACAGACATCTACAGAACTCTACACCCAAAAGCAGCGGAATACACATTCTTCTCAAGTGCACATGGAACATTTTCAAGAATAGATCGTATAGTAGGCCACCAAAAGAGCCTCAGCAAATTAAAAAAGATTGAAATTGAACCAAACAGTTTCTCAGACCATAAAGGTATTAAACTAGAAATAAAATACACAAAGAAAATGAAAAATCCCACAAACACATGGAGGTTTCACAACACGCTCCTAAATAACCAAAGGATCAATGACCAAATAAAAACAGAGATCAAGCAATATATGGAGACAAATGACAATAATAATTCAATACCGCAAAATCTGTGGGACACAGCGAAGGCTGTGTTAAGAGGAAAGTATATTGCAATACAGGCCCACCTCAGGAAAGAAGAACCATCCCATATGAGCAGTTTTAACTCACAATTAACCAAACTAGAAAAAGAAGAACAAATGAGGCCCAAGGTAAGTAGAAGGAGGGACATAATAAAGATTAGAGCAGAAAGAAATAAAATCGAGAAGAATACAACAATAGAAGGAATCAATGAAAGCAGGAGTTTCTTCTTCAAGAAAATAAACAAAATAGATAAACCGCTAGCCATAGTTATCAAGAAAAAAAGAGAGTCTACACACATAAACAGAATCAGAAATGAGAAAGGAAAAATCAATATGGACACCATAGAAATACAAAGATTAGAGAATGTTATGAAAATTTATTTGCTAACAAACTGGATAATCTAGAAGAAATGGACAACTTTCTAGCAAAATACAAAGTTCAAAGGCTGACCCAGAAAGGAACAGAAAATCTGAATAGACCAATTACCAACAAGGAAATAGAATTGGTAATCAAAAAACTACCTAAGAACAAAACTCCTGGACCAGACGGTTTCACTGCTGAATTTTATCAAACATTTAGTGAAGGCCTAACACCTGCCCTACTTTAAGTTTTCCAGGTAGTAGAAGAGGAGGGAATACTCCCAAACTCATTCTACAAGGCCAACATCACTCTAATACCAAAACCAGGCAAAGACAAAACAAAAAGAGAAAATTACAGACAAATATTCCTGCTGAACATAGATGCAAAAATACTCAAGAAAATAGCAAACTGAATTGAAAAATCCATCAAAAAGATCATCCATCATGATCAAGTGGGATTCATCCCAAGGATGCAAGGATGGTACAACATTCGAAAATCCATCAACATCATCCACCACATCAATAAAAAGCACAAAACCCACATGATCATCACCATAGGTGCTGAAAAAGCATTCGACAAAATTCAGCATCCATTCCTGATTAAAACTCTCAACAAAATGGGTATAGAGGGAAAGTATCTCAACATAATAAAGGCCATATATGAGAAATCCACAGCCAACATTATACTTAACAGTGAGAAGCTGAAAGCTTTTCCTTTAAGATCAGGAACAAGACAAGGATGCCCACTCTCCCTGCTTTTATTCAACATAGTTCTGGAGGTCCTAGCCATGGCAATCAGACAGCACAAAAAAATAAAAGGCATCCAGACTGGCAAGGAAGAAGTGAAATTGTCCCTGTTTGCAGATGACATGATATTGTACATAAAAAACCCTAAAGAATTCACTCCAAAACTACTAGGCATCTAATATCTGAATCCAACAAAGTTGCGGGATACAAAATTAATACACAGAAATCTGTTGCATTCCTATACACTAACGATGAACTAGCAGAAAATCAGGAAAGCAATTCCATTCACAATTGCATCAAAAGAATAAAATACCAAGGAATAAACCTAACCAAGGAAGTGAAAGACTTATACTCTGAAAACTACAAGGCACTCATGAGAGAAATTAAAGAAGAAACCAATAAATGAAACACATCCCATGCTCATGGATAGGAAGAATTAATATTGTCAGAATGGCCATCCTGCCTAAAGCAATCTACAGATTCAATGCAATCCCTATCAAAATACCAACAGCATTCTTCAATGAACTAGAGTAAATAGTTGTAAAATTCATATGGAACCAAAAAAGACCCCGAATAGCCAAAGCAATCCTGAGAAGGAAGAATAAAGTGGCAGGAGTTACACTCCCTGACTTCCAGCTCTTCTACAAGGCCACAGTAATCAAGACAATTTGGTACTGGCACAAGAACAGACCCATAGACCAACAGAACAGACTAGAGAGCCCAGATAAAAACCCAAGCATATATGGTCAATTAATATATGATAAAGGAGCCATGGATATACAGTGGGGAAATGACAGCCTCTTCAACAGCTGGTGTTGGCAAAACTGGACAGCTACATGTAAGAGAATGAAAATGGATTACTGTCTAACCTCACACACAAAAGTAAACTCAAAATGGATTAAAGACCTGAATGTAAGTCATGAAACCATAAAACTCTTAGAAAAAAACAGGCAAAAATCTCTTGGACATAAACATGAGCAACTTCTTCATGAACATATCTCCCCGGGCAAGGGAAAGAAAACCAAACAGGAACAAGTGGGACTATATCAAGATGAAAAGCTTCTGTACAGCAAAGGACACCATCAGTAGAACAAAAAGACATTCTACAGTATGGGAGAATATATTCATAAATGACATATCCGATAGGGGTTGACATCCAAATTATATAAGCCGCTCACGCACCTCAATGAACAAAAAGCAAATAATCCAATTAAAAAATGGGCAGAGGAACTGAACAGACACTTCTCCATAGAAGAAATTCAGATGGCCAACAGGCATATGAAAAGATGCTCCACATCACTAATCATCGGAGAAATGCAAATTAAAACCACAATGAGATATCACCTCATACCAGTTGGGATGGCCGCCATCCAAAAGACAAACAACAACAAATGTTGGCGAGGATGTGGAGAAAAGGGAACCCTCCTACACTGCTGGTGGGACTGCAAATTAGTTCAACCATTGTGGAAAGCAGTATGGAGGTTCCTCAAAAAACTCAAAATAGAAATACCATTTGACCCAGGAATTCCACTCCTAGGAATTTACCCTAAGAATGCAGCAGCCCAGTTTGAAAAAGACAGATGCACCCCTATGTTTATCGCAGCACTATTTACAATAGCCAAGAAATGGAAGCAACCTAAGTGTCCATCAGTAGATGAATGGATAAAGAAGATGTGGTACATGTACACAATGGAATATTATTCAGTCATAAGAAGAAAACAAATTCTACCATTTGCAACAACATGGATGGAGCTACAGGGTATTATGCTCAGTGAAATAAGCCAGGTGGAGAAACACAAGTATCAAATGATTTCACTCATCTGTGGAGTATAAGAACAAACAAAAAAGTGAAGGAACAAAACAGCAGCAGACTCAAAGAACCCAAGAATGGACTAACAGTTACCAAAGGGAAAGGGACTGGAGAAGATAGTTGGGAAGGGTGGGATAAGGGGGAAAGAGGGGTATTGCGATTGGCACACATAATGCAGCAGGGTGGAATACACTGAAGGCAGTATAACACTGAGAAGACAGGTAGTGGTTCTATAGCGTCTTGCTATGGTGATGGACAGTGACTGCAGGGGGGTGTCGGGTGGGGACTTGATAATGGTGGGAGTGTCTAGGAGCCATGATGTTGCTCATGTAATTGTACACTAATAATACCAAAATAAAAAAAAAGAAAGAAAACGCTTGTAATCATCCAGGATGCAAAAAACCAGTCATACATAGAGGACCAAAGGACAACAGCAAAATAGTAAAGGATTAGTAGTGGAAAATTATGTAACCCAGTAAATCTGCTCCTTCTCAGGCCAACTTGTTATTCAGTGTGAAATCAACAAAAAGATATTTTCAGATGAAACTAGACCAATCAAGTACTCTTCATAAAAAGATTATCTGAATGATAATTAACCAAAAACAATGACCTCGAGAATAGGAAAGAGATGAAATCAGTCAAACATAGGGCTAAGTCTAAATAACTGCTATAAATATGATTAGCACCAATGCTACTTAAAAAAAAACTATTGAAAAGGAAGATCTATAAGGTACAAAAAGAGCTATTACTAGTCACCATCGCCTTCATCTGAATACTATGAATAATTTTGCTAGTGTGCTCTGTCATTAATTAAATGGGTTAAACACCCCTATTGAAGGATAGTTTTTAGACCAAGTCAAGGAGCACTGGTCTGTTGTAGGTATTTCATATAATAGGAACCATGGATTAAGTATTCTTTTGTGACTGGCTTCTTTACTTAATACATTTTTTCAGGGTGCTGTGGCAAGTAACAGTACTTCATTGTTTAAATCACTAAATACCGATTTCTAAAGAAATACCACATTTATCCATTTATTCATCAGCTGACAGACACTTGGGTGTTTCCCTTTTCACCATTATGAATAATGCTGTTATGAATATTTGTGACAAGTTTTTGTGTGGATGTGTTTTCATTTCTCTCGGGTTCATAAACACCTAGGAGCAAAACTGCTAGGTCATATGTTATCTCAATGTTTTTAACTTTTTGAGAAATTGTCAGACTGTTTCCCAAATCAGATACACCATTTTACCATCCAACTCGCAGTGCACAATGGTTCCAATTTCTCTACATCCTCACCAACATTTGTTATCTTTCTGATTTATAGCCATCCTAGTGGGTGTGAAATGCTATCTCACTGTGGTTTTGATTTGTATTTTCCTAATGTCTAATGGTGTTGCATGTTTTTGTGTTTATTGGCAACTGGCATAATTTGTTTAGAGAAATATCTATTCAAATCCTTTCCCAATTTTTAAGTTGGGATATTTGTCTTTTTATTATTGAGTTGTAAGAGTTCTTGATATATTTTAGATAGAAATCCTTTATTAGACACATGACTTGCAAATATTGTCTTCCATTTTTGTGGGCTGCTGTGGGTCACTCGGTGTTTTAGTTCTCCTCTGTCATTAATAGATGCTGTGACACATTTCTTTGGGAGAGATAGTTCTGTTTTTTTAGTTTGGGACAAGCTGAGAACTTGGAAAAATTTTCATTGAATTCTCACTTCACAATTGTCTAGTCTGTTTGCCCTGCTATAACAAAGTACCACACACGGGGTAACTTATGAACAACGGAAATTTGTTCCACAGTTTTGGAGGCAAAGAAGTCCAAGATCACAGGGTTCTGGTGAAGACTGTCTTGCGGGTTGCAGACTGCCAACTTCTGTGTCCCCACATGGTGGAAGGGCTAAGGAGCTCTGTGTGGTCTCTCTTTTAAGAGCACTAATTCCATTCATGAGGACTCCACCTTCAGAACCTAAGCACCTCGCAAAGGCCTATTTGCTAACACCATCATGCTGGGCATTAGAACTTCAACGTATGAATTTTGGGGGGACAGGAGCATTTGAACCATAGTAATAACATATACAAAGACTTATGGCTAAAGAGTTATATATAAAAAATAAAATCATAATACAACAATCATATTGGTTTAAACAAATTTATTAGTTCATGGACTTAAGAGCAGACTCAAAATGTAGATTTGATTATGTAATTACATTAAGAAAATTTTGCAGGTCAAATTACATAGAAGTAAAAAGGCAAACTACAACTTAGGAATTATATTTGCAAATGGTAAGAGGTTATTAAACTTAATACCTAAAGCACTCTTAAAAAATAAAGAAAACATTAATATCCAAACAGAAAAACTGACCCAAAAATGGGCCATTTATAAAATCAGCAATAAAAATCACCAATAAGTAAATAAGAACTTTGTTACATTTCACAATCAATCAAAGAAAAGCAAAATAAAATACACCTTATAACATCACAGTGGCAAATACTTAAAAAAAATACTCAATTGTTGCAAAAGTACAATAAAATAGATTAACACTCATATTTTGCTTAAAAATGTTCATTCTCCTTAACATCTAAACTGTAATATTAACATGTAGGAATCCACCCTAGTAAAATAATTAAAGATGTGGTTAAAGATTTATGTTCAAAATATCAATACTGAAAAATTGCATGCTAGCTCATGGTTCAACAACAAAAGTGGTTAAACGATTTTTTTTTCATTAAGGTATCATTGATATCACTCTTACAAAGGTTTCACATGAAAAACATTGTGGTTACTACATTCACCCATATTATCAAGTCCCCCCCATACCTCACTTAAGTCACTGTCCATCAGTTCAGTAAGATGCCACAGAGTCACTACTTGTCTTCTTGTGGTACACTGTCTTCCCCGTGACGCTCCACATGCCATGTGTACTAATCATAATATCCCTCAATCCCCTTCTCCATCCCTCCCCGCAACCCTCCCCCCCACTTCCCTTTGGTAACTGCTAGTCCCTTCTTGGGTTCTGTGAGTCTGCTGCTGTTTTGTTCCTTCAGTTTTGCTTTGTTGTTACACTCCACAAATGAGGGAAATCATTTGGTACTTGTCTTCTCTGCCTGGCTTATTTCACTGAACATAATATCCTCTAGCTCCATCCATGTTGTGGCAAATGGTAGGATATGTTTTCTTCTTATGGCTGAATAATATTCCATTGTGTATACGTACCATATCTTTTTTATACATTCATCTACTGATGGACACTTAGGTTGTTTCCATTTCTTGGTTATTGCAAATAGTGCTGCGATAATCCAAGGGGTGCATATGTCTTTTTGAAACTGGGTTGCTGCATTCTTAGGGTAGATTCCTAGGAGTGGAATTCCTGGGTCAAATGGTATTTTTATTTTTAGTTTTTTGAGGAACCTCCATATTGCTTTCCACAATGGTTGAGGTAATTACATTCCCAGCAGCAGTGTAGGAGGGTTCCCCTTTCTCCACATCATCGCCAACATTTGTTGTTCCCAGTTTTTTCAATGTTGGCCATCCTAACTGGTGTGAGGTGATATCTCACTATGGTTTTAATTTGCATTTCCCTGATAATTAGCAAGGTGGAGCAACTTTTCATGTGCCTGTTGGTCATATGAATTTCTTCTTTGGAGAACTTGTCTGTTCATATTCTCCGCCGATTTTTTAATCAGGTTATTTGCTTTTTGGGTGTTGAGGCATGTGAGTTCTTTATATATTTTGGATGTTAACCCCTTGTCGGATATGTCGTTTACAAATATATTCTCCCATACTGTAGGATGCCTTTTTGTTCTGTTGATGGTGTCCTTTGCTGTACAGAAGGTTTTTAGCTTGATGTAGTCCCATTTGTTCATTTTTGCTTTTGTTTCGCTTGCCCGAGGAAATGTGTTCAGGAAAAAGCTGCTCATATTTACATTCAAGAGATTGTTGCCTATGTTTTCTTCTAAGCATTTCATGGTTTCATGAGTTACATACTGGTCTTTGATCTATTTCGAGTTTACTTTTGTGTATGGGGTTAGACAATAATCCAGTTTCATTTTCTTACATGTAGCTGTCCAGTTTTGCCAACACCAGTTGTTGAAGAGGCTGTCATTTCCCCATTGCATATCCATGGTTCCTTTATCATATATTAGTTGACCATATATGCTTGGGTTTATATCTGTGCTCTCTATTCTGTTCCATTGATCTATGTACGGGTCTGTTCTTGTGCCAGTACCAAATTGTCTTGATTACTATGGCTTTGGAGTAGAGCTTGAAGTTAGGGAGTGTAATCCCCCCAGCTTTATTCTTCCTTCTCAGGAATGCTCTGGCTATTCGGGGTCTTTTATGGTTCCGTATGAATTTTAGAACTATTTGTTCTAGTTCATTGAAGAATGCTGTTGCTATTTTGACAGTGATTGCACTGAATCTGTACAGTGCTTTAGGCAGGATGGCCATTTTGACAATATTAATTCTTCCTATCCATGAGCACGGGATGTGTTTCCATTTATTGGTATCTTTTTAAATTTCTCTCATGAGTGTCTTGTAGGTTTCAGGGTATAGTTCTTTTACCTTCTTGCTTAGGTTTATCCTAGGTATTTTATTCTTTTTGATGCAATTGTGAATGGAGTTGTTTTCTTGATTTCTCTTTCTGCTAGCTCATGGTTAGTATATAGTGCTGCAACAGATTTCTGTGTATTAATTTTGTATCCCACAATTTTGCTGAATTCAGTTATTAGTTCTAGTAGTTTTGGAGTAGATTCTTTAGGGTTTTCTATGTACAATATCATGTCATCTGCAAACAGTGACAATTTAACTTCTTCCTTACCAATCTGGATGCCTTTTATGTCTTTGTGCTGTCTGATTGCCATGGCTAGGACCTCCAGAACTAGGTTGAATAAAAGTGGGGAGAGTGGGCATCCTTGTCTTGTTCCCAATCTTAAAGGAAAAGCTTTCAGGTTTTCGCTGTAAGTATGATGTTGGCTGTGGGTTTGTCATATATGGCCTTTATTATGTTGAGATACTTGCCCTCTATACCCATTTTGTTGAGAGTTTTTATTTATGAATATACATTGAACTTTGTCGAATGCTTTTTCAGGATCTATGGAGATGATCATGTGGTTTTTGTACTTCTGTTTGGTGATGTGGTAGATGATGCTGACAGATTTTCAAATATTGTACAATATTTGCATCCATGGAAAAAATCCTACTTGATCATGACGGATGATCTTTTTGATGTATTTTTGAATTCAGTTTGCTTATATTTGTTGAGTATTTATGCATCTATGTTCATCAGGGATACTGGTCTGTAATTTTCTTTCTTGTGATGTCTGCCTGGTTTTGGTATTAAGAGTGATGTTGTCCTCATAGAATGAGTTTGGAAATATTCCCTCCTCTTCTACTTTTTGGAAAACTTTAAGGAGGATGGGTATTAGGTCTTCACTAAATGTCTGATAAAATTCAGTGGTGAAGCCATTTCGTTCAGGGGTTTTGTTCTTTGGTAGTTTTTTGATTACCTATTCAATTCCTTTGCTGGTAATTGGCTTCTTCAGATTTTCTGTTTCTTCCTGCGTCAGCCTTGGTAGGTTGTATTTTTCTAGAAAGTTGTCCATTTCTTCGAGGTTATCCAGTTTGTTAGCATATAATTTTCCATAGTATTCTCTAAAAATTCTTTGTATTTCTATGGTGTCTGCAGTGATTTATCCTTTTTCATTTCTGATTCTGTTTATGTGTATAGACTCTCTTTTTTTGATAAGTCTGGCTAGGTGTTTGTCTATTTTGTTTATTTTCTTGAAGAACCAGCTCCTGCTTTCATTGATTCTTTCTTTGTTTTATTCTTCTTTATTTTATTTATTTCTGCTCTAATCTTATTATGTCCCTCCTTCTACTGACTTAGGGCCTCATTTATTATTTTTTTCTAGACTTATTAATTGTGAGTTTCGACCGTTAATATGGGATTGTCCTTCTTTCCGTAAGTAGGTCTGTACTGCAATATAATTCCCTGTTAGCACGGCCTCCACTGCATCCCACAGATTTTGCGGTGTGGAGTTATTGCTGTCATTTGTCTCTGTATATTGCTTGATCTCTGTTTTTATTTGGTCATTGATACATTGATTATTTAGGAGCATGTTGTTAAACCTCCATGTGTTTGTAGCCTTTTTGTTTTCTTTGCATAATTTATTTCTGTTTTCATACCTCTGTGGTCTGAGAAGCTGGTTGGTACAATTTCAATCATTTTGAATTTACCGAGGCTCTTTTGTTTCCTGCTATATGATCTATTCTTGAAAATGTTCCATGTGCACTTGAGAAGAATGTGTATCCTGCTGCTTTGGGGCGGAGTGTTCTGGAGGTGTCTGTTAGGTCTATCTGTTCTAATGTGTTGTTCAGTGCTTCTGTCTCCTTATTTTCTGTCTGCTTGATCTGTCCTTTGGAGTGAGTGGTGTGTTGAAGTCTCCTAAAATGAATGCATTGCATTCTATTTCCACCTTTAATTCTGTTCGTATTTTTTTCACATTTGTAGGTGCTGCTGTGTTGGGTACACAGATATTTATAATAGTTATATCCTCTTGTTGGACTGAGCCCTTTATCATTATGTAATGTCCTTCTTTGTCTCTTGTGACTTTCTTTGTTTTGAAGTGTATTTTGTCTGATACAAGTACTGCAACTCCTGCTTTTTTCTCCGTTAGTTGCATGAAATATCTTTTTCCATCCCTTTACTTTTAGTCTGTGTATGTCTTTGGGTTTAAAGTGAGTCTCTTGTAGGCAGCATATAGATAGGTCTTGTTTTTTCGTCCACTCAGTGACTCTATATGTCTTTTGATTGGTGCATTCAGACCATTTACATTTAGGGTGATTATTGATAGGTATATACTTTTTGCCATTGCAAGCTTTAGATTCGTGGTTACCAAAGGTTGAAGTGTAACTTCCTTACTATCTAACAGTCTAATTTAACTCACTTAGTATGGTATTACAAACAGAATCTAAAGGTTCTTTTTTTCTTTTTCTTCCTCCTCCATTCTTTATATATTAGGTATCATATTCTGTACTCTTTGTCTATCTCTTGACTGACTTTGGGGTTGGTTGATTTGATTTTGCATAGTAATTAATTGTTCTACTTTCTTTACTATGGTTTCATTTTCCCTCATGATAGCTGTTTAGCCTTAGGAACACTTCCATCTATAGAAGTCCATCTAAAATACACTGTAGAGATGGTTTGTGGGAGGTAAATTCTCTCAGCTTTTGCTTATCTGAAAATTGTTTAATCCGTCCTTCAAATTTAAATGATAATCTTGCTGGATAGAGTATTCTTGGTTCAAGGTCCTTCTGCTTCATTGCATTAAATATATTATGCCACTCCTTTCTGGCCTGTAAGGTTTCTGTTGACAAGTCTGATGAGAGCCTAATGGGTTTTCCTTTGTATGTGATCTTATTTCTCTCTCTGGCTGCTTTTACTATTCTGTCCTTATCCTTGATCTTTGCCATTTTAATTATTATGTGTCTTGGTGTTGTCTTTGTTGGGTCCCTTATGTTGGGAGATCTGTGCACCTCCATGGCCTGAGAGACTACCTCCTTCCCCAGACTGGGGACGTTTTCAACAATTACCTCCTCAAAGACCCTTTCTATCCCTTTATCTCTCTTATTCTTCTTCAGGTACCCCTATAATGTGAATATTGTTCTGTTTGGATTGGTCATACAATTCTCTCAATATTCTTTTATTCCTAGAGATCCTTTTTTCTCTGTGCCTCAGCTTCTTTGTATTACTGTTCTCTAATTTCTATTCCATTTACCTTCTCCTCTACTTCATCTAATCTGCTTTTAAATCCCTCCATTTTATGTTTCATTTCAGATACTGTATTGTTCAACGTTTGTATCTCATTCCTGAATTCCTCCAAGTTCTTGAATATTTTTTTGTAGCTCCGTGAGTATGTTTAAGATTTTTATTTTGAAATTTCTTTCAGGAAGATTGATGAGTTCAGTTTCAGTTGGCCCTCTTTCTCATGTCTGTGGGATCTGGTTTGAACCAGGTTCCTTTGACATTTCATAGTTGTAGGTGATGCCCTCTAGTGCCCAGAAGCTCTACTCTCTGGAGTTGCTCAGCCCCTGTAGTGATGGCGGGGGTCGCAGGGGAGTGGTGCGCGTGCCTGTCGGGAGGAAAGAGGTCTTTCCTGCTTCCTGGCTGCAGTGCCTGTCTCCACTGCCAGGGCCAGTGGGCTGAGCATGCAGGGAGAAGCCTGTATGCATTGGACTTGTAGCTGCCATAGGCAGGGCGGCCTTCTGGCTGGCCTGGCACAGTGGCAGGGGCAGCTGGTTTGCAAGCTGATGCCGGCTGGGAGGAAGGTGCAGCAGGCTGTGTATCACGGTGAGGATCCCCCGAGCTGTGTAGCCAGCCAGGGGGATGGAGCACCTGAAGCTCCTGAATGTTTCCAACCTGCTGGGCAGAGTGCACATGGACAATTTTGTCCACCTGTCCTTTCTCCTGAGCAGCAAGCTATGTGCAATCCTTGTCCCTTTAGCAGCCCTCTCACTGTTAGGAAGTCTCAGACTGCCCGCCTTTCTTTTGTCCCAGAGCAGCCAGTTGTGGATCCCTGTTTTCCACAAGTGGGTGGAATCTCAGTCTCTCCAAGTATTCTGCCTGTCTTAGTTTTTCCAACCCCACTAATCTTCAGAGCACCATGTAATGTAGGTTCATGTTCCCAGAGCAGATCTTCAGGGCTGGGTGTTCAGCAGTTCTAGGCCTCCACTCCCTCCCCTCTCCGTTTCTCTTCCTCCCTTCTGTGAGTTAGGTTGGAGGAAGGGCTTGGGTCCTGCTTGATCACAGCTTTTATACCTTACCCTTTTCCTTGAGGTCTGCTGGTTTGCCCAGCTGTAGACAGTCTGCCACAGCCTTCTTTCCTGTTGCTCTTTCAGGATTTGATGTATTTGTTATATTTTCATATTATATGTAGTTTTGGGAGGGGGTTTCTATCTCACCTCTCATACTGCCATCTTTTGGTTAAACTATTTAAATGTACTCAAATATTGCTTCTCCACTAAAATTCATGTTTTTAAGAATATTTAACATCATGAGAAATGTTCATATTTTAAGTAGAAAAAAACATTTATTTCAATTTTCTTAATTGTGCAAGTTTACATACACAAAGAGAAAAAACAAAGGAAATTCAATAAGAAACAAAATGAAAAAAATGGGCAAAATTTTTTTGGGGGGGCAAAATATTTGAATAAACACTTTACAAAATAAACACATAAAAAGATACTCAATTAGGCTCAGTGAAATAAGCCAAGCCGAAAAAGACAAGTATCAAATGATTTCACTCATATGTGGAGTATAAGAACAAAGGAAAAAAACTGAAGGAACAAAACAGCAGCAGACTCACAGAACCCAAGAACGGACTAATAGTTACCAAAGGGAAAGGGACTGGGGAGGATGGGTGGGAAGGGAGGGGTAAGGGGGAAGAAGGGACATTACGATTAGCAGATGTAATGTTCAGGGGGCACGGGGAGGGCTGTACAACCCAGAGAGGACAAGTAGTGACTCTATGGCATCTCACTACGCTGATGGACAGTGACTGCAATGGGGTTGGGGGGTGGGGGGTAACCTGATGAAGGGGGTAGTGTAATCACCATAATATTACTCATTTAATTGTAGATTAATGATATCAAAATAAACTAAAAAAAAAGATACTCAACAACATCAGTCATCAGGAAAATGCAAATTCAAGCATCAAGAAATACCATACCTACTCTAATGACTAAAATTAAAAAGAATGATATCAAATGTTGATATGTAGGACAACTAGAACTCTCATACGGGTGGGAATGTAAAAAGCTATAATTTGGCAGTGCCTTATAAAGTTAAGCATTTACTTATTATAGGACCCAGCAATTTCACTCTTAGGTATTTACCCCAAGTAAATGATAATGTATTTACACAAAGACTTGCCTCTAAGTTAACAGCAACTCTATTTATAATAGGCTCAAACTGAAAGTAAGCTGGAAACCGAAATGTCCATCTATTAGTAAATGGATAAATTGTAGTATATCCCTACAATGGAATACTACCCAACAATAAAAAGTATCAATTATTTATGATAATTGTATCAACCAATAGAGGGAAGAGATTTTGTCTTCTAGGGGACATCTGGCAAAGTCTGGAGACAGTGTTGATCATTAGAGCTGGGGAGCGGAGTGCTAATGGCACCGAGTACACAGAGGTTAGGGATGCTGCTAAATAGCATACAATGCATGCAGCAGTCCCAGAACATATTGTCCAGCCCAAAATATCCACAGTGCCAAGGGTGAAAAACTTTGAATACTGATTTATGCAACAACAAGGATGAATCTCAGGAACTTCATGGTGATCAAAAGAATTCAGACATTCCTATGACATCCCAGAACAGGTAACAGAAATCAGGTAATAGAATAGAAATCAGATAGGTACTTGCCTGGGACAGGGGCATGAGGTAACTGAGTGAAAGTGTTCTGTATCTTGATTATGGGGATACAAGATCTATCAAAATGCAAACTGTATACTTAATATTAGTGCATTTTACTGTATGTAAATTATACATTCAAGACTGATAAAAAATAATTGGAGCTTGGTGAAAGGTACATGGGGGATCATAATAGTACTCTTATTTTTGTACTTATCTCAATTTCCATAACAAAATGTTTTAAAAAATACATATATAAACATTAAATGATTCACGGAGAAGCCTTAATTGAATCTCTTAAAAAAAAACCTAAAGCCTCAGTATTAAAATCTCAATGTGGGAAGGACCTTTATGTCTCTGTTCTTAAAGCGCAGAGAGACTGATATAAAACAGAAGGAAGAAGGAGTTACGGTTTGATATAGGGAAGATAAAGAAAATTTCACAAGCTACTTTTTCCCCTGGGTCCCATCTAGTCCCAGTCTGGCACTAAGGCACAGCCTTCTGTGGTAATGGACTTCTAAGATTTTTCCACAATTATTCCAGCCTTCTGGTATTCATGTCCTTGTGTAATCTCCCCAAGTATACTTGGGTTGGCGTGGTGACTTGCTTCTAACCAACAGAACATGGCAAAAGTGATGGGGATGTCACTACCATAATTACATGGAAATGATTGTGACCTCTGTCTCCCCAGGAGACTCTAACTATTGGCTTCTCAGCTTGCCATGTTGGAGAAGCCACATAGCAAGGAACTGAGAGAAGCCTCCAGCTACCAACCAATGAGAAACGAAGGCCTTTAATCCAACTATCCTTTGAGAAAGTGAATTCTGCCATCAACCAGGTGAGCTCGGAAGCGTTTCCTTCTTCAGTCAAGCACTGATATGAGACTCCAAACCTGGCTTGACACCTTGACTGCTGCCTGTGAGAGACCCTGAAACAGACGACCCACCTAATCTGTACTTAGATTCCTAACCAATGGAACCTGTCCTATAATGAATGTGTGTTGTTTTAAGCTGGTAAATCTGTGGCAATTTGTTGTGCAGCAATAGATAACTAATGCACCCTCCTTGGAAATCCTGCTGAATATTCACCTCCTCTAAAACTGACAGTTTCTTACAAAGATAGAGGTACCATACAACCCAGCAATCTCACTGCTAGGGTTTGACAAATAACAAATAAAAACATGTCTGCACAAAGACTTTGGTACAAAAATGCCTATAGCAACTTTATTCACAATCATTAAAACTGGAAACAACACAAATGTCCATCACAGGTGAATGGATAAACAAACATGCTATATCCATATAACAAAACACTATTCAGCATTAAAAAGGAATCAACTACTGATATATGCAACAACATGGATAAGTACAAAAATCATGCTGAGTGAGTGCACTCACAGACACTGAGAAGGGACTAGTGGTTACCAAAGGGGAAGGATTGGGGAGGAGGGGTGTGGAGGGAGAGGGGATTAAGGGGCACTTTAATTCACAGTCACAATATAGGTAGGTCACGGTAAAGGCAGTACACAATGAGAAGACAACTAATGACTCTATAAAATCTTACTACGCTGATACACAGTGACTGCAATAGAGGGGCTGAGGGCTGGATAGTATGAGTGAATGTTGAAACCACTGTGTTGTTCATGAGAAACCATCATAAGATTATATATCAATGATACTATAATAAAAAAATTATGCTGAGTGAAAGAAGATAGACACACAAGAAAACATAACGACTGAATGCATTTACATAAAACTTCAATATTGCAATACAGGCCTACCACAGGAAAGAAGAACAATCCCACATGAACAGTCCAAACACACAATTAACGAAACTAGAAAAGGAAGAAAAAGTGAGGCCAAAAGTCAGTATAAGGAGGGACATAATAAATATTAGAGCAGAAATAAATAAAATGGAGAAAAAAACAATAGAAAGAATCAATGAAAGCAGAAGCTGGTACTTTGAGAAAATAAACAAAATAGATAAACCCCTAGCCAGACTTATCAAGAAAAAATCTAAACAGAATCAGAAATGACAAAGGAAAAATCACTATGGACACCACAGAAATACAAAGAATTATGAGAGAATACTATGGAAAATTATATGCTAACAAACTGGATAACCTACAAGAAATGGAAAACTTTCTAGAAAAATACAACCTTCCAAGGCTGACCCAGGAAGAAAAAGAATATCTGAATAGACCAATACCATCAAGGAAATTGAACAGGTAATCAAAAAACTACCTAAGAACAAAACTCCTGGACCACATATTGTCACAGCTGAATTTAATCAAACATTTAGTGAAGACTTAATACCCATCCTCCTTAAAGTTTTCCAAAAAGTAGATGAGAAGGGAATACTCCCAAACTCAATCTAGAGGCCAACATCACTCTAATATCAAAACCAGGCAGACATCACAAAAAAATAAAATTACAGACCAATATCACTGATGAAAATAGAGGCAAAAATACTCAACAAAATATTAGCAAACCGAATTCAAAGGTACATCAAAAAGATCATCCATCATGATAAAGTGGGATCATCCCAGGGATTCAAGGATGGTACAACACTTGAAAATTCATCAACATCATCCATTACATCAACAAAAACCACATGATCATCTCCATAGATGCTGAAAAAGCATTCAACAAAATTCAACATCCATTCATGATTAAAACTCTCAACAAAATGGGTATAGAGGGCAAGTACCTCAACATATTAAAGGCCATATATGACAAACCCACAGCCAATATTATACTTAACAGTGAGAAGCTGAAAGCTTTTCCCTGAAGATCAGGAACAAGACAAAGATGCCCACTCTCCCCACTTTTATTCAACATAGTTCTAGAGGTCCTAGCCACGGCAATCAGACAACACAAAGAAATAAAAGGCATCTGGATTGGTAAGGAAGAAGTCAAACTGTCCCTGTTTGCAGATGACATGATATTGTACATAAAAAACCCTAAAGAATCCACTCCAAAACTACTAGATCTAATATCTGAATTCAGTAAAGTTGCAGGATACAAAATTAATACGTAGAAATCTGTTGCATTCCTATACAGTAATGATGAACTAGCAGAGAGAGAAATCAGGAAAACAATTCCATTCACAATTGCATCAAAAAGAATAAAATACCTAGGAATAAACCTAACCAAGGAAGTGAAAGACCTATACTCTGAAAACTACAAGACACTCATGAGAGAAATTAAAGAAGATACCAATAAATGGAAACACATCCCTTGCTCATGGATAGGAAGAATTACTATTGTCAAAATTGCCATCCTGTCTAAAGCAATCTACAGATTTAATGCAATCCCTATCAAAACACCAACAGCATACTTCAATGAACCAGAGCAAATAGTTCTAAAATTCATATGGAAACACAAAAGACCCCAAATAGTTAAAGCAATCCTGAGAAGGAAGAATAAAGCAGCAGGAATTACACTTCCTGACTTCAAGACCTGCTACAGGGCCACAGTAATCAAGACAATTTGGTACTGGCACAAGAACAGACCCATAGACCAACAGAACAGACTAGAGAGACCAGATATAAACCCAAGCATATATGGTCAATTAATACATGATAATAGAGACACAGATATAAAAAGGAGAAATGACAGCCTCTTCAAGAGCTGGTGCTGGCAAAACTGGACAGCTACATGTAAGAGAATGAAACTGGATTACTGTCTAACTCCATACACAAAAGTAAACTTGAAATGGATCAAAGACCTGAATATAAATCACAAAACCATAAAACTCTTAGAAAAAACATAGGCAAAAATCTGTTACACATAAACATGAGCAACTTCTTCATGAACATATCTCCCCGGGCAAGGGAAACAAAACCAAACATGAACAAGTGGGACTATATCCAGCTGAAAAACTCCTGTACAGCAAAGGACACCATCAACAGAAAAAAAACATCCTACAGAAAGGGATAATATATTCATAAATGACATATCCAATTAAGGGTTGACATCCAAAATATACAAAGAGCTCATGAGCCTCAACAAACAAAAAGCAAATTATCCAATTAAAAAATGGGCAGAGGAGCTAAACAGACACCTCTCCAAAGAAGAAATTCAGACAGCCAACAGGCACATGAAAAGCTGCTCCACATCGCTAATCATCAGAGAAATGTAAACTAAAACCACAGTGAGATATCACCTCACACCAATCAGGATGGCCACCACCCAAAAGACAAACAACAACAAATGTTGGCAAGGATGTGGAGAAAGGGGAACCTTCCTACACTGCTGGTGAGAATGTAAATTGGTTCAACCATTGTGGAAAGCAGTGAGGAGGTTCCTCAAAAAACTCAAAATAGAAATACCACTTGACCCAGGAATCCCACTCCTAGAATTTACCATAAGAATGCAGCAGCGCAGTTTGAAAGACACATGCACCCCTATGTTTATCGCAGCACTATTTACAATAACCAAGAAATGAAAGCAACCTAAGTGTTCATCAGTAGACGAATAGATAAAGAAGATGTGGTACATATACACAATGGAATATTATTCAGCCATAAGAAGAAAACAAATCCTACCATTTGCAACAACATGGATGGAGCTAGGGGGTATTATGATCAGTGAAATTAGCCAGGTGGAGAAAGACAAGTATCAAATGATTTCACTCATCTGTGGAGTATAAGAACAAAGAAAAAACTGAAGGAACAAAACAGCAGCAGACTCACACAACTCAAGAATGAACCAACAGTTACCAAAGGCAAAGGAACTGGAAAAGATGGGTGGGAAGGAAGGGATAAGGTGGAAAAAGGTGTACTATGATTAGTACACATAATATAGCGGGGGGTAGGATACGAGAAGGCAGTATAACATGGAGAAGACAAGTAGTGATTCTGTGGCCTCTTGCTACGGTGATGGACCGTGACTGCAATGGGGTATGTGGTGGGGACTTGATAATAGGGGGAGTCTAGTAAGTATAATATTGCTCATGTAATTCTACATTAATAATATCAAAATAACAAAAAAAAAGGCAAAAAAAACATAGGCAAAAATTTCTTGGACAAAAACATGAGCAACTTCTTCATGAACATATTGCCTGGGCAAGGGAAACAGAAGCAAAAATGAACAAGTAGGACTATATCAAACTAAAAAGCTTCTGTACAGCAAAGGACACCATCAATAGAACAAAAAAACATCCTATAGTAATGGAGAATATATTCATAAATGACATATCCAATAAGGGGTTGACATCCAAAGTATATAAAGAGCTCATGCACCTCAACAAACCAAAAGGAAATAGGCCAATTAAAAAATGGGCATAGGAGCTGAACAGATACTTCTCCGAAGAAGAAATTCAGATGGCCAACAGGCACATGAAAAGATGCTCCACATCACTAATCATCAGGGAAATGCAAATTAAAACCACAATGAGATATCACCTCACACCAGTTAGGAACGCCAACATCCAAAAGACAAACAACAACAAATGTTGGCGAGGATGTGGAGAAAGGGGAACCCTCCTACACTGCTGGTGGGAATGTAAATTAGTTCTACCATTGTGGAGAGCAGTATGGAGGTTCCTCCAAGAACTAAAAATAGAAATACCATTTGACTCAGGAATTCTACTCTTAGGAATTTACCCTAAGAATGCAGGAGTCTTTGAAAAAGACATATGCACCCCTATGTTTATCACAGCACTATTTACAATAGCCAAGAAATAGAAACAACCTAAGTGTCCCTCACTAGATGAATGGATAAAGAAGATGTGGTAGATATACACAATGGAATATTATTCAGCCATAAGAAGAAAACAAATCCTAACATTTGCAACAACATGGATGGAGTTACAGGGTATTATGCTCAGTGAAATAAGCCAGGCAGAGAAAGACAACTACACCTGTGGAGTATAAGAACAAAGAAAAAACTGAAAGAACAAAACAGCAGCAGACTCACAGAACCCAAGAATGGACTAACAGTTACCAAAGAGAAAGGGGTTGGGGAGGATGGGTGCGAAGAGAGGGATGAGGGGGAAAAAGGAGCATTACGATTAGCACGTATAATGTGGGGGGGGATATGGGGAAGGCAGTATAACACAGAGAAGACAAGTAGTGATTCTACAGCATCTTACTAAGTTGATAGACTGTAACTATAATGGTGTATGTGGTGTGGACTTGATAATAAGGGGAGTCTAGTAACCATAATGTTTTTCATGTAATTGTACATTAATGATAGCAAAGAAAAAAAAAAGAAAAACTCTAGGAGATGCAAAGCAATATACAGGTGGGAGAACTGGGAGGGACAGACTACAAAGGAGTATATAAAGAAACTTTAGGGACATGGAAATTTTCTGTATCTTGGTTGTGGCAGTTGTTTCATAATAAATATGTAAACTAATAAATACACCTGTCAAATCTCACCTAGACATTTCATTTTTAAATGAAGTTTATTGTATGTAAATTAAGCCTTGGTAAGTTGAGAAAAAAAAATCACATTCTTCCCCAACTACAGCTAATGCTGTTGACTTCATTAGTCTACCTTAGCCCTCAAACAGTATTCTATAGATAAATTACCCAAATGGCAGAGAATCCAGGGCTTCTTGAATTCTACAGTAGCTAAAACTTATAGAACACTATCCTGCGTCAGGTAGTGTTGTAGGCACTTTGAATTATTACCTCAATTAATCCCCTCAACAAACCCATGAAATAGATTCTATTATCGCCATTTTACAAATGAGGAAATTGAAACACAGAGAACTTGCTTAAGGTCATACATCTAGTAAGTGACAGTGCCTTGCCAAACTCCAAAGGTGATTCCAATGTGAAACAAGTTTGGAAAATCACTAAGCCAGAATTTTTAATCTGTCTGAATAATGGTGAAGTTCATTCATGGTGACAGAGAGAGAGGTAGATGAATCAAAAACAAAACTCTACGGTCACCCTTCCCTGAATCGGAGATTTGCAAGGTACCTCTGATTTTTTTTCTTCAATGTTATGAATACTGAGAACATTAAAAATGGGACAAATAATTATGTTCCTTCTTGGATTTATCCACACCTCCACAGACAAGTGAGATATTCATCTTTTCTAGGTACTTTCTGCAGAATCAATAAAGAAATCTGCCATATTACATATATTCAACATAACTGATAAAGACATGATTCAACTGCTTTATTAAAAAGATAATTCAGTCACCTTGGGTCCAATCCACATGCAAAATGCAGCTTGGCAAGTATCTACAGATACTTGAGATTAACATGTCTTTTGTAAAAAGTTAAGTCTCTTTAACTCAACCCTTTAAGTTGAAACCAAGTTTTTATAAATCAAACTTGCATTTGTATTCTACAGAATCAACAGACCTGTTTAAGAGCTCTCTGACCACTCTCAGAAAAGACAGCAGATGCTCAGTAGGACCCCTCTCCATTCCAACCAGGACCTAGACAGAAAGGGCAAAGGGCAAAGAGGAAGAGAAACATTAGAAGATTAAATATATAAAGCCAATAAACCTATCCAAGTATATTTTTGTGACTGGAGCCTTGGCAATCAGATTCTAGATACTGGGCTTTTCATCACCACCCCACTACTCTGAATCTCCAATCTCTCAAGTTATTAGGCGAAAGCATATTCTCAGCTCACTAGAGACTGATAGGTCTCATTCTCTTATTCAACAAATATTTAGGCATGCAGTGTATGCTAGGTATTGTTCTAGATGCTGAAGATGTAATGGTGAAAATATAGGCATGGTACCTGCTTTTATGTTACTTACATTCTAGTTAGAACTTAAGGTTTAAAGTATAGGATTCTTCCATCAAAATATTTACCCAATTATTTATATATTTATCCAAATATTTATGGGGAAAAAAAAGTCCCAAGTTATACAGTGGCCAGATCTGCTTTAACTAGCTAAAGCAGTGGATTCCAAACTTCTCTGCATTTTAGAGTTACTAGGGATCTTTTAAAAATTCCAAAGCCCAGGCCATATCTCCAAGGCTAATTAAAATCCTTCTTTCGACCACTGTTTCTGCTAATTTACCCACAGTCTTAAGTCTAGTGTTTTTGTTTTTGTTTTTTTTTTTAAAGGGAAAGGTTATCATAATCACCAAGAAAGCCTTTTCAAAACATATCAGTCAGTAGTGGTTATCCAAGTGTATTTATTTTATAATTGATTATCCTTATGATTTGTGTACTTTGCATTGTATGTTATACTTTAGTTAACAAATATTAAAAAACAGACACATTTGTCCTGGACAGACTGCTGAAGGATTCTAATTAAGCAGGTAGCAGAAACAGTCCCACAGAGGCTACCTGATTTGCTTTAGGTCGTGTATGTAGTTAACTACAAACTTAGTCCTTCTTGTCACTCTCCTACTCTTTCTGTTGTTAAACTGTAAAGGTGTTGATATTATACTTTTTAATTTAACATTTACTTTCATACTTACACTCTGAAAAAAAAATGTTATATATGACAACTGCAAAAAACAAACAAGCAAATAAATGGAGAAAACAGATGTCCTGGCTTCACAACTGTGCACCATCACAGCTGCTTCACCATCCATATAAGGAAATTAAAGAAAGCCTAATGTCCATGCAATGATTTCCTAACTGCAGTATCCATTTTTTATGTTTTCAATACAAATGCCAAATGATTAGTAGTAAAAGTGAGTATATATTGAGAATAAACTAGTATTATTTATGATAAAATCCACAGGGTGACAGAATGGGAAGAGCTAGGCTAATAAGCATAGCAGGATGAGTGTGTCCTGAATTCTAGTTGTGACCTTCCCATTAGGTCACTGTATGATTTGGGGCAGGACATAATCTTTCTAGACCTTAGACTCCTAAATTACAAAATGAGAGGGTGGATTACTAAGTGAGAGCTAAACAGAATCTCCAGCTCTTTCTAGATTTAAGAAAACTCAAGGACTATTTATCAAGAAATTAATAATTACTCTATATACTTTCACTTTAACACTGACTATCTCTATTTAAATGTTTTGAATAGCTTTGTAAAAATAAGAATCCTAGAATTCCCCTGGTATCTGCCTCATAAACACAAGCATATTCTTCAGCTTGTGCCAAATACAAATCTCGATTCGTTATCTAGGTGCAAAACCTCTCCCTCTCAAAAATGTCCAGTAATAATTATTTTCTTGACATTTTACCATCACCACGAGACTCCTTTGCATTTTTAACTTTATATTTTGAAGTCATTTCAGACTTACAGAGCATGAGTTATTTTTTAAATGAAAAATATGTGTACAGAAGTCCCTCATAATTTCTCATCTATTGCAAT
>JAVSCE010016322.1:0-14310 GCA_032199065.1 Smutsia gigantea
ATCCTCTGCATCTCTGTTGGGCAGTGTAGAGAAAATGGAAATTATGGCCAGGGTTCTTGCCTTGTCTGATTATAATAGCACCTACTGTATATATAAAGAGACTATCTGCACACCTATGAGTGGCAGGATGTTTACTCTGGGCAACCACTGGAGTAGTACCAGCCCAGAGGAGGGGTGGAGAGGAAACACCCATTCGCTCCTCTCCTCAGTTCCTGGTCGGTAATTGGTCTGGTGCCTGCCAGTTATCACAGAGCTCCTACCTGTGCTAGGGGTGCGGAGTTCAAGTGGAGAACTCAACGGGTGGAGCTACCAGCAGAGGCAGCGCTGGGGAGCAGAACCTGAAGCTGGCCTGGGGAATGCATTCGAGTCAGTCGTTCGTAGCCCAATGACCGCCCTGAGAATAAACATGGTATGAACCCCTTTTAACCACCCTAACTTGCTTTGTTTTTATTCCATCTCACTGAATTTGTAGTGAACTTGCCTGGAGCAGGGAACCCCCTCCTCACAGAGCAACAGGTAGAAGACATGGACATGAGCAGCCGGGGAAGGGGACTATAAGATTCAAGGAAAAATGCACAAACTCTGCCCAGGTAGGGGGTCCCACGTGAAAACAACAAAGGATTTGCAGGGAGATAACTACTTGCCTATCTGGATCAGGCCAAACCTTAGTCCCAACTAGTCCCACTGCAGGTACAATCAAACGAAACTAAGGACCACCCAAACCTCATCATAACCTCATTTTTTTAAAATTGCCATTTCTCTCTCCCAACATCGGTATTTTGGGAAAAGACTTGAGCACAAGGAGGAATGGCTGTATAACCAGAACAGTCAATCAAAGAAGTGCCTCCCCTAAGTTCAGGGCCTTTGTCTACCTTGGCTCTAGCCAGCTCCTCCCTTGGAACGTATTCAAATAAAACTTTCCCTCTGGTTCGGTATTGTGTCTCTGTCTCTCAATTCTTTGTTGCAGTGAGAAAAGAACTGAGGAGAACTCAACCCGTTAACATACTGAATAACTCAGAGGCATGCAACACAGATCTGAATCTTTACTATTCCCAGCTCCCTTTGTTAGTAGACAGCCCTGCAGCCACCCAGCTGGAAACTTGGAAATTGTCTCACATTCTCAATGCCCTCATCCACTCACCCCACTTCTGCCACTCTTTTCTCAACTCTGCCCGCTTTTCACTTCCCTCTGTCTCCACCCAACATCACCCCTCTCCGAAAGACTACAGAAGGGTCCTTCTTGGTGTCCCTGCTCCACCTCTGCTCTCACGCTCTCCAAACCCTTATACTCTCACTCGGAGGGCAGGTGGCACGCTCGTGCCTATACGTCTCGGCCCCGCAGCTCACTCCCCTCCACACCGCCGGCCCCCGCCCGGTTGCTCCTCGTTCCAAGCTCTCGCAGGCCGGTCGCATCCCGGGAAAGCCAGCCAGCCCGCCCGCCGCGTGGCCTCAACGGGGGTCCCAGGGCCCTCGCCAACCCTGGGAACTAATCTTCGGGGCGCGCCCCTGACGCCCATCCCCCGAGGAGGCGCGCGCGGCGCCACGGCAGACGACGGGTGTTCTTCCGGGAGCCCCTTCGCCACCGCCTGGCCCGGAGCGTCATCCGGCGGTGAAGACCACGCATGTGCACCCGGCAGCGAGTCGCTGGTACCAGGCTGTGCGGCCGGTTGGGGACGTGCTTCCCAGCAGGCCTCGCGGGCGCTTCCGTCCCCGCGTGACGCGAGACTTCCGGCGCGGAGGGACTGGGCGGGCGCGCGGGGAGCCCCGTCCCTTGAGGCGCGGGGCGGCGGGCGCTGTGGAGACCGTACCCCGCATGCCCGTGATCTGGCTGGAGCTGAAGGAGGCGGTGACTTCCAATTCCAGCCGGCCATCAAGAAGGTGAGTGCGCCCCGCGCAGGTGGGCGAGGCCGGGAGGCGCCTGCTGGCTGTTCTCGGCCTGGCCGCGCAGCCCCGCAGCCTCGTCGGGCCTCGTCCTGACCTCTGCCGGGCCGCCCGCGGGTGTCTTCGGAGCCCTGGCTCTGACTCCCGACCCGGGGCCTACCCGCAGGGCGCGTTGGGGCGGCTGGGCCTGGCCCTGGAGACTCGCAGGAATTCCTGATCTGTAGACTTGGGCCCTTTCTGACGCTTGGTGCAGTTCTGTCTGGTTTCAGAACAACCCTCTTTGGGAGCCTCACTGGGCCAAACGATGCGGTTCCATGTCGTTTCCGGGAGGGTTATTCCTTTTCCTTAATACCCAGAGACCCCTTAGCCGTCACTGTTGGGCCTTCAGTTGGGCGGAGGACACTGGCAGGTTTGGCTTTGACGTGGCAAACGACCCCTGTGGCGAGATCATTTCGGCTGTTAGAAAAAGCGGTCAGGTGTGTTGACCGGGCAATCCGGTGTCCACAGACATCTGCTGCCTTGGAGGGGTTATCTGGTAGTACCCGGTCAGAGCAGAAGTGAAAAGGGACAACCAGGACGCTGTTCCAGGTTAAGTCCCAGATCATCTGCTCGGTGCACCACTTAGCTGGGTGCTTGAGAAAAGAAACAGGGCAAAGAAAATGGGTTTGGAAGTAGTCTCCCCATAAGCTATCACCCTCTCTTTACACTGCCTTAGTTTGAACCCTAACAATTTGTATTTCTTTGAGATTATCATTTAACTCTTTTGGCCCTTTCTTCGTCATTTGTAAAACCAGGAAATCGTGTTGACTGATCTAAAATTCCAGAATTTTGTGACCTCTGAACCACACTTTGGTTTCTTCTCCATCTGCTCTTTTTTATAAAGTACAATTAGATTTTTATAAAACAACAAGACTCCTTTGTTTTCTAGTTCAGCCCTTTCAGAGTTCTCCCTGACCTACCCCAGTTCTTTCAGCCCTGTTTGAGGGTCCAGTATGTGCTTGATCTGTGTGCTTGTGATATCAAGTATTTGAGATTCTGTTTACAGTCAGCCGCTTGCCGCTCCCTTAACATTCTCTGTATGTTTGCTCTTCTGTGCCTTTTGAGTGGAATTCCTCCCACCCAGAAGAGGTCTCATCTTCACCCAGTGGGGTGGTGTTAGGCCCTTTTTTTAATCTCTGTTCTGTCCATGTTCCAGATCTACTTTAAATTAGGGTTGAATCCTTTCATCTGCATTAATCTTTCCCTTCTCCCAATTCCTCACTTTTTTATCCCTTTCCTGGTGATCGTTATATCTGCTGTGCTTTAACCCCCCTCTTCAATTGAAAATGACTTGAGAAGCATCTCTGTGCTCTGTAAAACCTATCAGAGTTCTGCTACATAGTTGGCACTCAGGATAATGTTTTCCAGATGTCTGAATGACCACTGAATGGGAATTCAGAGATGATGACCAAAATTTGTGGAAATACAGTGGATAAAATCTTAGCCCAGAAACTCCTAGGATATATTTTGTTTGAACTGAGCCTTCAATGCTCTTTGAACTCACACCTAGCCCACAGGGTGTTCCGTAAGTAGTGACTTCCCTGGGAGCCCTAGAGCTCTGGGAGAAGAGCTGCTCATTGTAGGTTTAGTTTGAGGTGGTGTCAGATCCAGAAAAAGCACTTTCCTATGCATCAGTTCTTTTGTTCCCTCTTTGAGATTGGGAAAGATACCATCATCCGATTGTTTGATGGGTTAAGATTCTGGCATGTGTTTGCATGAACCCACTGAAAAAGCAATAGCACCCTGTAAGTAGGCTGGGCTCCAGAATTGCCAGCTCCCTCAGAGCACCCTAGAACAGAAGCCACTGCAGCCTGAGCACGCTTCCTGACCTGGACTCCTCTCCCCAGCCCTAGAGCCCCTACCCTGCCCCTGCCACTGGTACCCTCGTCCTTTTCCACCCATGCTCTGAGCTTCAGGAAGCTTCACCAACGACTTGGAGCTAAGGAGTACAGTGTGATTTAGGGTCGTAGGGTTAAAATTGTTTCTTTTGAGGTCAACCTGTTAAGCCTATGCTAAGTCCTGGTAGTATCAGCAAATAAGAGATGATTCTTTTTTTTTCATGGAATTCACAGCCTACTAGAGGAAATAGAAGGTGACATCAATGGGAGAGTAGACATGTGCACAATGTACAGAACTACCAGCCTAAGGACAGGCCATTAGGGAAGGCTTGCCAAGGAGATGGGTTCTGAAGGATGAATAGGAGTTTTCGAGCTAAAGGATTTCTTCCTTTGTGAGAGCTTGGCTTCTGGGGAAAACAAAAACCCTTCTTAATGGTAGTATTGGTTTTCAGTCCTGTTGGACATGCCTTTGATTATGGAATAATGTGAAATAAGAGCCAGGAGAACAGCAAGCAGGTTTTGAACTGCTGTGCCAAGATTTAGGTTGGAATACTTGGATCCACATATTTTTCTAGTGGGAAAATGCTGTTGGTCCTGTACCTTCTTACCTGTGCTTTGGAGCGCACAGTGCTAACTCACTGAAAAGTGCTGCAGGATGACTCTTACACTCCTGATCCGTGAGTGAGCTGGCCCCAAGCATTAGTGTTTCAAGTTTGTTCCTCTTCTGGCACCAAACACCTGCCCTTAACCAGCGCATTTGAGTTAAGTCAAGCTCACTTGGACTGATGTGTTGACTCCATGCCTGATTCGCTCATCAAATAGTGAGTGATTATTATGTGCCAGCCCGTAATAATTAAGGTCCGTATGTGATGACAAAAACCTATGCCTTCGTGGGGCTTGCCTTCTAGAGATAGTGACTCATCCTTAGGGCAGATGTAGCGTATGGTAGCCACCCTGCCAACCAAGTGGCTTCTTGACCCCTCCCCTCTTAGAAGTCTGGCTGGGTGACCTCTCTGAATCCCCACTTTCCCACCAGGTTCCTCCAGAAAAACTATCTGGTGTTCAAGGCCTGCCACCACTCTGCTTCTGCCTGCCCCTCCATCTTCCCCGCCCCAGGGTTCTCCTACAGAAACATTCAGCCTCTTTTTCCTTCCACATTTGGTCACTGTCCTTGCTTGGGTCCTGGGACTGCTTTCCTCCTGTGCATCACATACGTTGACCTGTACCTCCTCAGGGCCCCTCTAGCTGCCCCTGTCAGTTGTACCACCCTCTTCCAGAATCAGCCAGGTCTTTCTGCTCCCATAACTCAGCAGAGTTTTTTCCTTTCCAGATTTCCCATGGGGCATCTGACTCTTTTGAAAAACTTATCACATATACAGAAAGGGAAGTGAGATAACTGGAGGCTGAGAAGGGCCCTGCCAGTTTACCTGTGGTGGTGACCTGTCTTAATCTATTATCACAGATTGGGAGTCACCAAGCTGGTCTGCCATAGCCCATCTGCTTACTTGTGTTTTACAGCAGAAGCTGCAGGCATGGATGACCTGGACTGTCCAGTTCTTTCCTCTCTGACTTTAAATCTCCTGCACCAAAGTCCTATATCCATTTTACACCGGATTCTTTCCTTTACTCGGGCAGTAGTAAATACTTGAGTGTAAGTGCTGAATAAGTGTTGGTTGAATGACCTATTTTATTTCTAGTACCCTCCAGGGTGTAGAAGTTGAGTCATCCTCCCTGGGGTTGTTCAGACAGGCCATTGGAAGACGTGGGAGAGATGCCTCTAGTGCAGGGGTACAGTTAGACTAGTCTCTCCCCACCTTCGAGTGCTCGTGGCCTGGAACTTAGTGATAGGTTTGCTGACAAAAAGGGGCTAAAGATTTCCCTTGGTGATATGACTCCTTTGTATGAGTAAAATTAATCTTCTTTGAAATTCAATAGCAGAGCATATCTTGCATTAATTAACAATACTATATGGGGACTTACTTTTCCTGTGGAACAGCCCAAGGAATGCCCAACAATGAGTCAGCCCTGCAAGTGGAGAAGAAAAAATGTAATGTGTATGGTGGACAAAGGCGACACTAACACACAATGCCTTTTACTGCCTTTCTCTCTTTCGTTATTGCTTTAATTAGCACCACACCGTTCCGAGATGCTATAGCAACTGAAGAGCAAAAGCTAACACCCCTACCTCCTTGGAGTGGGGAGACCCACACATAAGAAGAATGAGAACCTGCTAGTACAAGACTAAGTGACACAAAAGGAATATCCATGCGTCGGAAGTCAGGAAAATGTCACCTGTTGTCCCAAAAACGTCTTTTATGACTTTCCCTGCCCGAACTCAGATCCAGTCAGGGTTTGCATATTGTATTTAGTTACGTTTCTTTAATCTCTTCCAATCTAGAATGCGCTCCCCCACACACCCCTACCGTTTAATGTCATCGATTTTTTTAGAGACTGCATTAATTTTGGGGTAAAATGTCCCATCTTCTGAATTTTGCTGCATGTCTCCTTTCAGTCTTACACAGTGTATGCCCACCTCTGCACTTCCTGTAAAAGCACCCATCTGCTGAGTATCCAGCACAGCTCCAGGCCCCTACTGTTCCTGATGCACTCAGTCTGGGGTGGGGTTGTCACTGGCCATGACCCTGCTGGGAGGCGCACAGTCTGACGAAGCACATTCAGAATGTGGGAAGAGCAGCATCTGACATTTAAGGAAGTGACATCTCAGCTGAGTCTTAGTAGAGAAGGCAGAGGCAATGTGAGGACAAGCACTGAGATGTGAGAGCAGTAATTGCACAGTACTGTTGGCTGGTTGTCCCTGGAAGGGGCCAGAGGACAGTCCTTGAAGGCTGTTGGGAGCAGGTTGTGAGGGGCCATGAACCCTGCCAAGGAGATTAGACTTGGTCCTGGATGCTTTGGGGAACCACTGCTGCACACTATTTGTAGATTAGTTTTCTTTTTACATTACAGCTTTCCCCCATAATGTCACTATCCAGAGAAAAGCACGTTTTTGTGTATTTTTCCTCCACGGGTATGTGTGTTTCAGAAGGATTTAAATTTAGGAGTGACACCAGAGTTGTGTTAGAAAGATAATTCTGGCCACTAGGTGAGGAAGGGATTTGAGGGAGTGAGTTGTCCAGGTCAGGGGTGGCAGGGGGACGAGAGGAGAGCTCACAGACACATGGGACTCTCAGGAGGAAAAACCAGCAGAAGTGGGGTCAGGGTGAGAGGTTTGGGAATGTGGCTGGATGGTGCCAAAATGAGCTGGGCAGTTGGCTGCGTTCTCCCAGCCCCTCCCCTCTCTGTCCCTACTGGAGCAGGTAGGAGCTGTCACACAGCCTGCCAGGTTCCCATGCTGCTAATTCCTTTGCCACATGTCATGGGTTCTGGGAAGGGATCCTAGGAAAGGTGGGTGGGCTACCGACATGGTGTGAGTGCACTAGTGGACAGAGAGGCCACCACTTCTCCGTCCCACAAGCCTCAGTTGGGGCCTGAAGGAACTCTGTGAGGCGGCATCAGCGCCCTTGCTGAGTGGGAGGGTCTGGACCCCTGGATTGGGAACGCGGACACCAGGCAGCAGGCACTACCACAGGGGTGGTTCCTGCTGCCATTGTCTGTTGGTCTCAGGTGAATGGGAGCCTTTGGTCTAGGCTGCGCCTCAGGCTGTGAGCGTGCTCGCTGTCCAAGGCAGTCGGGTGTCCAGGTGGTGAGCACTGTTGTGGGCAGGATGCCATCCCCTCCCTGATGGGAGCGGTGGCCTTGCCTTTTCCCCTTATCCCACCTGGGTCCTTCCCGTCACACTCACAGGCCTTTCCTCACAGACGAGGACACTGCAGGTCGCTTACTTCTGTGGTGCCCTTTCCCAGCCCAGAAGGCGGCTTTGTGCTCCCACTCTGGTTGGTGCTTCTTGCCTGCATCTGCTGTTCGGTCAGGATTATCGTTGTGACCCCAGAGCACATCAGGGGCCAGCCCTTGAGGGAGGCTTGAATTTTTGGCCTATTTTGGGATGCTCAGTAATATCCTGTTGCTGCTAGCTAAGTTCCCCAGCTTCCTGTGTCGGCAGAGCCCCAGACATGGTAGAACGGGCTGCAGCATGATGAGGACTGGACATGGAGGCTCACACAGCCTTATTTTCCACTTTGCTCAAAAGAGGAGTCTCCCATGGTCAGCACCTTGGTGTTGCCCCATTATTGAGGTAATTCAGGAGATAAGCTTGTGATTGTGGCCTGGACTTGATCCTGAGCCCCGTGATTGCCGAGGAGTCGGAGAGCAGGAGTGGGAGCAGGAGTGCCTTCTCTATCCCGGGTTTACGTTCTTCCCTCTCTCTCTCTGTAGTTTGTCCTGAAGAATTACGGAGAGAACCCCGAAGCCTACAATGAGGAAATGAAGAAGCTGGAGTTGCTTAGACAGGTAAGAGGATGGTATTTTTACGTAGGTGTGAACAGGATTGCTTTGATAGAGAGGGAAAGAAACCCAACTGGGGCTGTGTTCGTATTTTAATTCATTTTTTTTCCTCTGCAAAAGCAGCAAATTTAATAAGACAATTTGAAAATGCTAAAAACCAAAAAGGAAAAACCAATTTAAAAATCCTTTTCACAATTTCCATGTATATATTTTAAAGTGTTACTTATATATACTATAGCACAGCACAGTAGGATCACCTACCACTGTGTGGCATATATAGCCTGTCCTTTCCCTAAACATGTCGTGGGTACGTTTCCGTATCAGTGACCAGTAGCATGTTTAACGGCCTGCAGTGATTCTGTTGCAGTGCCTTCTCTTGAAGAAACTGGCTCCGTTTTTTGCCATTGTAAATCTGACTCATGTCTGCATACTCAGGCATTTATCAGATTGTTCCTGTAGGAGTTAGTGGGTGATCAGACGCACTTGTTTCGGGTTACAACCCCTGGCAGGTGTGTGCATGCTCCTGCAGTTATTTTTCAATTCTGGCAGTCTGATAGGTGAAAAAGGATTTCATTTACATTTTCTTGGTTAATGATAAGGTTTCACGGTTGCTGATGTGTTTTGTTCTAAGTCTTTTAGGAATTGTCTGTCAGTGCCCTTGTCCATTTTTGTATTGGGGTGTTAAACCTTTTTCCTTAACTAATTTATAAGACTTGGTCTCACATTAATGTTGCTCCTTTGTTTATATGATGCCAATATTCTTCTCAGTTCGTTGTTGTCCTGTATAGTGTTTCTAATGCAGACTTTTCATATTTTACTTACAAATGTGTATGTATAACCAGGTCCATCTCATCTCCCTTTACCTGTCTGCCTTTGATGATGTACTTAGAAAAACGTTGTCACCGAAATTAGATGTAAACAGCCAACTGCTGTTCTTATTCTAGGACTTGTATGGTTCTGGTCTTTACTTAAATAAAGATTTAAGTGTATGATTTGTGAGGGAAGGCTTGCACTTCACTTCTACTGCTTATGCTGAATTCTTATATATAGTTTAGGTCTATTTAGAATTTCCTGCTCTATTCCACCATCTCCTCTGCCAGGCCCATAATATTTTAAGTATTATATCTATTACCTATTTTAATAATACCCGATAATAACTTTTCTTTTTCAATTCTTACGTGGCTTCTAACTTTTCTTGGTCTGTATGCCTAGTTGAATGTCACTGCTGTATGATTTTACCTAAGTGAAATCATACCTCTCGTCTGTTACACATTTCTTTTTGCCCGGTAAGGTTAAGATTTAATAAACAGATATCCTTCTCTTCAGTTTTGTGGCTGTAGCATATTCTCTACTTAAACAGTCTCCTGTAATGGAAATTTTGGTGATGTCCAGTATTTGACCCTGTGAAGATGACTATGACAGTATCCTTGTGTGCTCTTCTAAGTATTCACTTTTCTGGATACCTCTTTCTGTGTATTTTTAGATACAGAACTTTCTAATGGTTGTTGTAAAAGTCCCTTCTGAAAGCAGGAGCTGATTGTCTGCCAGACCTGGCTGGTGGAATGGTTGGGGAATGATGACAGGTACAGCTGTGGATGCTCTGGATCCCTGGAGTGTGCAGCCTTCCAGAACTGATGCATATTTCCTGTGCATTTGCGGGCATCTCCTACAATCCTGCTTTTCCCATTCCCCTCCCCCAAGAATGCGGTCCGTGTCCCATGGGACTTTGAGGGTTGCAATGTCCTCTGCAAGTACCTGGGCCAGCTCCACTACCTGCAGAGTCGTGTCCCCATGGGCTCAGGCCAGGAAGCTGCTGTTCCTGTCACCTGGTGAGCTGGCAGGGCTGGGCTCGGGGCCTGGGACAGCCCCAGGAGGTCTGGGTGGTAGTGATGCCCCTCCCCTCCACTGTCTCCTTGCTGCAAAGGACAGGGAGCAGCTGGGTGTGGTGTGGTGTCCCCAGGCCTCCTTCCCTCCAGCCCAGTACTGGGTGGCTGGGCCCTGGCCAGCTCTTCCCTAAAGATGACTGGGTGGCATCTCTACAGGACTGAGATCTTCTCAGGCAAGTCTGTGGCCCATGAGGACATCAAGTACAAGCAAGCCTGCATTCTCTACAACCTCGGTGAGCTGCATGGCCCATTCTCCATGGTCCCGTCCACCAGCCCTGCCAACCCAGGTCTCAGCTTCCAGGTCACAAAGGCAGCGGGTGGAGGAAGACCTGGATTCAGCCCCCTCCACTACCTTCCTCACTGCTCTGCCAGCTGCCTCTTTTCTGGGCTGTGGGGAGAGATGCACTCTCCTATTTTGACAGACAGCCCCTGACTCCCTCTGTGGCTCTGGGCTGCTTCAGGCAAGAGAACAAGGTTGCCCTTCCCCAGCCTGCTGCCTCAGCTTCAGCCTGGCTCCAGGTGGGAGCCAGGGGAGCCCAAGAAGTGGTGTGTAGGAGCCCCCGAGGCCTCATGGCGACCTTAGGCCGGGCTGCAGACAGAAGGCCCTCCCTCCTCCACCTGGCCTGGTGCGGAACAGGAGACTCGGGGGTCGGCTGCACTTCTGAGTTTCCCCATTTGTTCCAGCTTTGGTGACCTTGGACCAACTTCCCGAGATCTCAGACCCCCGTTTTCCTGATCCCAGTGACACTGCCCACCCCCATCCCCATGGCCTCACCCTTGACCATGGTGTGGGCATCCTGGGAGCCACCCCGGGCGAGTCCTGACACTGAGTCCTCTGCCTCCTCAGGGGTGCTGCACTCTGTGCTGGGGGCCGTGGATAAGCTGATGTCCGAGGAGGTGAGGAGTCATGGCACAGCAGGGAGGGAACTGAGTGTGTGCAGCCCCGTGTGAGGACACTGGCATCTGTATGGCTCTGCCTCCGGCCACCCTTGCCCTCTTCCCTCCCAGGGCATGAAGGTCTCCTGTACCCACTTCCAGTGTGCAGCGGGCACCTTCGCCTACCTGCGCGAGCACTACCCTCATGCCTATAGTGTTGACATGAGCCACCAGATCCTCCTGCTCAATGTCAACCTCCTGCTGGTGAGGCGGTGCTCCCCTGGGCAGGCTGACTCCACTCCCAGGGAGGGGCTAGTCGGGCTGGATCCTGGATATGGCCCGAGCAGCTGGCAGTGACGGATAAGCACGGCCATGGCTTTGGTCTTTGGTGCCCCACGGGAGTCAGGAGCAGGGCTGTGCCTGCTGGAGTGGGGGCACTGGAGCAGGTCAGGCAGTGGGGTTCCTTGGGGTGGGCCCACCGCGAGGGCCAGCCTTGGGTGAGCGCACCTGCTTTGCTGTCCCAGGGCCAGGCTCAGGAGTGCCTTCTGGAGAAGTCCATGCTGGACAACAGGAAGAGCTTCCTGGTGGCCTGCATCAGCGCACAGGTGAGGACGGGGGAGACAGCAGGTCTCTGCACCCCTGACCCCATGCTGACAGCCCATCCTGGCTCCCAGGTGGCGGACTACTACAGGGAGGTGTGCCGCGTCCTGGAGAACCCTGACGCCACCTCGGTGCTGGGCTGGATCCAGAAGGACTGGAAGAAGCTTGTGCAGATAAAGATCTACTACTTCGCAGCTGTGGCTCATGTGAGGATGCTGTGGCCACCTGCTGGGCTTCCCGGTCCCAGCTCAGATTAGTGACATCTCTTCTTTCTTGACAGCTGCACGTTGGGAAGCAGGCCGAGGAGCAGCAGAAGTTTGGGGAGCGGGTGAGTGAGCTGGGCAAGGAATGGCTCCAGCCTTGTTGGCGGGGCCCCTGTTACCACACAGGAAGGCTGCCTTCCCCGGTCTCTGACCTCATGTTCCTGCCCCCCAGCTGCAGCCCTGTGACCTTCTGTGTTGTCCACCCTGCGCCGGCCTCAGCGCTAGGGGGTGAGGTGGCGGAAGCCGTGATTGGAGCAGGGCTCGGTGCTGACCTCAGTGCTGGGGGCTGGGTGCCAGGTGCCGCCTCAGCTTGTTGGCTTCTCACGGGTCACCTGATGACCAGGCTGCATGGGATAGGAGGTAGCAGAGTAGGGTCCTCACAGGGAAGGATGATCCAGGCTCGGTCCCGCAGGTCGCATAATTCCAGAGTGCCCTGGACCAGCTCAATGAAGGCATCAAGTTGGCCAAGGTAAAGCTGAGGAAGAGCCTGGCTGTGAGTACAGGAAGCGAGCCTGGTGGGGCCCAGGGGCGGCCTGGCCCTGGCCTGGGTCAGTGCAGAGCTCCCCAACCCCGTCCCTACCCCACAGGGCCCGCCTGACACCATGCAAGATGCACTGCGCTTCGCTATGGATGTCATTATTGGGGGAAAGTGAGTGAGTCTGTGGGGCTGGGGTGGCCCACATGGGAGGCTAGGTCCTGGATCCCCACTGACCACCCAGGTCCTCACTGCCTCATCCCGACCCCCAGGTACAATTCTGCCAAGAAGGACAATGACTTCATCTACCATGAGGCCATCCTGGCTCTGGACACCCTCCAGCCTGTAAAAGGTCTGAAGCAGAGGGGAAGGGAGGCGAGTGTTATGGTAGGGGATGAAGGTGGGGCCGTGGATAGAGGCATACTCAAGGTTTGTGGGGGCGTGGGTCTCCCCAACTCTTGCCCTCCCAGGCACCCCGTTGGTGAAGCCCTTACCAGTGAACCCCACAGACATAGCTGTTACGTGCCCTGACATCTTCGCCAAACTGGTGACCATGGCTGTGCATGAAGCCTCGTCGTTATACAGGTGGGCGGTAGGGGCCAGCTCCAGTCTAGGACAGGTGGGCTTGGCGGGTCTCGGGACACAGGCTTCCCACAACCGCTGTGTCCCTTCTGTGCAGTGAGGAGAAGGCCAAGCTTCTTTGGTAGGTGATGGCCAAGATTGAGGACAAGAGCAAGGTTCTGGAGTGAGTGCAGGGCAGGGGTGCTGCACATGGGTGGAGGGGGCGCTCCTCCAGGTCTTCCAGCTCTGTCCTCCTGCCCAGGCTGTGTGTGCCAGAGCTGCAAGGCAAAAGGCTCATGTCTTGGGGGGAAGAAGACCCTGCTCCTTTGCTTCCAGCAGTGCCCTGGGCATGGTCACAGGACGAGACCTTGCTTCAGCGTGGGGGATCTTGCCCTGCTGGACTCCTTTTACCTGTTGAGGAGTTGGGTCAGCACTCAGCAGCCACTTGCCCTTGTTGGCTCCCCACAGCCAGTTCATGGATTCGATGCAGCTGGACCCCGAGACAGTGGACAACCTGAATGTGTACGGCCACATCCCACCCCAGCTCATGGAGAAGTGTGCTGCTCTCAGCGTCCGGCCAGACACTGTGCAGAACCTCGTCCAGTCCATGCAAGGTGAGTGAGGCAGGAATGCTCAAGCCCTCACTCTTGGACTGTCCTCATTGCCTGTGTTGCTCTGTGAGTGGTGGGCAGTTCTGCCGGGGACAGGCCCAAGCAGGCACCAGGTCTGCCTGCCTCAGGAGCTGCTCCCCCTCCCCAAACACCCTCAGTGCTGTCAGGCGTGTTCACGGACGTGGAGGCCTCCCTGAAGGACATCAGGGCTCTGCCGGAGGAGGACGAGCTGCTGGACCAGAAGTTGCAGGAGGTGGTGAGCCCAGCGGGGGCTGGGCTGGCTTTCTCCAAGGCTGAGCTGGCAGAGGTTGAGGCGAGAATGGGCCAAGTACGTGGAAGCCCATGAGAAGTCTTCCTTCACCAACAGTGAGCTACACCGGGCCATGAATGTGCACGTTGGCAACCTGCGCCTGCTCGGTGGCCCACTGGACCAGGTCTGGGCTGCCCTGCCCACACCAGCCCTCAGCCCAGGTAAGCCTCACCGTCCCATCCCCAGGGACAAGCGGTGCCAGGCTTTCTTGGGCAGGCCTCACGACCCACTGCTGCCTCCAGAGGACAAGGCTGTGCTGCAGAACCTGAAGCGCATGCTCGCCAAGGTGCAGGAGATGAGAGACTAGTGGGTGTCCCTGGAGCAGAAACTGCATGAGCTCATCCAGAGGATGATATCACTGCCTCTCTGGTGACTGCGGACCACACGGAGATGAAGGTGCACAGGCCAGCATGTGGGCAGGGACTCGGGCTCCCCGCTGCAGTGGTACGGCCTTGAGTGTCCCTCCATACTTGCTATAGAAGTTGTTTGAGGACCAGCTGAAGAAATATGACCAGCTGAGGGTGTACCTGGACTAGAACCTTGCTGCCCAGGACAGTGTCCTCCGGGCC
>JAVSCE010016323.1:0-74613 GCA_032199065.1 Smutsia gigantea
AGTTATATATTCTTTCACTGTTTTTTTTTTTTAATGAATACACTAGCACTTATGTTATACATCCTTAGTCTTTTACAGAGTAATGCTAATTAGTACTTTTACGACTTCTGGTCAGTGAAATTCTTTTAGAATATTAAACTCCATGTAACCTCCTCACACATTTTGTGCCAGTTTTGTCATTTGTTTTAATGATTAGTAACATCTTATGGGAACTTTTTAGAATAAAGTTTTATATAGCTGGTATTCATTGTATTTATTTACATATGTATCCTTTTCATAACTTCCCCTTCCTTCCTACATCTCTGAATTTTCATCTGGAATTCTTTTCCTTCTGCCTAAAGAACTCCCTTTAGTATTTCTTTTAAAGTAGGCCTGTTGGTCCTGAATTCACTCAGATTTTGGTTTTCTGAAAATCTCAGATTTATTTTTGAAGGCTTTCTGTTGGATATGAATGTGTAAGAACCTACGAAAGGTTTAAGAATGCTTTCTTTGTCTTTGGTTTTCAGCAGTTTTACTGTCGTGTATCTTGGTATCATTTCCTTTCTTTTTTTTAAAAAAGTCTTTCTTGAGGTTTATAGAGCCTCTTAAATTCTGAGGGTTGGTATTCTTTTGTCAGCTTTAGAAAATACTATTTCTTCAAATACTGCTTCTCAATCATGTGTCTCTTTTCCTTCAGAGGTTCCAAGAACACATATATTAGACCTTTTCACTCTATTCCTGTTTATTTCCCATTTATATTCCATCCTTTTGTCTTTCCATACTTCTGTATATTTTCCTCTGACCTTTCAGTTTATCTTTTTCTTCATCTATGTCTGTTCTATGCCTAATTCTGTAATCTTGTCATTGAATTTCTTGACTATTAAAAATAGTTATTTTAAAGCCAGAGACAGGAAGATCTTTTATCGGAGTCTACTGTGGCTCTGTTTTTATTTTCTACTTTTTTCTCTGTTTTCAGACAAACCATTCATTTTGATGCCTGATTATTTTTTATTCTGTTGGACATTGTGTACCACTACCAAAAAATTATAGTGATAATTTGAGGTTCTCCACGATTGTATATTTCTCCAAAAGAATTTATTTTTGCAGTTAGGCTAGGGGCAGATCACCCTAATCATCCAATCAGTGGTTCAAGGATGATTCCAACCTGGGTTTTGGTCCTTGTGAAAGTTGGTTTCTGCTTCATCCTTACTTCTAGATTGTAGTCTTTAAGGGTCCAAATAAAAGCCTGGGTATTTTCAAGGACCACTTGTCCTAGGCAGACTTTGGACTCTTATTTTCTTCTTAGCTTCTTTGCCTCAGCTACTTTTTTCTCTCTCAGAATTAGTAATTGTCTTGAGGAGTAAAGCTGTGCCAAATGTCCAGCCCATCTCTCTTGACTTCTCTCCTCCACATCTTGGCTCCACTAATTCTCACGGCCTTGGTATCTTACCAGTGTCTGCAGACATAGATATTTTTATATTTTGTTCAGTTTTTTCTGGTTATACTTGGTTGAATGGTTGATCTAAAATAAGCTAGTCAGCCATTCTGTAAATGTAACCGCATGAAGCTGTTTTGTTTTTGTTACTATGGTAATTAGGTGAAGAGTTTAAGAAATGTAATAGAGCACAAACTTAAAGCAGATAGACTTGGGTTCAAATTGTGACTCCTTGATTGTGTCAACTTGTGCAGGTTATCTGTTAACTTTTAAAAATTTGTTTCCTCATCTGCAAAATGTACATAGTGAGAATAAAAAATGAAATTGAAATTACATTTTATTTCAAGTGAAATAAAGTATGGACTGCATCTAGCATGTGGTAGATGCTTAGCAGACATTTAAAAAATTGGGGAATTAGAAATTAGCCTTAGAACCATTCTCATAGGAATTTATAAGTTCACTGTGTAGTTGTTAACAAACCCTTAAAAAGGGCCTGTTTGGTTGTGGGGCAGTTAACAGGCGTTTGTTGAACAGTCACCATGTCCTGGGCACCCTGCTTGACCCTAATGTTACGTGGATGTTGTCCAGGATCTTGCAGTCCAATAGTATGGCAATAGAAGGTGGGAGACTGCATCTAACATCACATTGAAGCTTGGGTATTAGAACACGGGTTAACAAACTTTTTCAGTAAAGGGCTAGATGAGGCTTTGTGGGATATATTGCCTCTGTTATAACCAATCATCTCTGCTGTTGCAGTGAAAAAGCAGCCATGGTTAGTACTTACAAAGAATGGCATGGGTGTGTTCAAGTAAAACTTTATTTACAAAAACAAGGCAGGCCACTTTTGGCCCCATGGGTCCCAAAGCTATGCTGACTCAACCCCTCCACAGGCTAAGATGGTTTTTGCATTTTTTAAAAGGAATTTTAAAATCTAGCCAATATAAAGGTATGGCTTACTTTATTAAGGAGTAAAGAGAAACTGTGTTTCTCAGTCTAAGTGTTGAGAGAATTGGCAAAGTTATTTATATGAATTTTATTATATCAGTGTCTTTTGATGAAAGCATTTATTATTAAATAAAGAGGAAGAAAAAGAATATGCAAGAGACCATTTGTGGCCCACAAAACCTGAAATATTTTATTTCTAGTCCTTTATAGGAAAAGTTTGCTAACTCCTGGATTAGGGAATAGAGTAAGTGGTGATGCTACCAAAAGAAAAAAAAGGTAGATTTAAGTACTTTGATGGCAAAGAAAGAAAAAGAATGTGGCAAGCAGGTATGGGTCCATGAAGGATCCTGTGGGAAGAACAGTAAATTCACTGTGCAAATACTGACATAGTTCCTTATGCCCCACCCCAACAGTGATTCTCGTAGTTATTAATTTGTTTTATTGAATTGTCCATAATGTGTGTTTTAGGAACAGACTTATAAAAGTTAAATACTCTTAGAAATGGTCTCCTGTATGGAAAGAATTAACTTTCCCATATAGCTAAAAGTTACCACATTTTTTACTCTTGGTATGTATATTGCTTTATAATTTATAACATCCTGCAATTTTTTTTCTTACAGAAATACACTTTCGGGAAATGGCCTCTAAATCTTGGTTGAATTTTTTAACCTTCCTGTGTGGATCAGCAATCGGATTTATTTTATGTTCTCAGCTATTCAGTATATTGTTGGGAGAACATGGTGACACCCAGCCTAATATTCTTCATAATGATCCTCATGGTGGGCATTCAGATGATAATGGACAGAATCACCTAGAAGGACAGATGAACTTCAATGCAGATGCTAGCCAACATAAAGGTATGGTTTACTTGATTAAGGAGCAAGTAGAAACAGTATTTTTTGGTCTGTGTAAGTGTTGAGAGAATGGGAAAAAATGACTTACATGAATTTTATTATGTCACTACATCTTTTGATGAAAATTAGCTTAATTCTACATATTAAATGATGGTTCTTGGTTTGCCTCAGAAGGAAATTGCTAAAACCCAGATTTATTTAGAGAGTAAGGTATTAATTTTGAATTTATTTTTAAGTAGGAACTGTAATTTGGGGAGAAAGACAACTTTTAGATGAGATTTGTTCCTAAAAATTTTATGTAGTCTGATTTTGTTATGGTTTATATCTATGTCTGGTTTTTGCTACCATCATGCTTGGGTCTTAGTTTTTGCTTAGTCTTGTTTTCCTGGAGAAATTCAAGAGTTACATGTAAATCTCAATTTATATTTTTATCAGTAGGTAATATAATCTTTTTGCCTTTTGAGAGGCATAAAAAACTAGGGAGGTAGAAATGAGGGATATGTGTTAGAGTGACTCATTTTCTCCTGGTCTCCTTTCTCCAACCACATGTCCTCAATTGTGTTCTCTATGTGCTCTTTAAATGTTGGTTTTCTCCAGGTTTCTGTCCTTTTTCTTCCTTTGCCTGTGTTATGTCATCAACTCCTATAATTTTAGTTTCCATCTGTTGCTTACTGTCTTTATCTTAGCCCTGTTCCATATTCTGTGAGAAGACAACAAATTTGAAGATCTCTGCAGATTGATTTATTTGACAGAAAAGACCATAGCAACTTAAAAACTATTAGAATTCTGGGATGTAGTGGGTCTCCCATTAAGAGCTGTTTCTTTTGTCTTTTTGGCAGTTAATTACCTCTTTTCTATTTCTCAAACAGAGGCTGAGAGGCAAGGTATCATGGCCTGGTTGAGTTTCATGAACTAGCAAGCACATGCATCCTATTACAAATCATGTCATGTATGAGTATTTGTGTAACAGTGATCCAGCTCTGAGCAGGTGCTCTGTGTTTTGATCATAGAACAGTTTGATCACTGTGCACTTGCTGTGTAGCATCACTCCAGTCTTCACATGGTCTATTGAAGTCAGGCTTTTCTACTAGTAGTAGGGCTGCACCAGGCCATCTTCACCCCAGGCACATAGATTAGGTACCTAATGTGTCCTGCTTGATGGCCCATGGAATGTGGGGTATGCTAAAGGTCTGCCTATTCCTCTCAGACTTCACACTTGCAAATCAAAATCCTTTTCCTTCCTACTTCTAAAACTTGTTCTCCTTCCTGCATTCCTTATTTTATATAGCTCATTACCAGCTGCCTAACCCAGAAACTATGAAGTCATGGTGGATGCTTTTCTTCACTTCCAATAAATCTCATTTATCATAAATTCTAACATTCTACTTCTTTACTTTACCTTTTTTCAGATTTCTTCTCTCAATCCATAGTATATTTCCCTTAGTTCAGACCTTCAGTTATATACCCATGTACCTGCACTCAACCAAAGTTTACATTTATAACATCCTTTTCTTCTTTTGGTGAGCGTCTACTCGTTTAAAGCCCTTCTTTCTTCATCATCTCTTATTATTCCTGGTATTGCTTCATCTCCCCTTCTCTGTTCTACCCAAGTTCCCATTCTACTGCTATGTAGGATTTATCAGCCACTGGCTTTCTTTCTCCCCAGCACACTGAATCCTTTGTGCTTCTGTCATAGCAGCTCATGGTATATGTCAGGCATTTGTTTGCATGCCAAGCTCCACTGCTAGACTGGATTCTTCTGTAGTAGGACATGTGTCTTATTCATCTTTTCATCTCCTGTGCCAGTACATACTTACTACAAAGTAATTAGTGAATGGATAATTGAAAGTATGAGAAAGAATATCTACCAGATCCCAGCTGTGGGGAGAAGTTTGTCTTGCCCTAAGTGAAACATATTTAGGATTCCTGCATCCACCATTTCCCCCATCCATCTAGTATTTGGTATGTCTGTATAGCTAAGAGATTGGGCTCCTTTAGTACATGAAGTGTGAATGCTCTCTGACTGAAAATAGAGTGATTTTGTCTACTTTTGGATCGAGTTCTTAATATTCAGAGAAATGTGAGTATTTCATGCCCTGCCCAACCTTTCCTTCTATTCCTTCTCAGTAAGTTAACTAGAAATTTATGTCTCTAGTCGTTAATTTTTCAAAGGACTGAACTTTTGTAACTCACTGGTTGACCTTAACTTTAAGGATATGCTTCCCTCAGGATTCTGCCTAGAGCATTGCTACACAAATTGTAGTTTTGCAGACTCATGTGGTCCACAGCTAAATAAGTATTGAAACCCTCATTAAATAGAAACTTTTATGGTAATTTGACAGAGTAATTTTGTCTAAAAATAAAAACTTCAGGTTTGTATTTTATATTTCTTTAGTTTTATTTTCTTTTTAGCTGGTTTTTAGCATATTTATAAAAGTATAGGTCTGTAACTGTTGAGAATAAAAATTGGTTCTTCACCAAGCACTGATCTAGAATCTTATAGTTAGACTCTTCCTCTAAATCAGCATTACTCAAAATATAATTACTCAAAACGACCTGACAGCCTTAACTGTCTGCACCCAGGTAAGGAGCTTGCACCAGGATGTAACTCAGTTAAGGTCCATAGCTCTTTAAGCTGCTTAGTTAAGTGGACATTTTTGGGGGTATAGCAAGACTTCCTTGATGAAAGAATAATATGTTGCTTTATATTCTGGCATAAGCTCCTCTTAACTTTGCAAACCAGTACTTTGAAAAACACTATTCTGGATGATCGTGAAAGTACTACTCTAAGTGTTATGTCCTGTTTCTGACCAGTGGATTTGCATTTTGGAATGAGATGTGTTACTATCAGAAGTAATCTCAACTCTGCATTAACTCCACTCCTCCAAACTGGGGTAGTCATGAAAGCCTTTTTAAAGCCACCTCAGGGTACTTGTGGAAATTCGTAACAGTGGACTCTTATGGACTCCAAAATGAACTTCCACTTTAGCAGCATGTCTTTCCTGCCTTTCAGAAGCTTCTTCAGAGCACTGAGAAATTCCTGTCAATGTTCCGTTAAGAACCAGTGGAAGCTTTCTTTGTAGAAGGATGTGAAAAGCAGAGACTAAGTCAATGCTTAATATGCATACGAATCACCAGGAGAACTTGTTAAAATATGGGTTATTATTCAGTCGGTCTAGGGTTGAGCCTGAGATGCTGTGTTTCCAACAAACTCCCAGGTGATCTCATTGCTGTTGGGTCAGTGGTCATAGTGGCAACTGTTAGCTCCATGATGTCCTGGATAAGATGGACATGAAACCAATAAAACAGAATGTCAATTTTTATTAGGTTCAGTTTTTCTTTCTTTCAGTGAAATCACTAATAGTAGAGGTAAATAGAAAAGGGGCTGGAGCAGCCTTTGAAGTGTGTGAGAAAATGTCTTCAATATAATTTATTTGGATTTTACATCTGTTTAAATAACTTTTTGAAATTTTTTGTTTAATAGATGAGAACACAGACATCGCTGAAAACCTCTATCAGAAGGTTAGAATTCTTTGCTGGGTTATGACAGGGCCTCAAAATCTAGAGAAAAAGGCCAAACATGTTAAAGCTACATGGACCCAGCGTTGTAATAAAGTTTTGTTTATGAGTTCAGAAGAAAATAAAGACTTCCCTGCTGTGGGATTAAAAACCAGAGAAGGCAGAGACCAACTATACTGGAAAACAATTAAAGCTTTTCAGTATGTTCATGATCATTATTTAGAAGATGCTGATTGGTTTATGAAAGCAGATGATGATACCTATGTTATAGTAGATAACTTGAGATGGCTTCTCTCAAAATACAACCCTGAAGAACCCATTTACTTTGGGAGAAGATTTAAGCCCTATGTAAAGCAGGGCTACATGAGTGGAGGAGCAGGATATGTACTGAGCAAAGAAGCCTTGAGGAGATTTGTTGAGGCATTTAAAACAGAAAAATGTACACATAGTTCCTCCATCGAAGATTTAGCCCTGGGGAGATGCATGGAAATCATAAATGTAGAAGCAGGAGATTCCAGAGATACCATTGGAAGAGAAACTTTTCATCCCTTTGTACCCGAACACCACTTAATCAGGAGTTATCTACCTAAAACCTTTTGGTACTGGAATTATAACTACTATCCTCCGGTAGAGGTAAGTGTAGAAATTTTATTACTATATAAATACTTAGACTTTTATTAACTTAAAAAAAAAGAACTACCTAATATGTATGTTTCTTGAGTAACAATAACTAAGAATTTCCCTTAGTCTTTTTTTATAGGTGGCAGTATAACAAGGTAGATGAGAACAGGAATGTCAGCAATAGTAATTCAATAAATATTGGTTCCACTATATGACAGGCACTAAAAATATAGCAGTAAATATAAACTTTACATTCTGGATGAGGGAACATAAACAGGCAGACCAGTCAAGATATAATATGATTTTAGGCAGCGGTAAGTGCCCTGAAGTAAAATAAAGCCAAGTAAGGGGATGGAGTCATGTACTCCAGTTGGGATGATTAAGGAAGACATCTCTCAGGAGTGACTTCTGAACAGAATTCTGAATGAGGTTAGAAAGCAGGCTGTGTGAAGATCTGGGTAAAAAGCCTTCTAGTCTTCAGGAACAATGCATGGAAAGACTTAGAGGTCCAGAAAGACCTAGATTCAAATCCTGCTCTCCCACTTCGTAGTTAGAATGGGGATGGACAGAATTTGCCTAACTTCTGAGCCTAAGTTTCCTCATTTGTAAAATGGACCTGATCTATCTGTTTCATTCCATTGTAATTACCTTGTAGTAAGTGTCTGTCATACAGTAGGCACTCAGTAAGCCTTATCTCTCATTTGACAAAATTAGCTTACATTCCTGAGAACTTGATCTGAAGTACATTATTTTATTAAATATTTCAGATGTACATCTGAAATATTTGAGAAGAATGTGTAGTATCTTGTACCCACCAACCAGCTTTACCAAGTATTAATCATTTGCCATATTTGCTTCAGTGTTTTTAAAGAAAAGCATGTAAGTACAGTTGAGGCCTCTGTACCCTCCCCAGTCCAGTTCACTTACCTCCTTCTTCAGGGTTAACCACTATCATGAACTTAGTATTTATCATTACCATGCATGTTTTTACATTTTTGCCTACATGTTTATGTATCCATAAATAATACTGTTTTGCAGGTTTTCAAATAAACAGAATTACACCGTATATATATACATTTGACCTTTTCACAAATTAAAATTTATCATGTATATGTATCTGCTTCATTAATTTAGACTGCTGTATAATCTAATATATGAATATACTGTAATTTATTCTGATGTACATTTAGTAGGTTGTTTCCAGTTTTTCCCTATAATGAGCATTGTATCTATGAATGACTGGAGACTGGGAATCACAAAACCTAGCTTTTGGACTCTATTGATTAAAAATGCCTTTAGGCAAGTCACTAATACTCCAGGCCTCCTTTCCTCTGGCCCCAAATACAAACAATACACTTCATGATAACCATTCTCCTCTTTACAAGCCAGTGTTTTCAATCATCTAGAACACTGCCACCCAACTAGGGGCTTTTGTACCTCCCAAAGACATTTGGCAAAATTTGGAGACATTAGTTGGTAGAAACCCAACTTGGGATGGGTAGAAACAGGTTGCGTAGAAATAAGTTGGTAGAAACAGGATTGTAAATTCATTAGATGCTTAAATACACATTGGACAGCTGCCCAATATGTCAAAATCACGGATGTTAAGAAACCTTGGCCTAGAACATCTGACCCAAGCTTTAGATAAATCGGCCTTAAAAGGAACTTCGAAGCAAATCACCACTGCTTCTGCTGCCACCTACCAATGTGTTCTTACACAGCCATGGGAGCTAATTCTTACAGTAATTCTGCATTTAATAGGTGACGAAACTGAGGCTCAGAAAAGTCAGGGCACTACCTATCCTGGTAAGTAATCTAGGCAGTATTATAAACCATTCTGATTCCAGAAGCTCTTATTTCCTTCATGAGCTCCCCTCTATGATTACTGGGATATGTGCCCCAAAGTGGGGGGGTTGGGAGGGCCTGGGGAATATTTTAGAATAAATAGTCTGTTGTTGGGATAAAATTCCATTTTAATAAATAATCATTTTGAAGTTCTATGTAATAAGGCTATTTGGATCCTTACACTAGCATTTTATTGCTCTTGTTGATGCTACAGACTATAAAACAGATGTATTCCCAAGACTTCTTTTTGACTGTCTGGTTTTATTTTGTTTTAGTGGGGTACTACTTTAGATGCTCTTTTGATGGGAGTTTTTCTTAGTATATTCTGACCATTCCAAGATTACTTAATCTCTTCCCTTCATAATTCTGTACCCCTTCCCATACAAAAATACATCCAAACTCAAGAAGGTTACAAATTCATATAACAAATACACCTAAATGCATATTTTACTAAGAGTATCTGAATTTGGTACACATAAAATAATAGCAGAGACATCATAGTTGACATTATTCTGTAACCAGTAAAATATCCTTTCATTTTAAGAGTACTACCCATAATTCCCACCTACAAGTAGGGCATACCTAACAATGTATTTTATATGATAAAAATAAATATGCCTGTAGTATATCTTTAAATTGTAGTGTTTTTTTAAATGAATGCAAAGTTTATGTTATTTCTATAAAAATTCAGTTATATTAAAGACTATAAAATAGTCTTGGAAATACCAGAATTGACCCAACCTTCTAATGTTGCCTCTTCTCTTTCAAGAAGTTTTATATGAACCCAGTGTGAAGTCAAGTTTCTATTATTACTCATCCATCATTTAATGAATTTTCTTTTTCTTAAGTGAGTTCCTGTTTTCAAAGCTACCTAAATGCTATACATACACTTTTCTCCATAGTGATCACTAAAAATACAGTGTAGAAAAGTGTAGAAAAATTTTATCTAGGAAGTCAGGGTATAAGATATTACAGAGAACTGAAGAATTACATTCTTACATTGGCTGTTTGAAATTTAAAATTCATGCAGTTCCCTTCTACCACCTTCTCACCTTCCTAACAGTGAGTCCAGTCCCTAAGAATAAAGTCTAATCCATAGAAATAGACTTCACTGGAGAATTTCCAATCAGTGTTAATACAGTGGATTTAAAATAGATGTGTGATAATGTATACATCACACACACACATAAAATTGCCTTTTTTTGTAGATTAGAAATAAGCAAATGATTTATTTTGTTAGTTCTTCAGTTTTATTTACACGTACTCTAACCCATCTGAAACTACTAGTACATGGTTGTGGTAGGAAGCTCCTGATTTTTCATAATTGTTAACTAATTATACCACTACCATATTTTAACTGAGTCTTACTTTTATTACTGATTTAAAGTGCCTCCTTTATCATATACTATAACATTACTTATAGTAGAATTGCTATCTGGTATTTCAGTTCTGTTCCATTCTGTTTAGTTTTGGCTCAGCACCATACTGTTTTGAACTTTGTAGCTTTCAAAGTTTTTATTAGCTATTAATCTATAGTGTGTATTCCTCTCTCTCTCTCTCTTTCAAATTGTTTTGGCAACTCTCCTGACTATTCTTGTGTATAAATGTATTAATTTAGGGACAATGGCCTTCTCTATCCAGGATTTTTTAATATTGACTTTTAGGTCATTAAGTAAAGTTTTATAGTTTTCTTCAGGTCTTTATTACTTAAGTATCTCCCTAGGTTTTTAATACTTTTGCTAGTATTATATTTGGGCCCTTGCTTAAAACTTTTTGACTGGTTATATAGAAAAGCTGAGGGTTTTTTTAAGCATCTTTAGAATGTGGCTCTGTTCTTGGATTCTTTATGTCTGATGATTTTTCACTTGACTCTCTTGAGTTTTGGGGACAACCATAATCACATGCAAATAACTATGTTGCTTCTCATAATTACAGCTGTTTTCTTTATTGCTTATAAAGCTTAGTAATCACAGTATCCTGGCCATCCAGTAAAAAATAATAATACAATAGAGTGTAACATAATGCAGTAAATCTTTTAAAAAATATTACTACAATATTTTAGAGTCATCTAAAATTGCTTCCAGAGAGGATCAGAAGTTTAAAACTAGTCTTTAATTTGATATGCACTGACCATTATAGTAGACACTAACCATGTAGGACTGTGGAGCATTTGAAATGTGGCTAGTTCAAATTGGATGGGTTATAAGTATAAAATTTACACTTGATTTCAGGGATTAGGACAAACAAAAGAAATGATTTTGTTAATAATTTTTAAAATATTGATTGCATACTGAAAAAAATAATGTGAATTTATTCAGTTAAAATATATTCAAATTAATATCACCCATTTCTTTTTACTTTTTCAATGTGGCTACTAGAAAATTTTGAACTATATTATGTGGCTACACGTATCTGTTGGGCAGAGCTGGTTTGTAATCACAAGTGAGCTTATCTGTTTACTTTTGATACTTGTTCCAGTTTTTATATTCCTAAAGGTGTAAAAAGTACACACCAGATAATTTTCCACTCCCTACATAGTTGCCCCCAGATCCCACATATCCAGTGTTCTTTTCAAAGGATTGTTCAGAGAAAATATGGTGGACAGTATCTTCGTAATTTTTACAGCATTGTAAGCTACATTCTTCCAAGCATGAATTATTACGTGTTCAATTTAATCACTCAATACAAATCTCCTCTGGGAACTTGCCAGACTGTCTCCCTGGGTCCTTGCAAAGACGTTAGATAGACTCTGAAGTTTTGTTGAAGTCACCTCATTGAAACATTTTCCAAATACCAATTCTGACTCCAAAATGACCTTGCGACTGTTTAATTTTGGGACAAGTTTTTTTGTTATTCTGTTTATTTGCTTTTTTGTTCCTGTTTGTATTTTGTAGTTTTGTTACTTTGTTTTTGTCTTGTTTTAAACCTGTTGCTCATACCAACTCTCTTAGGAATCTGTGAGAATTATATAACTAAACAAAGGTTTAACCTTAGCCAACATATTGAGGGCCACCTGAACGTGATTATTCTGTCAATAATAGCTAACATTTATTGAGCATTTACTATAGCCAAAACATGGTCCCAAGCATTTTGTTTTATTAATTTTTTTATTAAGGTATTATTGATATACACTCTTATGAAGGTTTCACATGAAAACACAATGTGTTTACTACATTTACCCATATTATCAAGTCCCCACTCATACCCCAATTCAGCCACTGTCCATCAGTGTAGTAAGATGACACAAATTCAGTTTGCCTTCTCTATGCTACGCTGTTTTCCTCGTGATTCCCCACACCATGTGTACTAAACATAATACCCCACAATCCCCTTCTCCCACCCTCCCACACCCCTCCCCTTTGGTAACCACTAGTTCCTTCTTGGAGTCCCTGAGTCTGCTACTATTTTGTTCCTTCAGTTTTGCTTCCTTGTAATACTCCACAAAGGAGGGAAATCATTTGGCACTTGTCTTTCTCCGCCTGGCTTATTTCACTGAGGATAATATGCTCCAGCTCCATCCATGTTGTTGCAAATGGCAGGATTTGTTTCCTTCTTATGGCTGAATAGTATTCCACTGTGTATATGTACCACATCTTCTTTATCCATTCATCTACTGATGTACACTTAGGTTGCTTCCATATCTTGGCTATTGTAAAAAGTGCTGCAATAAACATAGGGGTGCATATGTCTTTTTGAATCCGAGAAGTTATGATTCTTTGGGTAAATTCCAAGGAGTGGGATTCCCGGGTCAAATGGTATTTCTATTTTGAGTTTTTTGAGGAACCTCCATACTGCTTTCCACAATGGTTGAACTAACTTACATTCCCACCAGCAGTGTAGGAGGAGGGTTCCCCTCTCTGCATCCTCGCCAGCATTTGTTGTTCTTAGTCTTTTGGATGGTGGTCATCCTTACTGGTGTGAGGTGATATCTCATTGTGGTTTTAATTTGCATTTCCCTGATGATTAGTGATGTGGAGCATCTTTTCATTTGTCTGTTGGCCATCTGAATTTCTTCTTTGGAGAATTGTCTCTTCATATCCTCTGCCCATTTTTTAATCGGGTTATTTGCTTTTTGGGTGTTGAGGTATGTGAGTTCTTTATATATTTGGATGTTAACCCCTTGTCAGATATGTCATTTACAAATATATTCTCCCATACTGTAGGATGCCTTTTTGTTCTGTTGATGGTGTCCTTTGCCATACAGAAACTTTTTAGTTTGATGTAATCCCATGAGTTCATTTTCGCTTTTGTTTCGCTTGTTCGAGGAGATGCATTCAGGAAAAAGTCGCTCATACTTATATTCAGGAGACTTTTGCCTGTGTTGTCTTCTAAGAGTTTTATGGTTTCATGACTTACATTCAGGTCCTTGATCCCTTTTGAGTTTACTTTGTGTATGGGATTAAACAATAATCCAGTTTCATTCTCTTGCATGTAACTGTCCAGTTTTGCCAACACCAGCTGTTGAAGAGGCTGTCATTTCCCCATTGTATGTCCATGGCTCCTTTATCATATATTAATTGACCGTATATGGTTGGGTTATATCAGGGCTCTCTAGTCTGTTCCATTGGTCTATGGGTCTGTTCTTGTGCCAGTACCAAATTGTCTTGAGTACTATGGCTTTGTAGTAAAGCTTGAAGTTGGGGACCATAATCCCCCCAGCTTTATTCTTCCTTCTCAGGATTGCTTGGTCCCAAGCAGTTTACACATATTTTCTCCTTTAGTAATAGTCTTTTGCAGATGGGGAAATTGAAGCTTGTAAAGATTAAGTAAGTTGACCAAGGTCATACACTAGTAGGCAAAATTTAGATTCAGACCTACCTTTGACTCAGCACATCCTCTCTTAAATACTGTACTGTTTGAGTTGATGTGTAGATGAAGTATTAGGTTGCAGACATATAATGGGCAAGGCTTCGTAGTCATTGAATGTTCCAAAAGTGTCTTTCTGAGTCTGAGCCAAGCAAATATTTATACTAAGAAAATGGAAAGAAAAATTGAATAGAGTTTTATCCTTTGTATAGGTGCCTCTTTCATTTGAAGAAGTCTCAAGATCTTTTTCTGCTAAAACATTATAAAGTGTGAGAGAATATTATTTCAGTTAGGTATGCTTTAGCATTTTCATGTTGGGTTCAAATCATTAGGAGCTCTAAAAATAAAAAACTCTTGGCTTCTTCTATAGGTTTGATAAATTGGGTGCCTCTGTTTACCTTGCCAGCTTAAAAGCTTGGATTCTGTGAAAGTTGGTGTTTCCTTTTTCAGTATGTGAATATTGTATGTTACCAATGTGCTGTTTATTAACACTGCCTGTTTCTACTCCTTTTTTAGGGTCCTGGTTGCTGTTCTGATCTTGCGGTTTCTTTTCACTATGTTGATCCTACAACCATGTACGAGTTAGAATACCTCGTTTATCATCTTCGTCCATACGGTTATTTATACAGATATCAACCTGCCTTACCTGAGAATATACTAAAAGAAATAAGTCGAGCATACAAAAATGAATATCCAAAAGTAAAATTGGGAACCCTTGAAAGAAAAGCATAAATGAAACAGAGAGAAAATGTCTGGCACTGCACTGAAGAACTTCTGCTTTTCTGATATGGAACACTGGAATCCCAGTGAGGAATTCTTTCTAAGTGAACATTGCATATTAATAATCTTTCATATGAATGACTGTAAGTGGAAGCTTTAAGTGAGCTGTGAAGTCTCTTAAAATGTGTTTTGATACAGTAATATATATATGTAAAAACTTGTGTTTTTAAAATGGTGGCCAGGCAGAGGGACTAGGAAAGAGATGTTGCTGTCTGTTCCTGACCACATGTATTATTTTCACTGAGAAACTAAAACAGATTTGCTAAAACTACACTGCACCATGTTAGTAACACACATGATGCTAAACAGATCTGCCTTAAAGAAAATTTTAGAGGGAAATATTGTTGCTCAGTGTTGTTTATAAACTCAAGATAGGAGTTTACATTTGCAGTGTGATATAAATGAACCAAACTCCCCACCCCAACCCCACACACAGATTTTATCTAATGAAAATTTTGCTGTGACTATAATTGGCAGTATTTCATCCAGAAGAAGGTAGAATAAGAATGGCACTTGTTCTGAAGTGCATTAATAAAACCACATTTTAAAATTTCATTGGCCTTGACTGTATTATATATTTGGTTCTAATTAGTAGATAATGATTTACTGAGTCCCTGTTGTCTCTTTTATAAGTATATTTGACCATTCTCGAATATCATCATCAACTATTATTTATTTACCCAAAGCATTAATAGCATTCTATAAACATGCATTTTAAAAACTTTGTTCCCAAGTTTGTCCATTGTTTAATGATGGGTAACTAATAAGTAGTAAATTTAATGCTATTTGGGGATGCTTTTCTTATATCAGTACCAGTCTCAGGAATTACTAAGTGATGTTTTTAATTGAATTTAAAACTCTTTCCAACTACATAATTATAGTTCCTTTTATTATCACCCTGTTGAGAGATGAAAACTTGTTGATGCCTTTCATAACTTGCTTAAAGCAAATTTTCAAATTCATTTTGGGGATCTTAGGTGGTAATTAGTTACACTGGAAAAATAATTTGAATGTAAGATTTTGACGAGAATTAATTAAAAACATTAGAAAATGCAAAGTGCTTAAACAAACTGAAATATGTCAGATATTAAAAGACCAAATACTTAATTTATGAATAACAACCTGAATTTTGATGCTGACTTAACTATTTTGGGATGATTGTTTTATCAGTGGATAATTCTAACAGAGTAGAATACCCACTCTAGACTTGTCAAAAACACCGTGCATAAAAGTTCGGTCCAAAGTTTCAGTGACCCCATATTTAAAGAGTTTCTGGAAGGAAAGAAAATTCAGAATTTTTATTATCGTTAGCAATATTATCTGAGTATATCATAGAATGTTTTATAGACTTTCTACAAGGTTACCTTAAACATTACAAATTATTTACTTCTCTTATATTTGTCATTATGCTAATTTTACCTGGCTGTCATGCCATTGACTGTGCTGCTTAGCTAAATAGTTTTTATTTATTGTGCCAAAACGTGTCAAAAACATGACCTCTTTGGATGGTATATTTGAGAAGATGTTCATCTTAGTGGCTAATTATGGATTATTCTGTCCACATAGTAAAAATGAAAACTCATACCAATTTTTACCTATTAAATTGTTTTTTGTTGTTTTCATGGTGGTATCATCTGCCAAAATTTCAAGGCATGCATTCTATTCGTTGAACAAACTCTTCACCTTGGTGTGGATATGAATTTATTTGCAGTCCATATGTGATACTTTTTTGTACTAGAAGTATAAACAGTTTATCTCAAATATCCCAAACATTATTATTTATTCATAGGAGATTACCATTTTGATGAATCATGGGATCTGGAGTCAGACTGCCTGGGTTTAAATTCTTACTAGTTTTGTAACCTTGAGATATTTACTAATCTCTCTGTGCCTCAATTTCCTCATCTGTAAATTAGGGACAATAATATTATCTACCTCACAGAATTTTTATGAGGACTAAATGAGTGAATATATGTATGGCTTTTAGAACACTGGCCCAGAGTATGCAGCAATAAGCATAAGATTTTATTATTATTCTGTTACCTTGAAGTGTAAATATTTGTTTTAAATGAATGAAAAAAATGCTTCAGATATTGTAGGAAATATTCATACATTTCTTGTAATAAGTAATAGCTAGGTTTTATTTGATGCCTACTGTATGCTAGGTACTGTGCTTATTAGATAGTGTGTACATTAATGTTAATCATCACAATTTGGGTGTTGCTCCCATATTATAGATAGGAAAACTGAAGCTCAGAGAATAAAAGTAATTTTTCCACTGTCACAAAGCTAGTAAGTAACAGAGAGGATTTATACTCACAGCCTGTGTATTCCTCATACCACATCAGGCTTGAAGTTAGTCATTTAGCATTATCTCCATATTTACTTACTGATGTGTTGTCATCTGATACACTGGCAGTAATAGTTAAATTAACTAACCAAATTGTCATAGTGATTCTCAAATTGTGGTTCTTATATTCTTACTTGTTAAAATACAGATTTCAAGACCCCAGTCCTAGAAATTTCAATTCTAGCACGGAGTGCAGGAGAATGCATTCTACCACATGCCCCTGGGCCGTGGTTCTCTGAGTGTGGTCCCAACCAGCAGTGTCAGCATCTCCTGGGAACCTGTTGGAAAGGCAGCCTCTCCTGTACCCTGCCCTAGACCTCCTGAATCTGAAACTCTTGGGGTGAAGGCTAGCAGTTAGGTTAAAACAAGCCCTCACTCCACTAGAGTCTTACTTGTGCAAGTTTGAAAACCTCTGCCTTAAGACCTAGGTGATTCTGATGTAAATGACCTTTGGAGCTTGCTGAGGATTACTGCCCATAATTAAAGTATCTTTCACAGATTTTGATAATGCATGTTTCAAGTCAGTGTCATCCAAGATCACACTGTATTTAATGTAAAAGACTTAAAGATAGCTTAAGAGTCATCAGATTATTCATTTTGGCAAATAGTTTTTTTCAGAGTAACTGATACCAGGGCCCATAGTAAAATTTGTACATTAGTGATTTTACACTGAAAAGAACAGGTTCATTAAGTACTAGTTAGTGAATATTAATTCATTAAAAGCATACCTAAATGAGTGGCATAAAAAAAGCCCACAGTAAAAATTTTAGAGGTAGCAAAATACTATTTTATAATATGCAGAATGTTTTTCTGCTAATTCACACTACCAAAACTTCATCACTTTCAAGAATCAGTTGACTGTCCTATATGACTTAACAAAGCAAAAAAATTTCCAAGTATTTAATAGAGCACATAAAACCAGATTTCATAATGATAATCACTTACTATCTTTTTAGATATTTAATACTTGGATAAATGATTTTATTGTGGTCTGAAAACGGCTTTTGCTATCTTATGTTCTCAAGTACTTGTATTTTTCCAGTTGGAAGTTCATAGATGATACAAAGTGGATTTTGTTCCAGAGTTCAATTGTTAGTGTTTTTCAAATATCTTAAATTTGAGAGGAATATCTGTGACTGTGAGAAGATTCAGAAATAATCACTGATCAGTTTTTAACATTTTTTGAAATATGATAATTGAATTTGAGCATTAAATTTGCTAACTGGTTATTTTCATAATTGTTTCTTGAGTATTAATTTTTCACTTCCTTGAGCCTATCAAATGTATTATTACCTGATTGAGGCTTGAAAAATCCTCACTTGGTTGATTAGATCAAGTCTATCTTTTTATTCATTTACATTCTCAGGTCATTAGGGTATTTTTTCTGACAGCTTTTGCTTCTTTGTACTTACTCCCCTTCTTTATTTACTTTATACCTAACCTCTGTTCATAACTACTCTCAACGCCGCCATCACAAGGTTAATTGGGTGTTATTAGTGATTTGAATTTGCATCACTTACTAATAACTTTATACCTTTAATTTTAGATATGAGATTGGAAGTAACAGTCTGTCTCAGAATAATTCCTCCTGGCTCTCAGGATAATTGCCCTATTTTTTAAAAATTGTCTACAATTTTAAACTAATTCTAGGTATACCATTATTAAGTGAAGTAAAGTTATTTGGATTCCACCATTCCTCCAACCCCTCTTTTCTCAAAAACAAACCAAAAAAACTCATTTGCTTCATTTCTCTACTTCTTTATAATAGGCCTGACAGAAACATACTTAAGAAAACTGGGGACAACCTGTGGTTTCTTTTATGCCAAATGTAATCTCTATTGGTTTTTAAGAACTGACTTATGTTTATATATTGGAGTTGAAATAGAAATTTAATACAGATTAAAATAAGAAATTTTACAAATTCTCATAAGAGAAACCAACTCTAAAACTAGTTTCAGAATTTGAACAGTGCTCTACTTCAATGCCTTTACCTCTCTATTTTAGATTGTTAGTTAAATTTAAATAATTTTGCAGGGCCCTGCAAATTAATAATCCATTTAAACTATATCATTAGAGGGAAACTAATCTTACTGCTAAGCAGTGTGTTATATTACACAGTGAATGTTTGTGTTTTGGAATTTTAAAATATGTAAGGTAATAGTATCGTAAATGGTTTTAAAATGTGTGGTTACTTGCTTATTTTAAGTGATCACCGTTAAGTCAGAAAAATGTATTTTTAAATGTTTTTTAAAGTGCCTTTTGAACATTTTTAAATAATGGATTTAAACAATTGCATAAAATAAATTACCATGTTTAAAGCTGTTTTATCTGATTATTTTTAATGTTAATGTTGCAGGAAAAACTTTTTTGAGTAGTCAGTCATTGGATTATTTTATCAAATATTTAATTGTTTTCCATCAAAATTCCCTTCAGTTTGAATAGGCTAAATTTTTATTGCAGTATATATTATTTTTCTTTAAAGCAAAATATTCTACCTTTGATTTCGAATAATTTATCTTAAAAAATTAGAAATACCTATTCAGTAGTCCATAGGTACACACTTACATGCACATATATAGAAAGATTGCTTTTCTATTTCTTTGTATATTTTGATCTATCATGCACAGAGAATTTCATTATTCAAATAATTTTGCCCAGCATCTTCTAGAAAAAAAACAGTGGTGAGTAAGACATACAGGATGACTGTTCTCATAGAACCTTAATTCTACAGCTAGACAATAAACAAGTTAATAGATGAATGAATGAGATATTTCAGAGAGTGTTTTTTAGGAAAATAAAAGAATGATATGATAGAGCAGTTCTGTGGGTGGGCTGTTAAGAAAGACCTCTAAGAGGTAATATTTGACTTGAGACCTGAATGATACACATTTTACATACTTCAGAAGTTATTTATATCTATGAAGTTCTTTGCTCCCAGGATGTATAAAAAAAAATCCACCTTTGTTTAATCATGCTTTAGGGATATGTGAAAGCTCACTGAAATGCAATCTATAAACTTTGTGTTTTTAGGCATTTTTCGTCTAGAGTCCAGATCTATTGATCAGGTCTGAGACTTTGAGGCTATAAGTAGAAAATAATATACTTCTTCCTAAACAAGTAATTACAAATGTTCATAAGGCCTCTGAGTCCTGCTACCCAACATGTTCTTATATCCATGTATATGTACATATATGTATGTATGTATACACATATGTACACATACTGTTACTTGTATCAAGCAGCTTTAGAAAATCTGGAGAGAGAAATACCACTTCATATTGTACAATTTTACAACTTAACATATTTAAATAGTTCCTTGTTTTCCAGTTGTATTTAGTTGTACTAAGCAATATATCATTAGAGAAGAGATTTACCTAAATACATACAGATTTACTATCTATTTTAAGTTTTCCAAACATATAGTCCTGGAAAGAATAGAAGACTTGATGAATTTAAGTGCTTGCTAAAGGGAAGGTCTCCACCTCAAACATAGTTTACATCAGCTCTAATAATGCTCACAATATAGACTGTCCAGAAAACCCATTTCTGTTTAATTAAGACTGAATGAACATTTAACAACTAAAGTCAAGTTCAGCAGCATTGACTATCAGTTTTAGTAAAACATGGAATTAAACTTTGTGTTGCCTTGAGTTTAATTTATTACTTATTGCTGCCTAGAACTTTAACTCCTTCAGTCCTTAAAACTATCTGTGCTGGATCATTTCTTCTGCCAAAAGAACCACTGATTTTTCTGCTGGCGTTTCTCATATTCTGTTAATTGCTATTTCTTTTTTCCAGAACTGAAAAGTTGTCAAGGGCATTTATAATCTTTCTCTTTTATATGTTGCCTCTGAATAGTGCAGTTGAATTACAGCTGCCTACTTCACAATAATGAAGCACTCTTTTTTTTTTTTAATGAGATTAAGTTCTAGAGTTTCAGCTGTTTGGACTTCCTAGTGAATGTCATAGTGAAAGATTAACAGATCTTCCTTGCTTGTAAACCTTTTAGGTGAGGTGCCATCATAGAACCGATTCGAATATGATGTCTTAGTTTTACCAACTTAATCAAGTTTGGCTTTTGTCAGCTTCAAATTTGTTTTCATAGAACTCACTCTAATGATCATTGTCTTTCCTCCTCTGTTCCTACAACACAGGAATCATAATTCCTGGTAGCGTTTAGGTTGAATTTTACTTTCCACTAATTTTTTTTATTGTTATGTTGTAGAAAGGTGGTGATAAAATCTAGAAAGTAGTTTGAAAGCTAAGTAATGATTCACCTTTTCCTTTAGTTCTGTACAAGGCTGTCTTCCTTGTATTTGTGCTAATTCAGTGGTGTTTGTATGTGTCAGAGACTGATAGCAATAGAAAGGTATGGTTAAACAGTTGGATTTTTCTTTTGATTAGGCTTATATAATAAGTAATTTGATTTGATGAGGTGAAGTTAACTGGGCTCAGAATAATTGGTCATAGAAATTATTTGCCGTTTATAAAAAGTAATTTTTACAAACCTACTTGTCTGAATTTCTCCTCACCTTTTGCCTTTGAAGTTCTGGCTCTTTGAACCTAACCCCTAATCTTTTCTTCTCTGATCCCATGTCTTTTCTCTTTTCCTTTTTCTTCTCATCTGTAGCAATTCTTTAGTTTCTAAAGACATTGCCCCCATTTTCTGTCAGCAGATATATTTTGAAGACTTTTTAAAAATTACATATCTTTTGTGAATTTCAACTCCCTTTCGCCAGCTGAAGAAATTTTCCTAAAATTAATTGAACGGAGAAGGAAGAGACAGGACTCAGAGAATACATGCCAGCATCATCCTAGAACTTCCTCTTCTCTATGGAAATGTTTCCTTCTAGAACTCTCTCTAAAATACATAGGTACATTTTTAAATAATTGAAAACCAGTAAGAATCTTCCTCATTATTTTTGACCCCAGATTGATGTCATCTTATCTGGCTTCAAGAGGTGTGTGAGGTTTTGAATGGCACTCATTCATTGTGCAGAGGAATCACTTAGGAAGAGCATCACACATTATTTGAAACAGTGAAGCAGCCGATTCTCCTCTGGTTTGCTGTTGGCTCCTCAGACCCAGCTGCTTCGCTGGGCACTGCCGTCTGCTGTGACCCTTCCACCGTCATGTTTGGCCCTGGGGAAGGTCCTCTTCCTTACTAGCACAGCAGAGACCAGACATTCCTGAATGTTTCAGAATAACAGGGAAAAAAAAAATTCCAGAGAATAATTTCTGAAAGCTGCCCAGACCCAGTGGGGTCCTGTCTTGCTATTACCAAGCTGGCATTTCTTTGCCACATGTTTCCAAGGTGCCAGATATAGTTGAGCCATCCCCACTAGGAGCACTCCAGATGCCACCCCATCTTCAGATGGTCTAAGCCAAATAGACATGTACCTTCAGAACAATGAGGAAGATTTCCCTTCACTCAGTTCAGTACTCTCAAGTCCTCACTTTCTGCTGAGGAACTGACAGTGAAAACATTTACTCTCTTAGAGGAAATCGCATCTTTACCCAGAGGAGTGTGGTCTGGATTTGTGGCCCCAGTAAGAAAATTTCCCAGTAATCTGACATCATATTTCATGAAGTCTGTATTCAGTCTCGTGGAGCAGCAACAGCCAGAGTCAAGTGAGGCTGCACCAGGCTCAGTCCTGTTCCTGTTTTGTCTCACTGCATTAAGAGTTTCAGACACATCTTAGTATCCACTTTGAACCATGGTCACCTCACCATAATACTGATCAGCTTGAAGCTTAACAGAATGTTACTTTTCAAATCAGTCTTCATTCTGTTTAAAAACATCAAAATTTTGGGAGTGGAAGCAGAACAAAAAGGAAAATGCAAAGAGAATCCTGTTTTTTAGTGATCCTAAATTAGACACGTGACCAGCTATTTCTGAGATCCTTAAGTAATCATGGTATTTACTGATTTTTTTTCCATCTGAAAGTTATAATCTTTACCAGGTTAGACCTTCATTCTATATTTTATTGTCCTTGTACTCTCTTAGGCTACTAAATCCTCATCAGATTTACCGAATGGAAAACTGGTGTTCAGAGGTCAAGTGACTCAGAACAAGTGAAGTAGAACTGAGTGGTGAAATTTACCCTGAGTCTGGTTTCAAAACATGTGAAGATCCAGTCTTCTTTACAATATACTGACTTAGAGGTGGAAAGAGACGAAAAACTGCTGGGTGCTCTAAGTGTTAATTTAACACATGACATCAGGATTAATTGATTTAAGAACACATGACGTCAGGACTAATTGATGACCTCAGGAAAGGTAAATTAGTACTTTAACATAGAATTTTTGCTATATACTAAGCAGTAGAAATTTATTTGGCCTCTTACTAATTCAGTAGTCTTTACAAATCCTAAACTTACAAAATATTGTCTAAATTTGCTCTCTGATAATTCTAAATCACTACATAGAATTATTTGAAATTCACTTGTCAGAATGTCTTAAAGCGTTTTTTTTTCCTCTGCCTCTAAAACTTTTTATGTAGAATTACCCAAACTTCCTGTTTTTACTGCAACTGAAATAAGTTTTACTAAATACTAAGTAGAAGCTGTGAAAATGTAGTACTGACTTCATCCTAAAGCAGTTAATAGTAACATTTTTTTAAATGAAGTTAAAAGATTGGTTAGTTTCCTTTGAATTGATACTATTTTTCTCTAGACTCCACCTTATATGACAGGATGGTAGTGGTTTCCTCTTTAAAATAGTTACTGTACTTTTCACACCTAGAAATGAAAAATTAACCTCACCCCATTGGCATACCACATTAAAATTAGGAATTGTCACAGCTATTTCCTCTTTTCACCTGTCCCACAGGTTGAATCATGAGATACAACTCAAGTTCTTCCGTACGCACAAGGTTAGTAAATATTTGATTTCTTTTGTTAGGTCTAACATAAGCCAAATCACACCCAGAAGGCTGGGTGTGGTAATACAAACATCAAATCTCCTAACACCCTAATTCTAAGCCAGTCAGGCCACACCCGCTTTCATATGAAAAAGAATGATGGAAACAATCTGACAAGTAACAATTGGGTTTCTGGAGCCAAAGCAATCCAGGTTATTAACTTAAATATTAACTTCCTGAAATTTCAGAACTCTATTAAGAAAGTAGTCCTGCCCCATTAACAAAGTAGGAAGCAAAACTCTTTCCTCAAGGACCTCACTCTTCATTTCACTCAGCATTTAGGCTGGAGAAGGGAGATGTATCTTGAGTGATACAAATACAGTGAACTCATTTTTGTCCTCATGCACTGCACACAGGTAAAAGTAATTTGGTTCACCACTTTTTCCTGCTTTAGTATTTTAGTCTTGAATCAAGGTAACAGAAGAGTAACTTTGCTTCGGTGGTGCCTTGTGTCCTCCATTGGATAAAGGTCAGCTGTACATTTGAGCCCTTTGCTAAACATGTGAGATGGGAGAAGCATTACCACTGGAGAAATGGAAAAAGGCCAGCCCCCCATTTCATAACCACCAGTCAGGGCTTTGGTGAAATCTCCCACTTCTTTCTTATTATTCTCACAGAGAATGAGCAGGGTATATTTCAGTAACAAGGGAGAATCACACTCCTATCATTGTGCTGAGCACTGGCCAGACTGAGGGTAGCAGTTTGGAGCTACGGGAAACACAGGCAGAAGAAACTGCCTTGAGATGAAGCAGCTTCCAGTGGGTAGTTTAGGCCTTTGCTGAGTTTGTTTTTTCAAATTCTTTCCCATTAGCTCTTCCTGTACTTTCCTTTTACTCTTCAAGTCCAATTCTTGTATTTAGACAAATGACTATTTTTGCCCCAGGCACTTTGCTGGTTTTTGAGTTGCAGAGAGGAACTCATCATCTAGAGAAGGCTCTTCTCATTTACCTGTAACAGAGCTGATGACAATCTTCAAATAATGTCTAACCAAATGGGCAGTGAAGGCTAAGGACTTAGAAGTAAAGAGCAAGACTCAAAACACACGTGCCTGTTCACATAAGAGAAAATCCTGCAAGGTGAACTGGCCAGGGCAATTGAGGTTGCCTTTTGGAGGCTGAGCGTTTTGTGAGATTAGAGTTTGAGGGAGGTAAGTAACTTCTGTCATGAAAAGTGTTGTTGGTAGTATTTGTCCACGATTATGCCCATCTATTGAGTTACTGGTTTCATTTATCAAATATTTCAATTCTAGAATTTCCATTTGGTCACTTTTTTTATAATTTCCAGGTCTCTGCCAATGTTCTCAATCTATTTTTTTGATGTACATAAACATATTAAGCATAGACATTATAGAATCCATGTCTGCCATCCCAATTATGTGGACACCCCACAACCATCATGGGCCTATTTCCATTATCTGGTATTTCTTTTGCTATTCAGTTGCATTTTCTTGTTATTTTTGATTGAATACTATTTTAGGCAGGAACATCACACTTCTCAGTAGTTTTTGAATAGGACACATGAATCTGTATCTCATCTTATAGAAACCATAAAATCTATGCTACCCAGAGTCCTCCAGTGGATAAGGTGTGTATGTAACTGTCAACCCAAGAACACTGACTTGCTGACAGACCCAGCAAAGTGAAGGAGTTACAGAAAGCTAAGCAGGAGATTGCCCTCAGAGACCCAAATGAGAGAGGAACACACTTGATTCCTGTGGTGGGTATGATATCCGCATTGTACTGATTAATATTCAACCTGATAAAATCCCTTCATTCCAGCAAGCAAGGATGAACAGACCCATGTGGTCTTAGGAGGGTGGATAAACTTGTAGTTAATGCCTCAACAGTCACACTTCAGTGAGGACTCTATGGACTCAAATTTGAAGAGCCAGTACCAAGGAAGTATCTTGCATTCCTTCAGCACTGTTGTGTCTTGGAAGCAAGCTTTGTGCTGCATGCTTAACTGACCTGAATTCATTAAAAGCCACATTTGGGAGAAGGCTCCAAGTCTTCATCTAGATAGTAAAGGCTAAGTGTTGGCCCTGTGCACTTCTAAATAGGTACTGCTTCATTTGCTAAAAGGAGTTTCTGAAATTAAACATATCCTTAGGGGTCTGCAACCTTTGAAATTTTAAAGTCAAGTCTTAACTATAAAATGGACTCCAGGTCTGGGTTTTTTTTGCTGAAGTTAGAACCTTAATATTGTATATCTTAAGAACTCCCTGAAACAGTTAATGGACTGAGACATCCTCACACCAACAAATCAATAGTAGCATACTGCATTTACAGAATAAGCACAGACATCATCAATATATTAACTTTGATTTTGTATGTTAAAGCCACATGTTTGATGTGATTTCAGTGTGATAGAGTAGATGAGAATTATTCCTATTCACCCACTCACCTATCCATCACCCTACTCTTGATCTTAGAGTGAAGAAATAAATTGAGAGCAAAAAATTACTAGTTGGAATTTTATGAGCACTGTATTAAATGATTTCCAGGAAACATTTTTTTTTATTAACAATTTTTTTATTAAGGTATTATTGGTATACACTCCTATGGAGGTTTCACATGAAAAACAATGTGGTTACTACAATCACCCATATTATCGAGTCTCCCCCCCCCATACCCCATTGCAGTCACTGTTCATCAGTGTAGTAAGATGCCACAGAGTCACTACCTGTCTTCTCTGGGCTACACTGCCTTCCCCATGATCCCCCCCATACCATGTGTACTAATCATAATAGCCCTCAATCCCCTTTGCCCTCCTCCACCACTCTCCTTTGGTAACTGCTAGTCCCTTGGAGTTTGTGAGTCTGCTGCTATTTTGTTCCTTCAGTTTTGCTTCATTGTTAGACTCCATGAATGAGGGAAATCATTTGGTACTTGTCTTTCTCTGCCTGGCTTATTTCACTGAGCATAATACCCTCCAGCTCCATCCATGTTGTTGCAAATGGTAGGATTTGTTTCTTTCTTATGGCTGAATAATATTCCATTGTGTATATGCACCACCTCTTCTTTATCCATTCATCTGCTGATGGGTGCCAAGGTTGCTTCCATATCTTGGCTATTGTAAATAGTGCTTCGATAAACATAGGGGTGCATATGTCTTTTTGAATTTGAGAACTTGTATTCTTTGGGTAAATTCCAGGAGACAGTCTTAACATGAAAAGATATAGAAAGAAAAACAGAATATTGGGGAAAGATTGAATTACATATTTAGTTGAAAATTAGGAAGATGACATTTTAGATTCATAGCAAGAATTATATCTTGTTCATCTTCCTATCTCCCACAGAGGTTTGTGAGAGTAGGTCATTGATAAATATTTGTTCAACTAAAAGGATCTCAGACTATGATTTCAGTACTTAAACCTTATATTGTAACATATCTGTGTGCTTTGGTCACAATCCAAGGGGTTTGGGATAAACTATATTGAGTATTCCTCTAGCCCTAAAGCTACTCATCATATTATGCCAGTGTTTCTTACATTTTACTATGCCCAGGAATCACCTGGTGTGCAGAATCCTAGGCCAAGTAGGTCTGGAGTACTGCCCAGTGATACGAATTTTTTTAATCACTGAAGATAATTCTAACATAGGAAATGTAGAATCTCACTTTAGAAGCATTGAATTATGCTATATGCACTCTTGCTTTCAGCGTTTGCTTAAAATGTAGCAATTTATGTTATTTCTCAATCTGAAGAATACAATTTTTAACCTATAGTGATGCCTCTCAAAATGCATGTTTTACATTTAAAAATATCTTTTGAAGCCAAACTTTTTCCAAAGGTGAATGTCACCAGAAACCATAATCTTGCACACACCTCTCACCCACAGCTGGCCTTCTTGATTTCCTGCCACATTTAAGTGCACCTTAAGCTCAAATTATCCCAGTTTCCGCAAAAACCAATAATATCAGAAGACCTAGAAAATGTCTATAGAATTGTCTACTTTGGAGCATGAAATAGATAATTTACATACATGAATCTCACATATGTTTTAATATGTAGATTGATTTCACCTTGTCCTATTCTTAAATACTACCTAATTTTCTCTTTGGGGAAGTTTTCAAGTGCAAGCTTAGCACCAGTCAAATTAACACTTTAAAAAACCGGGACTGGAGATGAGTGAGTTGTGCTCCCACTGCTCTCCAGCAGGACCCAGCCTATCTGAGGGGACAGTGCATCAGTGCCAGCCCCCTCCCCACGTCCCACCTGCCCCTGCTGAATGCTCTACATGAGAGCCTAGAGATTAGTTTGGGGAGAATAATTTCCTTGAGTTATTTTTCCAAATAGTAGAGCATTCTTTAAATGTTGTTAATTTGAACTTCAAAACAGTTCCATTATTTTGTAAATGCCATATCCTGGATACCCAACTCTTGCTGACAGTCTGCCCCTGTCTCGGCTGTGCCCAAATCATGGTACATCTAGTGCATCATTGAAGTAAATGAGTCTGATGCATATATTACCTCTCTGAATTCTTCATCTTCCCGTTGTTAGCTTTTAGAGTGCCTTTTGGCAGATGAAATTGAGACTTTAAAAAGAAAAATTGAAGCTCATGATGGAGCTTTAAAATCCAGTAAGTTTATTTTCCAGTTTTATTTTAAAAAGCTAGATGACTTGCCCATTCTTTCTCAAACTGAACACAGACACACGTGTGTGTCGATACCCACGCATACAGACACAGCTGCTTTGAAAGTCTCTGGTGGACTATCCATCCTCCGGGTTAAGGAGACTTGTTAGAATCTGCTGCTGGCCTGAGATGAGCATGAAAGAAGGTAGATGGGAAGTGCCCTTGGGGTTCACACCTATGGCAAAGTAGGGAAAACAGGTTTGTGAAGAGGGAGCTGTTGAACTGTCGGATGAGCCAGTCCCTCACGAAACTGGAACTGGGATAGCCCTTCAGTCTTGTGCTTCTTGGACTTTATATACCAATATTTATCTGTCACTGGATGAGGACTGCCCAGGGAGGGGGCACAGTCATGAACAGGCAGCTCTCTTCAGCTTTGGGTAACTCACCTGAGAGCCATCAGCTGCCAACACTCCCAGCAGCCGAGGCGTGGGTGCCTCAGACTTGAAGGGGGGAAACTGTGAAACTACAGAATCACATTAAACATGCCTTCTGACTTCAGGCCTTTCATTTTTTGTTTTGTTGTGTTTTGGCTTTTCAAGATTATCCAGACTTTCCTAGTCTCTCCCCTATTTATGTTTTGATTTTCAATACTTTAAAATTTTCCCGATTTAAAGATGAAAAATCAGGCTAAATAATATCCTGTAGTACCAAGTATGCTTTGCTCCAAAAGAGGAATTTTCTGAACCAACTTGGGCTTCTAAGAACTTAGGTTGAGTTTAGGAGGCAGAGAACTTGGGGTCTGCCTGTGCACTGTGATTTGGAAGAGTCATGGAAAGATTGCCCAGACCTGTCAGTTTGAAATTCGTCTCCATAAGTACCTCTGAACCGCAGTGGTGCTTACCTGTCAGTGTCACTTGCCAGGCCCTCAGAATGAACTGTCTCCTCTTGTTGTTTACCACTTTGTGTCTAATTGGAATTCCCAGGCTTGACTGGTTGATGCTTCCAGCCCCTCAAGGTCAGGCTAGGGTACCGTTCCTCCAATCCATGAGCAGGACATCATGTGAAGCTGGCATCTTCCTGCCTGTTTTTTGCCTAATATGGGAAATAAATTATACCTAAGAGTTGCAATAAAAGACATAATCATCACTAACACTTCATCTGGGGGTTGAAGGATGAGTGAGAGCCATTAGGGTAAAGGGGTGCTAACAGGGAAGTGGATGAGCAGCTGTGGTAGGCAGCATTTCTAAAATAGTCCTCCTCCCCAAAGAGGTATCATCCTAATACCACAACCTGTGAATATGATGAAACATTTCCATGATTCTGTTGTTGTAAAGCACAGTTTACTTAAAATAAAGTTATCCTGCAGTATATCCAGATGGGCCCAGTATAGTCACAAAAGCCTTTAAAACTGGAGAGCTTTCTCCAACTGGAGCATAAAAAAAAGTCAGATTTTGAATCACGAAAGAACAGGACACACTGTTGTTGCTTTGAAGATGGAGGGGACCATGTTAGGAGAAATGTAGATGTCCACTATGAGCTGAAGTCCAGCAAAAAAGTACTACAGCTGTAAGACACAGAATTTTGTCAGAGCCTCATGAGCTTGGAAGTGTATTCTATGCCTAAGCCTTCAGAGAGGAGCCCAGCCACCTTCTTGAATTTGGCCTGAAACTCTGATCATGGAACCCAACCAAGCCTGTCTGGACTTCTAACCTACAGAACTATGAGACAGTAAGCTGGTGTTGTTTTAAGCTGCTAAATTTGTGGTAATTTTTCACTGCAGCAGTAGAGAACTAGAACTATAGCCAAGACCAACAGTAAGCCTATGCACTATTTTGAAAAGCACTGTTTATTTGGAGAAAACTAGAAATTTTTTTTTAAGATTCCATGTATAAGATATACCATATACTGTTTGTTCTTAATAAGACAGAATAGAGAGAGACTATTAAATGAGTTTTAATCCCTGATTTGTAAAAGAAATGAAACAGACAGAAGCCATAACTCAGTCTACAGAGAAGACATTTAGGAAAAGCAAGTTAATAATAGATTCTATGTATGGATTCAATACCTATTACTTGATGCCATGTGTTTATTTATTGCACAATCACTCCATAAGGCAGGTTTAAATATCCTAATTTATTAATGAGGCTGAGATTAAGTAATTTTCTTGGGTGTGAATCCCAGTTCTTCCTCTTAAAGCAGGGGAGTCTTAAGTTTATGAAGTGTTGTGAACCTCACTTTCCTCATCTATGAAATAGAGATAAGAATGTCATAGGCGTATGTAATAGTATATCCATAGCATAGTGTCTTGGGCATGTAAGAACTTAATTCTTACATTTATAACTTATTTTAGAATTATTATTACTTATCTTTTTACTTACTATTACTACTTGACTTGTTTTACTTATTGTGTATTTGACCTAATCAGATATATGCTGGAAAACCATAAATTAGAAGGAGCCCCACTCTAATTTCTTATATTCTCATTCTAAAGATCTAAAACTCTAAGCTAAGCCATCTCATGACTGGAGTTCTCTTTCTTAGGAGGAAAAATGTGGCCCAAGAATTTCATTTGCTAATATAAATGATTATAAGTCATTAACATTTTGCTCAGTCTCCATGAATCATGATCAAGTTACAAACACATGTACTCAAATTAAGAAAAAAAGGAAAGAAGGAAGGAAGGAAGGAAGGAAGGGAGGGAGGGAGAGAGGGAAAAGGAGGGGAGGGGAGGGAGGAAGGAGGGAAGGAGAAAAGGAAGGAAGGAAGGAAGGGAGGGAAGGAGGGGGAGGGGGGAGAAGAAGGGAGGGGGAGGGGAAAGGAGGGGAGGGGAGGGGAGGGGGGAGGGAGGGAGGGAGGAAGATGGGGAGGTAGGCAATGAAGGAAAGAAGGAAGAAAGAAAAAGGCCATCTATTTTCCCTTTTTTATCTATGGTTCCCTGATTCTATGACTGTATGAACCTTATGTCCCCCCATGGTCTCCATAGTCCCAAGGAATATCAGTTAGAAGGGTTTCTAGCCTTCTATAGGGTGGTTCACTACAGTTTTTCCTGAATAAACTCTTTTAACAACACAGCAAACCAGATACAGGAAGAAACTTTGCTCAGGTGTAGCAGTTTTCAAAATCTGATTAAGGAGAAGGTCAGCTGGGCATCTGGCAGAGGCACCAATCTGCAATAGGCATGAAAACATTTCTGGAGACATAAGATTAAGAAAACTGTGTTGTCCAGAACTCACTTCAGTGAAACTACTGTATGTGTAGGGAACACACTGACAGATTGCTGAACATGAGAGCTGAGGCCTCTGGGAGCATTGTGGAGCAACACCAGATGTTCGCTGGAATACTGAGTATTAGTTCAGTTAACTGAACACTTACTGCTTTGCTCTTGGGTTATAAAGGATTAAGACCTGAGCTGGATATTGCTTACCAGCGTCCCACCTTCTCCATGCAGAGCTTGGTGATTTATGGAGAGTTAGTTACAGACTGATGAGAATCTGAGAACGGATGGCAGTCCTGTGGCTCTGATTCCTGAATCATGCTCTTCCACAAATTCAGCCTACCTTAGGTAAACTTGGTCTTTATTTTTGATTACTCAACAAGTATGAACTTAGGACACATTTCCAAGGGACTTCCTTTAGGAAACTTGAGTATATATCTGTTAACACTAATATGTAATAAAATGAATATGCCTTTTAAAATTTAGACATCAAATTGAAAAAGTGACATTTTTGTATTTTGAATAAAAAGCAAATGCACTTAAAGTAAATACATAATGTATAAGTGGGTAAAGAAATTTATCAAAAGGAAAAAATGATCAATTCTATTTAAACGACCTGCTTCAACATTATATTAGTTTCTTATGCAGAAATGTATTGGGTTAACTTAAGTACTATTTATTATGTCAGAACTACCAAACTTTTTTTTACCCATTTTGGAAGAAAGACCAAGGATCAGATGTTCCACCTTAAATAAAGTAAATCAACTGCTTCCATTTTAATAGTTGAAATCTCAGAAAGAAAATTGACCCATTGGAGATATGATCCCACAAGCAGGGGATAAATGTGTTACAAATGGCAGTGTAGTTCCAAAGAGACCTTCAGATTTTTTCTTCCAGTGGTTGGCTCAATACTTCATTTCACAGAAAGTGTGTTTGATTAGGTGAGACCTTCAAATCTGAGCTCCTTTGTGGTCAGGGGAATGCTAATGACTGTCTGACAGCTTGTCACAGACATCGGATTTTTTTTCCTAGCCTCCCTGGCTGGTTTTCCTTCTATCTGGCGACTGATACAGTGCAGATTGCCAGCAGGCATCATACCCACTATCCTGGGAGGATAGTGTTTCCAGCAAGCTTTCTTTTACTGTCATCTCTACGTTGCATCTCTATTCCAGGTTCCAGAATTTATAGCCATACTAATATGACTTTAATTTGCATTTGTTTGTTTTTGCTTTACATAACTCCTTTTCCTACTTCATGAATCTATGGGCTGGTCTCCCCATAATAACAAAGAGCCTGGAGGGTTTGATTCTCTTTGATACAGAGAAGCTCCCCAGAGGCCATGCCTTTGATTTAGTTTATAGGACTTCAGGACAATGTTTCCGCCCCGAACTCTCCTGCAGACTAGCAAGTGACCTAAATTATAGATCAGATAATAAAAGGAGGGGAGTGGGAAGAAATCAGACACAAGACAAGTCACAATACCTGTCCCCCAAAATGGGGAGGGGTGCTAGACGGGAAACTGTTGCCTCTCAGGTGTTACCATCTGCTAGCACTACACAGAGCCAGACATCAACCAGCATCAACCACTTACCTTTATCTCGAGGTAATATCTTGTCTGCAAATAGTAACAATTCTTACATCGATATGTTATACCTGAACATCCTCAGATGATAATTAGACTAGAGGTGTGACAGGCAAGTGCTTCACAGATGTCCCAGCACAAATGACTTGTCATGCCAATGGTCCCACATAGGCAGAGCATGTGTAGGTGGGATGCAAGGACTTGCAAACAAGGAAATATCGAATACTTCCGGTAAGCTTCTAGCTCACAACCTTTTTGAAATTAGGCAGTGATAAATAAGATGACTCACTACAGATAGCTTTATCCACCCCCCCACCCCAAAAAGAACTAGCAAATATGTAGAATCCACAGTATATAAGTGTCTGCTTTTGGTTTCCTGAGGACCCTTAGGTAATACAGAATTCTTTTAAAATGTGGAGAGATTTTGACATAGCTTTGAATTTTTTGCACAGTTAGGTACTTCTGGGCATATTCTTTATTAACCCATTCAGTGTCCTTTTCTCTGTGCTTTCATTATAGTATCCATGGATACTATTAATGAAAAAAAAAAGATTTAAAGAAAATGAAGGAAAAAAGTCACCCCCATGGTGAGGCTGGTGATGGTGGTAGGTATGGAGGGGAGGAGGGATTACTAGCTATGACTAGCTATGTCTTCCTTACTAGCTATGAGTATATGCAAGGGGCCCTTTTGCATGTGACTGTCCTCCACTCCTGTCAACTTTTTGTTGGAAGAAGGTATTCTGGGCAATATGCAAATGGAAAATTCAGAAGTGAATGTATCAGAAGAAAGGTTACATTTGGATGTTGCTTTTTCACTTGTTCCATGAGAATCTGATCCTTTGGCACTTTACTTGGTCCCATCCCACTTTTTCTGGAACTGTGCTGAGGACATACCCCTAATTATAAGATTCTGGCTTTTGAACCTGCTGTTTATGCCTAAACAACTACTCAGATCACTGTAATTGCATGTTTGCCTTTCTGACTTCTTCAAAAATAGGAACACAACTTGTTTGTTTGGAAAATTACTGCAGTAGTAATACCTTGAGGTTATAAAATTCTGTCAAGTTTTAAACCTTTTCATGCATACTTTCCCTCCTGGAAATATGATGTAGGCTTGATGGTTATCATTATACCCAATTTGCTGATAACAAAATAGAAAGGAAGAGACTTGTTTCTGTCTTCTCTCTGTGTCTTCGGTCTCTGTGGGAACTCTTCTGTCACTGTGGATTACATTTCATCTTACATGTGGGAGGAAGACTGACAAATCGTTATCTTTGGCCGAGACCTCTCGGTAGAGCTCCCATCCCACATGTCCTCCTGGGCATTGTCCTCAGATGTCCCACAGTACCCTGAAAACCAAACTCACCCTCTTCACTCTGATCTTGTCCTTCATTTGTCCTGGTAAATGGCCCTGCTACCCAACCAGTCACCCAAGCAGAGTCCTGGCCTTCAGCCCTCTGCCTCTGTGCTTTCTCTTTCATATCTTCTGTTTCTACCTCCTCTACTTTCGTTGCTTGTTGAGCTTCTTATAATCTCGTCTATGAACTGCTGACATTAGGTTCTGATTATTCTTCCTGCTTCCAGCCCAGACTAGTCCATTACATGACTGCCAGAGTGAGCTCTTTAAATCACACTTCTGAAATTGTTACTCTCCTAGTTAAAATCCTCAAACAGCTTTCCATGGCCTATAGAACAATATCTGAATTCTTTTTTTATGGCATATTTGATCTGGCCCTTGCCTACTTCTCCAACCTTCATAACCTTCAAGCCTCTGTGGGTACCCTACACTCATATTAGTAGTTCATTGCAAAAGCATATATGCTTTGACTCACATCTACTTCAGCCTGAAGCAACAAGAAACCCATATGAGTCCATTTACATAATATTTTTGAAATGACAAAACTGTAGAAATGGAGACTAGGTTTGTGGTAGCCAGTGATTAAAGAGGGGTGGAGGCAGTGGGGAAGTGGGTGTGGCTATAAAATGGCAACATGAAAGATACTGCTGGTGATGGAAATCTTTTGTACATTGACTGCTATAGTTTTGTGAGATGGTACCATTGAGGGAAAATGGGTAAAGAGCCAGTAGGATTGCCATCTTGCTCTTTCTGTATTATTTCTTTCAACTGCATCTGGATCTACAATTGCCTCAAAATAAAAAGTTTAAAGAGAAAATAACTGACACATATATAATAAACATATGTTGGTTTTCTGAATAGTTCAACGATCATTGAAGATTATATCTCAGTCCCACTATTTATTAGGTACTCATGAGTTACATAGCCTTAAGTTTACAAGCTTCAGTTTCCCTCCCATGTATAGTGGGGGACAGTAATATTTTATAGCAAAGCTTTCAACTGATGTTCTGAGGTACTCTGGTATCCCAAATGTAGAAAGGAAGAAAAATTTCCCTTTACTATTCTAGTTTCTTAGCTGAGATTCCCCCTGTAATAAAAGATTAACAAAAGAAAATGTGTAATTAAGATTAATTATGTACTTATTCGAATTTAAAGTTGATTAAATTTAAATTAATTTAAGTATTAGGTTAAAATTAAATTAAATTAATTAATTAATTATGGGAGCTCCACAAAGATATGAGATTCAAAAGGCAGTCAGATGAGTGAGGCTTATGTGCCATCGTGAGCTAAGGAAAGTGATAGGGTCCTGGGACTTCAAAAAGGGTAAGTCAATTCAATGAAGGTGCACAAAGAGGAAATGGTTGGTAAACAAAGGTTGCCCAGCCAAGCAGGTAAGACTCTGAAGTGAAAAAGTGATCTCTGGTAATTGAGATCTTCCTGTTACAGAACCCCCTTTCTCATGTAAATTTCCCTTTAAAGGGTAACTTCTACTGTTTTCAGAGCTTCTCCTGTGTTTGTAGTTTCTCAAAATAATCAGCTCAAAATAATCTTTATGCCTAAAGGCATGTTTCTGTGTCATTTTGGTCACAAATATGTTACAAAGATGCCAAGATACTGCTGGGGCCTGGGGCTGCTCACCTCTGGCTGGAGGCATTCTCACCTGTTTAGCCCAGTGCATTGTAAGTTTGTATGTGGATCATGACCTGACAAGGGTCATATGGTAAAAAGCCTAGATTCATAGTCTGGACTCCTGGAAGCATTAAAAAACATGTTACTGTTTTGTAAATGGGTGTCTTTTTCTCAAAGGTAGATAGTAATAGTTGAAATTTATTGGGCATTTACCATGCATCAGGCACCATTTGTACTTTACCTTATAGTATCTATACCTCACAATGATTTTGTAAGCTAGTTAGTATTGTGGGTAAAATTGTAATATTTCCAGAATCTCTCGCCTGGCTTTAGTGCATCTGCATATCAGTCGGTGTTTACAAGGGGTGGAGAGAATTATAAATCTACATACATATCAATAGGTAATTACAAGGGCCTGCGATTGTTTATCTGGACCTGAGAGGTTGGGTGGAGGTCTCTTCTGCTGCAGCCTGTTCAAGATGGGACAACTGCTTGTAAGAAATAAACAGGTTTCTTAAATTTTATTTCTCCCTTTGACTGATCTCAGTTTCAAATGTATTTTGCCCCAGGATTTTCCCCCTGGAGTTACATCTATCCATAATGAAACAGAGGTCTGAGAAATTTATTAACTTGCTCAATATCTGAGAGTCAATGAATCTTTAGCCCAGAGGTTTTCATGTCAGAACCCAAGTTCTTAACATGGAGCAATCTCATCTTACCTGTGGGGCTCAGCATTCTGTAAAGTCTAGTACTTCTGGTGAATGAGAAGCTAGTCTTTGTACATATGGGAGAGTGTAGAGTCTGATTCAGTCAGGGTAGGTCAGAGACCCACAGGGGCTTCATTTCTGTTCTCAAATAAATATAGTGCAAATACCTATGAGAAGTAGCACTTTAGATAGTCAATAGTCTTTGGTATGAGATAACTTTTCATGTTCTTTGAGGAATAAATGTAGCCAACCTCAGCTCTGGGCCTCTATAAGGAAAGCAGGTTGGTCTTTTGTAGCCTCACTGCAAACAGAAATAATCAGGGGGAAAAGGCAGAACTCAGAAAGAGGAAATCTAGTGTTCTAGTGCTCACGTTTTTTCCCCAACACAGACAATTCTCTTTTTAGGTAGAATGAGACTGAGATAGAGAGGGGAAATGGGAAAAGGGCCATGCCCTTGTAAAATCTAGTTAGCCTGAGAAAAAGGTCTAGTTTATTATTTAATTTAATTTATGTGCTCTTCTTCCTCTTCTTCCAACCCTTTAATCAATTAAATAACTTTGTAACCAGGATGAGAGATAGACCTCCTGAGCATAAGTGAACCTACTTGAGTAAAGAATGCTAAGATCTGGATCAATGCAGTCACCTAAATAACCCTATTCTTAAGACAGAATTTCAAAGGAATTATGAATCACCTGCATGCATCATGCCTTATGCTGACCCCTACCCAAAAGGCCCTAGAAAACCCCAAACCCTAAACCCTTAAGTGCTCCTCCTCTCGGAGGTCACCCACACTCCCATTTGAGTGTGTACTGTCTCGTCAAATAAACTTTCTTGTTGCATGAGCCTATTGTATTTAGTCTCCAAACTCTTTATTGATAAAGACATGAACTCTTCAACCTCCATCTCTGGTGGAAAATGTCTTTGTCACTAAGTGTTTAAGTCTTAATACAATCCTTTTCTCTCTCGCTGTTTTATTTAGATCACCAAGGAAGTGGAGATTCTCAGAATATAATCTCATTCCATCCAGTGCTCTGTAGCAACCCCAAAATCTGGGGTGGTAGGGGTATAACTCCCATGCTGGGCAGATCAAGTGGACACTGGATGCCAGGAGACCCTGGCTGTAGGAGTTGGCAAGAGAACTGCCCTATGTCGAGCAGGAGCTCAAGCAACTTCCTTTTTCTCCCTCTGTTCTTTGCTCTTTACTGCCTGTGTGTCTGCTGCCACACACTTCTACTCTTGCTTTAATGAATTCCTTTCTTGCTAGCACTTGTTCAACCTGATCAAGAATTCTTTTCCGATCAGAGTCGAGAGCCCTCCACAGTCTGAATTGAGGTCTCACCTAGTGTGCAGGGAGAGACCTCCCCAGACGCGGCTGCCTGGCAACAGGACCAGGGAGTTGTGAGAGCTTTATAAATATTTAGTCAAAGCAGTTACCATTTCTTTCCATTCCTTTCAACAGTCCTCACTGCCTGATAACAGAGTGTCAGTTTTCTAAGAAATGACAGAAAATATTCTCACTAAATTGATAAACAATATACCAAAAGGGGACGAAGAGCACAGCACATCCTTAAATTGCTAATAGCTAAATGAAATATAATCATCAACTTAATGATGAGGACTTTTTTGTATTATGACATAATGTAAGCAGTTTTCATATAATTAACAATTGCTTTGTATGTAGAGTGACAAGTCAGCAGGCCTCTGGTTTCCCTGTAGGTAGTAAACATATTGCCATGGCAGATGTTTCACTAGCTCTCAGTGGCTTGATTTTCAATAGACAGTTTTCTTGCCTTTGCAGTGAATTCACAACAATCCGCTCTAAAACAACAAATGTACCTCACATGTACAAGGCAATCTGGTTGGCTTGAGAAACAAAAATAAATCTCAATCCTTTCTTTCAAGAAGACAAAGAGAAACAATACGTGTACATATATTATGAGTACATATATTATGATAATCTATGGAAGAATGAGTGTGCAAATCTGGTGCAGGTGGAAAAGCTTTGTTTTATATTTGAGATGGCACTGGAAGATAAGCAAGATTCAAAAGACTGAGACAAGGGAAGCAATTTCCAAGAAAAGGGGACAGTGCCTATCAAGAAGTGAGGCAAATAATTGTAGAGTGTTTTCAGAGAATGACTAATGTGGTGGACCAAAATTTAAGGGATCAGGGCTTGGTAGGGCTAGTCTGTGCTCTCCACAAGCTACATATGACTACTGAGCACTTGAAATGTGGCCAGTCCAAATAGAAATATGCTGTAAATGTAAAATATACACCAGATTATATACACTTAATTTTTAAAAAACTCATTATTTTTATACTGCTTATATGTTAAAATAATATTTTGGATTGTAAGGGAGGAAAAAGTTTTCTTTTTCTTCTGCCTACTTTAGGTTCATTAGCTGAGGTCCTGCAAATTAGACTGACAAAAGACAGATCAAGAAGGAAAAAAAACAGTATCTTATTAACCTGTGCATCGCACATAACACAGGAAGACTTTAAGTAACTCAAAAGGCTGGTTAACACTTGGGTTTATATGGCATTTTAACAAAAGAACATTAAGTTTGTAGAGAAATGACAAGGCAAAGGAAAGGATCTTTGAGCTTCTAGGGATGGCAAATTGTGGCAAGGCAAATATATGAGGAATCTAATGGAAGACAAGGGTTGTTTTAGCAAGATGTTTGTGTAGATTCCTCTGGTGCAATCTCTGCACTGGTAAGTCTAGAATTGCCTCCAGTGGTTAAGCATTATCCTGCCTTTCCTAGGAGAAGGAGGAGGGCAGAAAGTTTTTCTTATGTCTGCTTTTTTTACATTGCTTTCAGCCAAAATAATCCTTATGCTGGGGTAGCATGTTCTGGGGTGGCCTACTCAGGATATATTGAATTAAGTAAACTATATTATTAAAATTAACTATTTCATTTCACTTTTTTAACGCAACTGTTAGAAAATTTTAAGTTACATATGTGGCTCATATTATGTTTTTATAAGATAGTGCTGGGCCCAATTATGGAGCACCTTGAGTATCAGGAAAGATTTTGAAAGGTGCTTCTCCATTGGCACTGGATTTGGTCAATGTGAGGTGGCTATGACACCATCAACATCATAGGGCATGTGCTGCTATTGTGGTGATCGCACAGGAAATAGGACCAAGAGTTGGAAAAGAACTGGAAAACAGCTTCCCTGTTTGCTCTGTTTCAGTAGGTGGCTTGGGGTTGTGTTCATAATAGAAATAAATGACAAAGGTGCTCACGGAGGTAAATAAAAGGAGAGGCAGTAACTCTCACACAAAAAAACTAGGGGTAATACAGTACTGGATTTGCTCTGTTCAGATTTTATAGGAAATACTTTGTCATTGAAATTTCTGTAGGAAAGACATCTGTTACTACTAGTCTACATCTCTCGAGGCTCTAACTCCCATTTTTCCCTTGAAATGATAGTTTTTAATGGAATTGTTAAAAGCTGCCATGTTGTTTAGGGACCCAGTTACTGAGTTTTTTTATACCATCTGACAAGTACTTTTACTTTCAGTACTTAGCATATGGTATGATAAGTATGTCTGTGTAAATTAGTTTTGATCTGTCAAGGAGAAGTCTGTTAACACCCGAGGTATTCTCATTGTAAATCCACACTTGAAAAGTGGGTAGCACATGGAAGATGCTATACTCTGTATGACATTTCTGCGAGAGCTTCAAAAATTGCTCTCTGAATCTGCCCAGAAGGGGATTTATGGGGCTAGTGTGATGGTGAAATGAACAAAGTGCCCCCTGAGGAGCCTCACAGCCTAAACACCTTGGGAAAAACTCCCAGATTTATAATTCTGTCCTGCATTCCTTCTCTTAATGAAGGATTCTCTTGACTCATACGATTAGGAAGTTAGCTGATCTCTAGTCAGAACATTTTCCCATTTTGTCGAGGGATTCGCCTTTCAGGCAAAGTGCTTGTTGGAGTTGCTAGATTATCAGGGAGCTAGAATTTCACTGAGATTACTGAGCCAGTAACGTGATGTTTGGGAGTCAATTTGTAATAGATACCTACACACGTCTTGGTCTGAGATTTATCTTCATGAGAGGTTATTGGAAGACCTGGAGCTCAGGAACCATACATCCTGGTTTGTCCGGGAGGGTCCCACTTTACACTACTGTCCAGCCTTGATTATTAATAACACCACCTTTTACTCTTAAAAATGCCTGAGTTTGAATGATTATATGGTTACTCTTTTGTGGTGGTTTTTAAATATGTCCACAGATTCTTAGCTATTCCTCCCTTCAAGAAGGGAACCTAGTTCTCCACCCCTTGACTGTGGGCTGGATTGGTGACTGGCCTCTAAGGAATAGAATAACACTTGCAGTGATGGGGTGTGATTCTGATATAGGTCCTAAGAGGCACTCACTCCTCCGTCTCTTTTGGATCACTTCTTTGTGGGAAGCTAGCTGCTATGTTGTGAGCATTTTGTAAACAACATCCAAGATCTGGTAAAGCAGCTTGCCTAAATTCCCACAGCCAAGAGGTGGTGAAGCCAACTCCCAGTCTGTGTCTGTCTGATTCCAAACCTACACAATTAGAAGGATACTTCACTGACTTCCAAAAAAGAATCCAGAAAATGAAATGACAGAAATTTTGGCAAAAGGCCATGAGGAAATTCAGAAAGACTTTGTCTGAAAGAGATAGTAAACCTAAGGTTTCATATGCTGTTTTTTTCAACCATGAATTTCTTTCAGAATGTGTAATAATATTCACATGGTTCAGAAGACAAGAAATGTATTTCAGTGAAATATCTCTTTCTCACTTCTGCTATCTAGTACCCCTTCCTGGAGACAACCAATATTACCAGTTTCTTGCATATTCCACATTCTTCCAGAAATAGTCTGTGCTTGTATAAGACTATAGGTGCATATATTCTCATCACCATGATTTTTTTTTACACAAATGATAGCATAAAATAGACACTGTGTGGCACCTTACTTTTTTACCTAACAGTGAGTTGTGGATGTCATAAAGTATCAGTGCATAAAAGATACATTTTTTAATTGCTGTACTGTATTTCAGTGAATTGTGTACAGTTCAAATGCACTCCATTCTGTTTTGTGGTTTAAAGGTGCACATGATTCATGTTACATGTTAAGTGAGTGACTAAAGTATATTGTTAAAATTTTTCTCATTTTCGAGTACTTTAGTTACCACCTCTCAATGAGACAATCATCAAAATTCCCCCATTCCAAGCGCATGTCGGTTGTGAAATAAATACAGCAAAAGGAGACATACATATGCTCTTTACAAATACTGTTAAGAGTTAAACATCTAAGTTCAACATGGGATAAACAAGTTGATGCTTCCTGCTCCTTGCACGAGGCTTACTCTTGACTCTTTTCATGGGAGTATCAACAGAAACTTCACAGCAATGTCACATTAGACTGTGTATGTAGCCGGTCAAAACTCATCCTTGCATATTTATGTGTGTGTAGAATACCTACATGTGTTAGTGAAAGTTATTTACTGTAACAGAAGGAAACGGCAGTATCACCATGTATGCATGTTCAACTGATCTTAAAGGGATCCCCAACTTTCTGCCACATACTGGTCTCCCTCCATGCATCTGTCCACGTATGTTTAATATGTATGTTTTTTGTATTATGTAAATTCCTAATCAGCCTGTCTTCTTTATACTGTATACATAATTATAGCTGACATTCTTATATCTGATCAATAAAATTCCTATAAAAATGCTGCTTTGGTATAGCACAGAGAAGACAAGTAGTGATTCTATAGCATCTTACTAAGCTAATGGACAGTGACTGTAATGGGGTATGTGGGGGGACTTGATAATGGGGGGAATCTAGTAACCACAATGTTGCTCATGTAATTGTCTATTAATGATACCAAAAAAAAATGCTACTTTAGAAAAAAAACGTACTAGGAAGGGTGACCTATGTCCCACATTAGTGGCTGGTCACTTTATTTATAGGATCTTTAAAACAAAAACATATTTAATGTACTAAGGCAAGTAGAGGCACAACTAAAAACTGTCCAAAAAAGAAAAAAAAATCCAGTCCAGGATTAGAGTGAAACTCAGAAGTCCCTTCCAGTTTAAAACATTCCCCTTGCCTGGGACAGGCTGAGAAATGTGCATGGGGAGGATAATTCCATTTCAGGATTCTTCTCCAGTCTTTGCTCTGCTTCCTTCACACCATTTGGATACTGTTTTGGGCCCCTCCGGGGTCAGAGCAGAAGACTAGCTACTAGAGGGAATAGACACAAACTATTCAGTTTGGAAGGTTCAGCCATCTTCCTGACTGGTGTCACTGGGGCACGGTGACAGCAGGGCCAAATCCGTCTCACGAATGTCTGATGGGCTCTCTGGAGATCCCCTATTGCTGACGAGTCTCTTCCCTCACAGTTTCTGGAGGCAAATGATACCTTTTCCAGGTATCTGCTTACGTTCCCACTCAGCTCCAGGTTCCCAAAGAGACGCTCATTCTATTACGAAGATTGCCTCCAGGGCCCAGGCTCCTCCCAGGTTGCCTGTGTGGATGGGAGTTCCTCTCTAAATGACCTGATCCAGCTGCCTCTGCGTGGTCCTCAGCCCACAGGATGCCCTGAGTCATTCTTGTCCTGCCGAATCATAAAAGTATACAGGCCGTTCCTAGGCAGCCCTCTCTCCGGATACTGCTGACAGGCAGGGCACCACAGCCACCTGGCTTTCGCTTCCCAGGCAGGAGGCAGACACTGGTTCCAATGACTCTCAAGCATCAAGGGGACAAGCTCAAGCTCTCCAAACGTGGTTTTCTCTAAATTCCTTGTTAGCTTACAGTGAATGGGAAATTCCTCCACTTTGCTTCCCTGTTTTGAGGAGCACACTGATACCTCTCAGCAAAGAGATCATCCCAGGAGGCTCTACAGTGTCCCAGTCTGGAGGTGGATGATGGGCATGTTTTCCCTTGATAGACTAGGTATGGTAGAATGGGGACCAGAGAGCATGCGGAAGAGAAACTTCAGCCGTGGAAGGAAGAGTACCAGAGGCTGACGCCGGGAGAGCTCTGAGAGGCTCTCCCATAGCCACTAGCAGCCAACGCTCTCCTGAGAACGGAGCTTGTGTGGGCTGATGCTCGCCCATACCCGGAAAGCCCTGCCCAGCACACATGCACACAGCACCCCACGTTTACACACCCCATGAAAACCCCTATACAGTGACTCTGCATTGGAGGTAGGGTCCCAGAGCACCTATGGCATGATGGTTACAAGAAGAGAGAGCTTGGCCTCCTTGGCCAAGGTGACATCTATGCCCTGCGTGCCTTGATAACTGCTACAAAGCCATCTCTTCCCTTGTTTCCTGGCCTCCCCTTCCCTCCACACATTGTCCTGCAGTGATGTTAACACATCCGACCTTAACATCTTAATGTCACTCTGCTTTAAGCCCTTCAGTGGCTTCCCAGAGCCTTCAGAATGGAATCCTGCCAAGTTCCAACCACACAGACTAGCTGCAGTTCCCCTAAATCGACTCCTTTGCCACCACACCCCTGCACGTGCTGCTCCTTCAGCCCGGGGTCTACCTCCCTTTTCTCCACCTCTCACCCACACTCAGCTATATCTACTCCTCTTGAGCACCTTTCCCTTCAGGTGCCAAGAGAGGTAAACAAAACAGTGAGCAGCCGAGTGTGCCAGAGTGAACATGAGGCTGTGAGTTGGTGTCAGGTCCTGGCATCATGGTGGATAGACTGCTAGGCCACGCATTACCTGTTCTGGGAAGCCCTCCCCACACCTCGGGCTGGTTTTCTGCCAGTCCCCTGTGCACACATGTGCATGACATCCTGTGCACATTGCCACCACCCCTCATCACACTGCTCTGAAATTAACTGTCTCCTCCACTAGCCTGGCTCCTTGAGGGCGGTGATTCAGACGTAATTGCATGTGTTCACAAGGCCGGGGACAGAGTCAGTGTTTTTTGTGGTTGAGTGCCTGGAAAGGGACAGATGACCTCCCAACTACTTCCTGTTCTCCAGCAAGCAGCGTGGTGTCTACGTTTCCTGTGGGGGAGGTACTGAGAAGACTGGAGATGATCCGAGTGCCCTCCATGCCTTGGACACAAGCTGTGGAGAGTGAGTCAGTGTACTGATCTTCTGTGGCCTTGATCCAGCCCAAGACATCCATGTCTAAACCCACAACTCTGGGTGATCACTTCACTTAAGATAATTAAGATAAGGTTTGCAACTTTAAGGACTGTAAAACAAAGATGATACTATATTCATAATTTTGCATCTGGCTTTTTTGATGTACTGTCTTTACATAGCATTTTCCTACACTGATATAAACCATTTGTAAACCTTTAGTGGCTAATATTTAACTTTTTGTATTTCAAGTTTGCAGTTTTTTTTTTAAGTTCCTGGTTCCTTCTAAAAGAAAAAAGCTGATGAAAATAAAAGGTTCAGAGTGATGTTTCCATCCTAGTATTTCCTGTTCAACCAGAAATTCAAGTACCAGAGATCTCCTTAATCTCTTGGATTCTCTAGTTTTTTCTTTGTTAAACCCATTTCTAAATGTGGTTCTGAGGATTACATGAGATCATCTGCAGTAAATTTCTACACATTCCTGCAGATGGTCAGCACTCAAATCAGGTCAATGTCTTCCCCTTCTCTGTAACCTCTGCATTTGAGAGCATCAGCCAGTGAGTCCTGGAGGAGTCAAAGATGAGTAAATGAACAAGGGGCGATCTGTGTCCACCTTCTCACTTGTCAGATCAAACCCTTGCTCAGAGCTCCAAGGTTCAGCATGTGTTCAGATCTCAGAGCACAGCAATTGAACCAAAACCTTTTCTCTGACTTCCAAACTGGATTTCTCCTCCTGCATGGTATTTAACTTTTAAATGAAATGAACTTATCAGTCATTCAGATATTCACAGCTGAGAGCTTTATGAGGAAGTTCTCAATAAGCATCTATTGTATTATGCCTGGAATGACAAGTTATTTTACATTTACATGAAACGTTTTGTTGGGAGAGGCAGAGAGTGAGGAACAAGTTGGGGGTAAGTATAATACAATCCCAGAATAAAATCCCCCTGCTCTTCTCTGTCTCTTCCTGCTCCTTTCAGAGGCTCTGATAGTTACCTTCCCACCAGAGATTGTGCAGTGGTCTGTCCTGTGCTCGGTTGGGGAGAGAGAGAGATGGGGCCAGGGGAATCCCACGTTGAAAGGGAAGAGGGCAGTTCTTGACCAAGACGCTCTGGCCTGTTGCAGGCCCTGCACCAGGTCCCCTTTATGCTTTTGGGAGACTGACAGGCCAGGTCGAGCAGCCAGGATGTTGTAGCCTGTCTGCACGTCGGCCCCGGGATCCAGGACAGAGATAGAAAGGCAGCTAATGTGACACTGTTGTGCTTCCCGGCCAGGCCTGGGAGCTGTAAAAGACAAACAACACGTTCCTGGTGGCCTGTGGGTGATTAGTACTGTTCCTTTAATCTATATGTCTGTCCCTATGCAAATACTATGTTGTCTTAATTATGGTAGCTTTTCAGTAAGTTTGAAACTTGTTCTTTTTAAAAATATATTTTGTTTATTCTGGTCCTTTGCATTTCCTTACACATTTTAGGATTAGTTCATCAATTAAAAAAAAAAGTCCTGGTGGGATTTTGATTGGGATAGTGTTGAATCTATAGATCAATTCAGGGAAAACTGCAGTCTTAACAATATGGAGACTTTTATTCCATGAGCACAATATATTTTTCCATTTATCTAGATCTTTTAAGTTTTAGATCTTAATTTTTTTCAGCAATGTTATGTTGTTTTCATTGTATACGTCTTGTTAAACTTTTGTTTTGCTAAACTTATTCCTAAGTTGTTTATTCTTTTTGATGCCATTATAAATACATTTTTCTTAATTTCATTTTCAGATTGTTCGTTGCTTGTATATAGACATACATTGATTTTTGTCACACATCTTGTATCCTTTGACATTACTAAACTCACTCAGTACTTCTAATGGATTTAATAGGTTCCTTGGGATTTTCTACATCAAGATTATGTCATCTGAATATATACAATTTTATCTCGTTTCTAATCTGTATGCTTTTACATTCCAATATATATGCCTTTACATCATTTTTCTTGCCTTGTTGCATTGGTTAAAACCACTAGTACAGCTCAACATACTATATATATATAGATATATATACACACACATAATTTATTACAAGGAATTGGCTCACATGATTAAGAAATACCACAATCTGCCATGTGTAAGCTGCAGAGCCAGGAAAGCCAGTTGATGTAATTCCAGTCTGAGTCCAAAGGCCTGAGAAGCAGAGGAGCTGATGTGTAAATCCCAGTCCCAGGATAGGAGACTGATGTCTCAGCTCAAGCAAACAGACGGAAAGGGAACAAATTCTCCCTTTCTTTACTTTTTTGTTCTATTCAGGCCCTCAGTGGATTGGATGATGCCCACCTGGCTTGGGGAGGGCAATCTACTTTACTAAGTTCACCAGTTAAAATGCTAATCTCTTCGGGAAAAGCCCTCACAGACACACACAAAAATAATGTTAATCTGGGCACTCTGAGACCCAGTCAAGCTGACATATAAAACTAACCATCACAAGTGCTTGGAATGGATATCTTTGTCTTATTCCTTATTTTAGAGGAGAAACATTCAGTCTTCCACACTGAGTAGGATGTCAGCTGTAGGTTTTTTGAAGTCCTATATCAGATTGAGGAAGTTTTCTCCTATTTTTAGTGTGTTAAAAGTTTTTAATCATGAATGTGTATTAAAATTTTTCAAATGCTTTTTCTGCTACATTGGGAGGATCATATCCTTTTCTCCTTTCTTCTGTTAATACAATGTATTACATTAATTGACTTTTGAATGCTAAATCCACCTTGCATTCTGGGATACACCTCACTTGTTTGTGGTGTTTAATTCTTTTTATATTTTCCTGGAAACTTAATATTTCATAACAAGTACTAGTATTTGTTAATATTTTATTAAATTTTTTTTGCATCTGTGTTCATGAGCCTAGTTTTGTTTTCTTGTGATGCCTTTAATCTGGATTTGGTATCAGGCTAATAATGACCTGATAAAATGAATTGGGAAGTGTTCCATCCTCTTCTATTTTCTAAAAGAGTTTGTTTAGTATTGGTATTATTTCTTCCTTAAATATTTGATAGAATTCATCAGTATAGCTACCTGGGTCTAGGATTTTGTCTGTAGAAAAATTTTCCATTGTTAATTTAACTTTTTGCTTGTTACAGGTTGTCGTTTTCATTTATTCGACAATAATAGTATATTATACAGTAATAGTATGCAGCAGTATAACAGTAGTATAACTCCTTTTGGGTTCCTGGTCTTGATTCCAATGTGAATGTGTGTGTGTGTGTGTGTGGGAGGAGGTCTTCCCACACATACAACACCAAGCAATTCTCAAACACCAGGAGGGGGTCTGAGAATTCAACTCAATTTTGACACTCTCTGCCCAGAGACAGCACCAGATACCCCAGGTTAGGGCTCCATCCTACAAGACGGCCTCCACCCCCCACTCTAGACTCCAGTTGCAAGCCCCAGGCAGTTATTTGTGTTTCTGACCTACCAGCTACAGATTGGAGGTTCCAGTGACCTCCTTCTTAGGTTCAGTTAATTGGCTACAGCAGCTCACAAAACTCAGGAAAACACTTAGTTTACCAGTTTCATAAAGGATGCAAGTTAACAGCCAGATGAAGGGATATATAGGGCAAGGTCCCGGATTAAAGGAGCTTCTATCCTTGTGGAACTTGGGGCCTGGCTCAGTGGCACGTGGACATGTTCTGGTTCCCCAAAGCATGGACCCTCTCTCCAACAGAGGAACAGGATCAAGAGAGCAATGAGCTCTTCTCAGGGGTTTTTGTCAGGCCTTCATTGCATAGTCATAATTGACTAAATTATTGGCCATTGGCTAATTCAACCTCTAGCCCTGCCCTTGGGTAGGATCCAAAAGTCTCTCATTAACATGACAAGACACCCATTTCACCTTTAAGACTCTGAAGTGTCTTCAGGAACTGTGGATGAAGACAAAATATTCCTGGGAATACATATTTAGTCATCTGAATGACTAATATGTATTTCTTATAACTCATTATATCACATAGGTGTATTCAGATTTTGTATTTCTTCGTAAGTCAGATTGTGTAATTTATATCTTTCTATGAATTTATCCAGCTGACCTAAGCGATGAGATGCTAAGCAGCTATGCATAATAATTTGGCAGATCATGTTAGAGAACAGAACAGTTGAGCTTCCAGAGATGATTTTATGTTGATGTTGGGGTCTAGTAGGAGGTGGAATGCAGTGAACAGCTCTTCTCTCAGTGGAAAATAAAATTGCTACACTTCCATATCGGTGGACGCTAAGGACAGAGACAGGTGGACAGTCTTTGTGGAGGGGTGTGTGGTTTCTGTAGGAACAAGGGCCCACATACAGCTTTCAGTTTCCTTTTTTGGACAGTAATTCCTTACTGTTTTCCTCAGTCACTAAATTTTTTGAAACCTTCAACCCGATTTTAGTGGTGTTCTGAAAAGTTACCAAGGGAACATGGAGGAAAGTAGTGAAGAACCGTAAAAAGAAGGGGGAGGAGGAGGAGAAGGGCAGCAACCCCCAGAAGTAGAAACAGAAGAGCGGAACTTACAAGGCGTTAGGAGATGACTCTGAGTCCTGGTGCAGCAGCTCAGAGTAGGGTAGAGGTGACACACACCAGCCAGAGAGAATGCGTGAACCTGGGGAGGTAAATTCAGGAAAAAAAAAAAGGAATAGGTTAGGGTGCATCTCAGTAACAAACAAATCCAAAACTTTCAGTTCCTTAAGACCATGAGGTTTATTTTTACTAATGCAACATTTTCATTGTGAGTCAGCTGGAGATCTCTAATTCAAGTCACCGGTAATTTGGGATCAAGGCTGAAAAAAAAGGAATTTCTGGAATCTAAGGGATGAAGACTGTGTCTTTGAATCATGGGCACTTAAAAAAAAAGTGGCCTTATTTGACAGCCTCAGGAATGCCAAGACTGGGGACATATTAGTCACACACCATTTTCCAGTAATTATTGTGTACGGTCCCCAGGGAGTCGGTGAAGTCAGGGTATTAGCTGCTACTTTCAAATGAAAAGGAACCAGATAAAATCACATCACACAGTGTTCTCTTTCCCAAAATTAATAATTGCATTTTTTAAAGGACACGTTAGCTATCCCAGAGACATTGCTTAGTGCAAAGAAATAAATGGTTAACTAGTAGAATTTCAGACTGCGTGGCAGGTAGATAGTGAAGAATTTTTGTTCTTTGAGGGAAAAGTTTTGAACACCTTAGATCACACAGATAGATGATGCTATAACTTGCCTATTCATAAATAAGGCCCATCCTGAACATGGCTGCTAGTCAGGCCAGCTGAAAAGAGAATGGAAAAGGACCATTGAAGCTTCATTAGCTGTGCACTTAGACAATCTACTCATGTCCAATTATTTTACTATTAAATGCCTGTGTATTAGTCAAAGAGAAAGCTTTAAAGCAGGTAGATTAGTAGATTAATTCACTGACCTCAGGAGTAAAGAGGGATTATTTAAAATGGGATTGCCTTACTTCCCACCATCCTGCTGGGAGCCTTGCTCATTAATACGGAGATTGACACCTAAGGCCACTTTGTGTGAAATCAGATGCTGGCACATCAGACTGCCCAGGAAATGTGCCTTGATGTGAGGGGCACCCTGCAGGTCAGGGTGATTTAAGCACTGAGGAAACAGTGCAAGAACAATATTTGGTTGGAAATAATTTGGTGAATTAATTGTTTAATTCTTACTGAATTCATACTTTCCTTTTTTCTCATCTTCTCCACCCCACAGCCTTGCTCATAACAAGCTGCGTACTCCATTGTCTCTAGGGGACAACATGGAGAAGAGTGGAAAGCAGACTTGGAAGCTTAGAGACTTCTTATGTTTTTTTTCCTAGAACTTCATCAGCTGAGGACATCAGGGCTTGAGGGGAAGGGGCAGGGCAAGGTCATGTTGGGGGAGAGACCGAGAAGTGGCACCCTTTGACTTGAGAAGAAAGATCTACGTCTTGGAGGAGCAGGACCGTGGTTCTGCCTCAGGGCAGAGCATGAGGAGGTGGTACGTCAGCAGGGACATGGCTGTGTGCCAGGCCTAGATGGAAGTCATAGTCCTGGGATTCAAGCTACAGACCAAGAGCTTTCTGTGGGCTAAGAGTAGAAAAGAAGTAAAGCCCAGGCTTGAATTTACTGCAAGGTTAGCTTCATGGGAACTCAGAATAAATACTAAATTAATATTCTCTGTAAACAGAGATGAAATTTCTCATATACTTGACCTTATGAGCTGAGATTTATGTCAATGTACAGGCATATGCTTCTCTAAACACAAACTGAAAGCTTGAGGATTTGGGAGTATAGTGAGTTTCTCCCTAGAAAAAATTTTGATAGAAGCAAGGAAAGAAAGCAGGTTACAAAACAGAGCTTTACTTTTTGGCTACTGGCCAGTTAACTAAAAGAGCAGATCCATTTTAAGGCTTTAATACCTTTGGACTAGGTCATAGCCTGACTGCGAGGAGGCCTGGGAGGGAGCCTTCTCTCCAGAACATTCCTGTACTGTCTCCTGACTGCTAATGAATAGTTAATACACTTTGTTCTTAATTTTAAGCTTTTAAGATCAACGTTTCAGAGTAAAAAGCATTAAAAAAAAGATCTTCACCATAGTGGGTAGGATTTTCTAACCTCCCATCTCACTGCGACAAAGTTCTCTTGGGAGGAGGAGGCTGCGTAGGTAGGAAGCCTCGCTGGGAAGGGAAACTGAGGTGGGCCTACGGTCCTTGGGGCTGATGTGAGGTGTGGGGGACGAGGAGGAGGTCAGGCCTTACCCAGACCCTCGAGAGCAGTGACTCTGCAGAGGGAGCCCTTGATAGGGGTCTTCTCAGAAAAATCAAATGATCCATCCCCTGGAGAGGTGGCTCTGGCATCTTCCCCATCTGTGGACACGGAGGCCAGACAGTGCTAGAGAAAGAGGGGCAACCACCCAGAGAAGGGACAACCTTGCCTGGGGCTGGAACATTCCTGCCTGCCTCCTCACCAGCCACAGAATGTACATGACAGCAGGGGTGTGTGAGAGGACAGATCACCCCTCCTCTATTCCCAGCAGTATGTGCTGGAGGGAGAGGGGTAGATTGAATATGGTGTTGAAGTTTTATAAATTAATATTCGCATTGCATAGGATATTTAAATTTAATAAATGTAAACATAAGAACTGGACTAAAACATAAGAACTGGAATGAGGCTGTTTTAATGGCTGAATAATGTGGAGTACGGTTGAGATATTGCCAACAGTCAAGTTCTTTTGACTATTAGCAGGTATTGGGTGAGGGGACAAGGAAAAGGGAAGATGATTCAAGACAACACAGTTCACAGCAGCTTTTGGAAAAACAAAATTTTTTTTTATGTACCAATGAGCTGAGCTTGAACATTCAAAATGATTATGTTTATAAGCAGTATGATTACTTTTTTGTCCTTGGTCTGTTTCTGCATTGAGCTATTCTTTTTATCTATTGATTAAGGCTTTTTATATACTAAGGAAATTCACATGTGGTCATAGACTGGAAAAATATTTTTCCCAGTTCATTATTTGTGTTATACTTTGTAATGAAATTTTTTCCTACAGTATATATTTTAAATTTTTTATTCAAGTATTATTGATATACACTCCTATGAAGGTTTCACATGAAAAAACAATGTGGTTACTACTTTTACCCATATTATCAAGTCCACACCCATACCCCAATGCAGTCACTGTCCATCAGTGTAATAAGATGCCACAGATTCACTGTTTGCCTTCTCTGTGCTACGCTGTTTCCCTGTGACCCCCCACACCATGTACTAAATATAATAACCCTCAATCCCCTTCTCCCTCCCTCCCCACCCACCTTCCCACACCCTTCCCCTTTGGTAACCATTAGTCCCTTCTTGGAGTCTGTGAGTCTGCTGCTATTTTGTTCCTTCAATTTTGCTGCATTGTTATACTCCACAAATGAGGGAAATCATTTGGCATTTGTCTTTCTCCGCCTGGCTTATTTCACTGACCATAATGCCCTGCAGTTTGATCCATGTTGTTGCAAACGGTAGAATTTGTTTCTTTCTTATGACTGAATAGTATTCCATTGTGTATATGTACCAGCTCTTTATCCATTCATCTACTGATGGACACTTAGGTTGCTTCCATATCTTGGCTATTGTAAATAGTGCTGTGATAAACATAAGGTTGAATATGTCTTTTTGAAACTGAGAAGTTGTACTCTTTGCATAAATTCCAAGGAGTGGGATTCCCGGGTCAAATGATATTTGTATTTTTAGTTTTTTGAGGAACCTCTATATTGCTTTCCACACTAGTGAACTAGCTTACATTCCCACCAGCAGTGTAGGAGGGTTCCTCTTTCTCCACATCCTCACCAGTATTTCTTGTTCTTAGTCTTTTGGATGATGGCCATCCTTACTGGTGTGAGGTGATATCTCATTTTGGTTTTAATTTGCGTTTCCCTAATGATTAGTGATGTGGAGCATCTTTTCATGTGTCTGTTGGCCATCTGAATTTCTTCTTTGGAGAATTGTCTCTTCATATCCTCTGCCCATTTTTTAATTGGGTTATTTGCTTTTTGGGTGTTGAGGCATGTGAGTTCTTTATATATTTTGGATGTTAACCCCTTGCTGGATATGCCATTTACAAATATATTCTCCCATACTGTATGAAGCCTTTTTGTTCTGTTAATGGTGTCCTTTGCCATACAGAAGCTTTATAGGTTGATGTAGACCCTTGTGTTAATTTTTGCTTTTGTTTCCCTTGCTCGAGGAGATGCATTCAGGAAGAAGATGCTCATACTTATATTCAGGAAATTTTTGCCTATGTTGTCTTCTAAGAGTTTTATGGTTTCATGACTTACATTCAGGTCTTTGATCCTTGTCGAGTTTACTTTTCTGTATGGGGTTAAAAAATAATCCAGTTTCATTCTCTTGCATGTAGCTGTCCAGTTTTGCCAACACCAGCTGTTGAAGAGGCTATCTTTTCCCCACTGTATGTCCATGGCTTCTTTATCATATATTAATTGACCATATATGGTTGGGTTTATATCTGGGATCTCTAGTCTGTTCCACTGGTCTATGGGTCTGTTCTTGTGCCAGTACCAAATTGTCTTGATTACTGTGGCTTTGTAGTAGAGCTTGAAGTTGGGGACCATAATCCCCCCAGCTTTATTGTTCGTTTTCAGAATTGCTTTGGCTATTCGGGGTCTTTTGTGGTTCCATATGGATTTTAGAATGATTTGCTGTAGTTCATTGAAGAATGCTGTTGGTATTTTGATAGGAATTGCATTAAATCTGTAGATTGCTTAGGCAGGGTGGCCATTTTGACATTATTAATTCTTCCTATCCATGAGCACAAGATGTGTTTCCATTTATTGGTATCTTCTTTAATTTCTCTCATGAGTGTCTTGTAGTTTTCAGAGTATAGGTATTTCACTTCCTTGGTTTGGTTTACTCCTAGGTGTTTTATTCTTTTTGATGCAATTGTGAATGGAATTGTTTCCTGATTTCTCTTTCTGCTAGTTCATTGTTAGTATATAGGAATGCCATAGATTTCTGCATATTAGTTTTGTATCCTGCAATTTTGCTGAATTCAGATATTAGATCTAGCAGTTTTGGAGTGGATTCTTTAGGGTTTTTTTTTATATAATTTATTTTGATATAATTAATCTACAATTACATGTGCAATATTATGGTTATTAAACTACCCCGTCATCAGGTCCCCCCACCCACCCCATTACAGTCACTGTCCATCAGCGTAGTGAGACGCTACAGAATCACTACTTGTCTTCTCTGAGTTGTACAGCCCTCCCCGTGCCCCCCCAACATTACGTCTGCTAATCGTAATGCCCCTTTTTCCCTCTTATCCCTCCCTTCCCGCCCATCTTCCCCAGTCCCTTTCTCTTTGGTAACTATTAGTCCGTTCTTGGGTTCTGTGAGTCTGCTGCTGTTTTGTTCCTTCAGTTTTTTTTTCTTTGTTCTTATACTCCACATATGAGTGAAATCATTTGATACTCGTCTTTTTGGGCTTGGCTTATTTCACTGAGCATAATACCCTCTATCTCCATCCATGTTGTTGCAAATGGTAGGATTTGTTTTCTTCTTATGGCTGAATAATATTCCATTGTGTATATGTACCACATCTTCTTTATCCATTCATCTACTGATGGACACTTAGGTTGCTTCCATTTCGTGGCTATTGTAAATAGTGCTGCAATAAACATAGGGGTGCATATGTCTTTTTCAAACTGGGCTACTGCAGTCTTAGGGTAAATTCCTAGGAGTGGAATTCCTGGGTCAAATGGTATTTCTATTTTGAGTTTTTTGAGGAACCTCCATACTGCTTTCCACAATGGTTGAACTAATTTGCATTCCCACCAGCAGTGTAGGAGGGTTCCCTTTTCTCCACATCCTCACCAACATTTGTTGTTGTTTGTGTTTTGGATGTTGGCCATCCTCACTGATGTCAGGTGATATCTCATTGTGGTTTTAATCTGCGTTTCTCTGATGATTAGTGATGTAGGGTTTTTTTTATGTACAATATTATGTCATCTGTAAACACAATTTAACTTCTTCCTTGCCAATCTGGATGCTTTTTATTTCTTTGTATTATCTGATTGCTGTGGCTAGGACCTCCAGTACTATGTTGAATAGAAGTGGGGAGAGTGGGCATGCATGTATTTTTCTAGAAAGCTGTTTCTTCTAGGTTATCCAGTTTGTTAGCATATAATTTTTCATAGTATTCTCTAATAATTCTTTGTATTTCTGTGGTGTCCATAGTGATTTTTCCTTTCTCATTTCTGATTCTGTTTATGTGTGTAGACTCTCTTTTTTTCTTGATATGTGTGGCTAGGGGTTTATCTATTTTTTTTTTCTCAAAGATCCAGCTCCTACTGTCATTGATTCTTTCTGTTGTTTTATTCTTCTCGATTTTATTTATTTATGCTCTAATCTTTATTATGTCCCTCTTTCTACTGACTTTGGGCCTCATTTGTTCTTCTTTTTCTAGTTTCATTAATTGTGAGTTTAGACTGTTCATATGGGATTGTTCTTCTTTCCTGAGACAGGCCTGCATTGCAATATACTTTCCTCTTAGCACGGCCTTCACTGCATCCCACAGATTTTGCAGTGTTGAATTATTGTTGTCACTTGTCTCCATATATTGCTTGATCTCTGTTTTTATTTGGTCATTGATCCATTGGTTATTTAGGAGCATGTTGTGAAGCCTTCATATGCTTGTAGGATTTTTCATTTTCTTTGCATAATTTATTTCTAGTTTCATACCTTTGTCATCTGAGAAACTGGTTGGTACAATTTCAATCTTTTTGAATTTACAGAGGCTCTTTTTGTGGCCTCGGATATGATCTATTCTTGAAAATGTTCCATGTGCACTTGAGAAGAATGTGTATTCTGCTGCTTTTGGGTGTAGAGTTCTGTAGATGTCTGTTAGGTCCATCTCTTCTAATGTGTTATTCAGTGCTTCTGTCTCCTTACTTATTTTCTGTCTGGTTGATCTGTCCTTTGGAGTGAGTGGAGTGTTGAAGTCTCCTAGAATGAATGCATTGCATTCTATTTCCCCTTTAATTCTGTTAGTATTTGTTTCACATATGTAGGCGCTCCTGTGTTGGGTGCATAGATATTTATAATGGTTATATCTTCTTAATGGATTGACCCCTTTATCACATTATGTAGTGTCCTTCTTTGTCTCTTGTGACTTTCTTTGTTTTGAAGTCTGACACAAGTACTGCAACTGCAACTCTTGCTTTTTTCTCCCTATTAGTTGCCTGAAATATCTTTTTCCATACCTTCACTTTTAGTCTGTGTATGTCTTTGGGTTTAAAGTGAGTCTCTTGTAGGCAGCATATAGATGGGTCTTGCTTCTGTATCCATTCAGTGGATCTGTGTCTTTTGATTGGTGCTTTCAGTCTATTTGCATTTAGGATGATTATCAATAGGTATGTACTTATTGCCATTGCAGGCTTTAGATTCGTGGTTACCAAAGGTTCAGGATTAACTTCCTTACTATCTAATAGTCTAACTTAACTCACTTAATATGCTATTATTCTTTTCTCCAGGTGTATGCAGTTTGGTGTGGTCCTCTTTCCTGTTGCTCTTTTAGGATCAGTTGTATTGTATTTTCATATTATGTGCAGTGTTAGGAGGAAGCCTCTGTCTCACCTCTCACACCGCCATCTTTAATCCTCCTATAGTATTTTTTACATAATTAATTTGTCATTATTTTCCTATAACTTTTTTCTTCCAGCACTTTTCCACTCATGCCTGGGAGTATTTTTCAGTGTCCTTTAGGTCCTGAATTGCTATGGATCACTGACCTTTCTGCAACAATGACCATCAAGCTAATTGCTCTTATTTTGCACTTTGCCCCAAGCATCCACTGATATCCACTCTACATATGTACCCTTCTTACAGTTACCCCAAATATTTGTTCAGGAAGCTTCTCAGTCAGAAAGCCCATGGTATCCTTTTCTCTCCTGCTAGAGAGAAAAGGGTTTGATGTTAGGAAACCAGTCCATTCCTACAATTTGGGATCAGCAGCAGCCTCAGTGGATTAGAACACCCCCCTTCTCATGTTTCTTCGGCTTACACTTGGGTTATATTTTCAATGTCATTTGGAAGATAAAGTAATACCTTTGCACTCCACTTCCCAGAATTTCCCCATCACCTGCTGGATAGGGATTATACTGTTGAAAGTCAGCAGTGCTTATTATAATATGGAAGGAATTAGCAATAACATAAATAGGGCACACTATTTCTTTCATCAGCAGATTCCTCTAAAGTTATTGCCAACTTGATCCACTAGTCTCTTGGGATTTCTGAGTAACCTAAAGAAAAATGTTCTAAAACTGTATATAAGCCTAAGAAAGACTCAAAAGCCTTATTACGATTAGTATCTCCTAAAGGGTTTTATTTTTTCTGTAATGAATTCAATCACTCAACTCAACAAATCTTCATTGAGTGCCTATGTCTTAGCTGAGCTGCTGTAACAAATTACCATAAGATGGGGTGACTCAAACAACAAATATTTATTTCTCACAGTTCTGGAAGCTAGTAGTCTGAGAATAGGGTGCTAACATGGTTAGGCTCTGGTGAGAGCTTGCTTGCTGGTTTACAGACAGGTGTCTTCTCATATCCTTGGATGGCAGAAAGAGCGTAAGAGAGCTCTCTGGAGTAGCTTTTATAAGGGCTCTAATCCTATTCATGAGGCTCCACTCTCATGACCTAATCATCTCCCAAAAGCTTCACTTACTAATACTGTTACATTTGAGCATTAAGACTTTGCCATACGAATTTGAGGGGGGTGGGAAACACAAATATTCAGTTCATTGCAACCTATTACATAACCAGGGATGGGGATAGAGTAATTCTGAACAAAATGAAATCCCTGCTTTCATGTAGTATACATTCTCATGGAGAAGACACACACACACACACACACACACACACACACACACACACACACAAAAGTAAGGAAATATATACCATAATATTAGGTAGTGGCAGATGCTCTGAAATAAAACAAGGCAGAATAAGAAGTTAAAGATAAGGATCAGGCCAGCAGGGGAGCCCTCTCTGAAGAGACAGCACTGGAGCAGAGAACTCCATCAGCTGGGGAAATGAGCAATGTGGAGCTCTGAGGGCAAAGTATCCAAAGAATAAGGAAGAGCAGGTGCAAAGGTTTTGCAGCAGGAATATGCTTGATATGTGTAAGAAACAGCAAGCGAGCCAATGTGGCTGGAGATGTATCAGCGAGGGAAAGAATAGAGATGCAATTAGAATAATGAAGATCCTAGAAGCCATTGGCTAGATTTGCATGAAAGGGTGTAATCTAATTCACATTTTAAAGGGCTCACTCTGGCTACAGTGTGAAGAACTGACTACAGAAGAAAAGGAATGAGAACAAGGTGTATTTGGGCTCTTCAGAGAAACAGAACCAATAGTATGTCTGTCTGTATACATGTATGTATTCATTATAAGGAATTGGCTCATGCTGTAATAGAAGCTGAGAAGTCCCACAGTCTGCAGTCACAAGCTGGAGACTCCACATTCAAGTCCAAAGTCAAGAGATGATCAGTGTCCCAGCTCAAACACAGGCTCTCTCTAGATGGAATTCTCCCTTGTTCCACCTTTTTGGTTCTATTAAGGCCTCCAGTGGTTTGGATGAGGCCCCCCCCACATCGGGGAGGGAAACATGCTGTATTTCATCTACCTATTCAAATGGAAATCTCATCCACAACCCTCAAAGACAAATCCAGAAAAATGTCTAACCAAATATCTGGACACCCCATGGCCCAGTCAAGTAGACACACAAAATTAACCATCATAGAAGATCAGTTAAGAGGCAATTGCATAGACCTGGCAAGAGGTGATATGATAGTGGCTGGGCCAGGAACATTAGCACTGGCATTGGAGAAAGGTGGTCAGATTCCAGAAGTGCTTTGAATGTCTGGCACTGGAGTGAGAGAGGTTGAGGATGACCCTGAGGCTTTTGACGGGAGCAGGGGAATGGTGGTGTTATTCTGGAAATGGAGGGTGGGAGTCAGGGTGGGGGTAGATGGGTTATAGAGGCTGAATACAAATGTGGCTTTGGACTTGCTAGTATTGAGAGGCCTACTAAACATGAAAGTGGAGATTTCTGGTGGACAGATGAGACAGAGCTAGAGATAAAAGTTGGGGAGTTTTTAGTATATAAAGTCAGGGGCTGGAAGAGACCTGCAGGGAGGAGACAAGATAGAGAAGTTGAGGCCTGGGCTCCAGGACTCTCCAGTATTAGAGGTCAGGAATCCAACTGAGGACACAAAGCAGAAATGGCCAGTGTCAGAGGGGAAAGCCAGATGTGATTTCTGGGAAGCCAAAGGAAAAATAGGGGCTTAACTATGAAAGAGTGATCAAGTGTTTGAAAGATGAAAGAATGCCAAGAGATTAAGTAAAATGAGGCCTGAAGGTTTTTCCTGGATTTGGGTCCTTTTTCCATGTTTCTTCCCCTGTGACAGATACAACTGACACCTGGTGGCACCTAGAGCCAGGCTTCCCAGTTCAGGGAGACAGCTGGTTTACCTGTAAGATGTTTTTCTCTTCCTTCCTCTAACTCCAGGGGAAAATATTTTCTCAGCCTGGGGCAAATTACCTTTGAAACTGAAATTGGTCAAAGAGAGAAGTAAAGTGGGAGAGGCCCATTTATTTCTTACAAGCAGTTGTCCACTTCTGCTCGCCCATGTCTCTCACAACCCAGCTGCAAAAACAGACCCACACAACCTCTCCAGTCCAGATATGCCCTCGCTCCCCCTCGTAATCACCTACTGATATGGAGATAGACCACAGCCCCTATTCTTCTACACAGTGGAAATAATGTAGGGCTTGAGGTGCAGACCACGGATCTAGGACCATCTCTGCTAGTCCTATATAGCGGTAGGCCGTGGGTCAAATCACTTGGGCAATCTTCAGACTTCACTTTCCTTATCTGTAAAAAGGGGGTGCTAGGAGAGACAACCCCTGCCCTTTCTTAAGTACCTTACATTTTTTTCTTCAGAATTACTTTTATCTTAGTTATCAGTGAGCGGCTCTGGTTATGCTGCTTGAAGTAAATGTGAATGCAGTACATCTGGGGGACCTAGATTATTAGATCAAGAATGTGGGAAAGAATCCATGGGCTACAATAAAAATAAACTCTTAGAGAGCGTTAGCTATTAAAATAGAAAGTTGCACGCCTTTTAGTGGCCTGAAACCCAAGCCTGGTAAACAGCAAGAATTTCAGGTGTATAGAACAATGAGGTTTGATGCATTTAAGGGCCTAGATTTGCATTACAAAGTAAAAACTCCTGTGTCAAAGTGCTGAGTGATTTGCGCCGTGTGGGTTTGCAGAGGACTCCAGTAAGAGCTGTAGAGGTGCTGGGGGCCCTACCAATCCCCAGAGAGCGGTTTGTCCATGAAGGTCGACCCGCCTGGGAACTGGCATCCTGCTCCAGACTGATGAGTCTTCAGGTCAGTGGGCCAACTTTGGAACCCTTGCAGAGCAAGCAAGAGAGACAGAAGAGAGAGAGTGTGTGTTTGTGGGGTGGCGGGTGGGGAAAGAGAAATGAGAAGCCTAAGAACATGAGGGGCATAAGTGTTATCTCTCAAAGGGTCTGACTGTCATCTACAAACACTGGTAGTTGTACCTAAAATGCCAGCATACTACGTGCTGGTTCCAGCAGTGGCGTTTATCCAAGGTCCCAATGAGTTCTTTCCTGTTGGAAACTCTTCAAAGTCATTTAAGAGGCAGAATAAGGAACAGCCCAGGGCTGTCTGCTTAAGTCAACGTCAATGCTTACGTTTGTTTGGATAACTCAGGACAGATTATAGCATTTATCACATTCCATCTTCATATTTACCTTGTGTGGCAGGTTGGGCAGGTTCAGGACTATTGTTTGATCCGATTCTGTCATTGTTACACTTGTGGAGGAGGCAGCCTCCAGAGAAGTTAGAGGAGGCTAAATCCTTAAAGCTGGCTGATGGCTGTGGAGCGGGGAGCTAACGTGGGGGCCGAGTTAGTCTGTATTTAAGTTGGTGCTGGGCTCCTGTTGGATTCCACTAACCACTTGCTTCAAACATTTTGTTTGTAGATGATGATTCTGCACCTTATTTGGCTTGTTCTTGCTTTAGGGGAGGAGTGGTGGCCTCTTGGGACTTTCTGTATCTGGAAAAATGGAGACACCTGGTTCTGCTTCAGTCCCTGATAGGATCATGGGGCCTGGGGATCAGGCAGTTCTATAAAGCACTCTCTGCAATTAACTGCAGGGAGCTGGTGACAGCTTTTTGTGTCATCCTGCTGAAGGCTGTTTTCATGTGGAAAACGGAGAACTCGGGACAGTGTCTTAGCTGACAGGCATGACTGTGATACTAATGAAAGGACTTCAGACAATTCGATGTCAATTAAATCTCAATTAAAAAAGAAAAAGACAATGCAGCAAGCAGACGGAATAGCTATTTTAGAGTCAGAGAGCACTCACCAATCCCTTCTTATCACACACAGCACTTTGGCGCCTGCTCCATCTCTGCTTGAAGTCTGCATAATGGTAATGGTTCCAAATCCCTTCTGCAAAGCACAGACCTACTGGTCCTATGCCTCCCACCTGACCCCTCACCTCCTGACTGAGAAGTCTCCCAATCCATTCATCTTACATCAGAGCATCTATTCACAAGACACTGTGCTGGATTCTGGTGAGCAAGACGTGAGAGGCTCTTGCCTTCAGAAGAGATAATACAGAGTAAACAAATCCTGTGTGGAGGTTGGCAAATGTACCAAGAGTCACTGCAGGAGGGTGACAGATTAGGAAGGTCAGGGAAGACCACTGGAGCTGAGACCTGGGAGATGGAGGCTGACCCAGCCGCACAAAGAGCGCGAGGAAGGACCTTCCCGGAACAGCAGGAACAGACACGCTGAGACTGGAAAGAACCCTGTTTGTGACGGGACAGAAAGGATGCCAGTGTGGCTGCAGTGCATGTGAAGTGGCCAGGAAGACTGTGAGAGACTCAGGTAGGCAGCCAGGCGCCAGAGCATGCTGGGCCCTGGTGTGTGGGCGGGGAGAACCCAGGGACTCATTGTTGGAGAGTGGCTCCATGTAAAGCATATGAACAAAGACAGCAGCGCAGCCATAAGAAAGCATGCTGTGTGTTGGAACTGGAGGAGAGAGAGTGGAGATGTGGGACTCAGGAACCGCCCCCCAGGCTCTTCTGTGGGGCGGCAAGAGCTGAAGGGCGAGCCCTAGCCCTTGGGGGAACCTGCGTTGTTTTCATCCCCACCCAGAATTCAGGCCCCAGTCCCAAACGCATCAATGGTGCTCAATTTTCCTTGGCGGCCATTGTGTCTTTTGTGCTAGGGGTAACTGTGGCCACATTCTTGTCACTGTTTATTGGCCACCTAGTAACACCTGCTGCAGTCTATCTGTACACTTGGATTTCACTTCCTCACATTGCTGCCACTTGTCCAGCTGCTGCAAAGACTATCTGGGGACAGGGAGTGCTGGGGATTTTGCCTCATGATCAGAGAAACTTCACTTGGCAAGAGTGTCATAGAATCCTGGCCAGCGGGCATGTGAAGGTCATTACCAGCTGCTGCATAGAACATGCTTTTCCATGTTCTGCTGTCAGGCTGTCCTGTCCCTGGGTCTTTGAGTGGTTCCAACCAAGCCATCTTCTACTTTCCTATTAACAAACAACACCCTAGAGTTAACCTCAGCAACTATCATGTTCCCCTCATTGATTCCCATCCTGCTCTATCTTTTTTAGTATGATTCTAACCCTAGACCCTATGGCCCTACTGTCCTTGATAATGACCATGTGTATGGGGTTTCTGGCTTTTAACCCTCAGCTTTTCCTAGTGACCTCTGACCTGGCCTGCCACTATGCAGCCTACAGGTAGCCCCAGCTGCTTACTGACCCCTGGGGAAAAGATTTGGGGATGGCCTTGGCTGCATACTCTGCCCTGTTGAGCCATCCTACCCCAGGAATCCGACCATCAGATCTCAAGTTTTCTTTTGCCTTTTCTCCCAGGAGTCTGAGTATGTCCTTGTGCAAATTGGACCCACAGCTGGCTCTGATATTCTAGAATTCCCAAGGGCAGGATGAGAATTAGATCTAAGGGGTGACCTTCATTTCACACATGTAAAAGAATGTGTGAGGATGATGGCTTTGCAAAAGCAGCCTCATATCTTCATAATCATTTTTCAAATATCACTAATTGCTTTATGCTTTCAACTTGAACACAAAGCATTACTCAAAGAGCCGTTGAAATAGATGAGTGCAACTTGTGCATCTTGGAGCACAATGTTTCTGTTCTCCCTCTGACTTTCTGGACATTTTTGTCTCAGAAGAGCTGAGATTGGAGCACAGGCTGGTGGTATGAGAGATGGCTTCATCAGTGCCTGCCCTCCCTATGGGTATAATTGTCTAAATTATATGAGTGAGCTTCTTCCTTGCTTTTTGAAAGAGTCTGATTAATAATACAATTAAAAAGAAACATACTTAGCAGAAGCAGGCATGACTGTCTTGCACGTTCCCAGGCTAGGAACCATGCCACAAAATGTCTGATAGATCACTAACTCCTTGTATTTAGGGAGAAGGTTAGTTCTTTCATACAGGAATGCAAGAGGATGCAGGGATTCCAAGCCTATAGGTTTCTGGTTTTGATTTTTGTTTTTCTGAGAAGGGTTGAAGACGACTGAAGTTTATGCTCTTATAATTGAAGGGGATGTGAGGGAATTAGGAATAGAAAGGCATGTAGATAAAATTCTTAAAAATCCAAAAATCCATCAAAGAAACACAAATTTACTTTTTGCAGTGAGAAAGTGAGTATAGTAAGTATTTCAGTGTATTGCCCATGCATGAGGCTGTTGAACAGATGTTTTAACGTGTTAGGAGTCATTTTATTCTCTCTTCATTTGGGTTATGGAAGTAGCTGTCTGCACACAGCATCATGGTGCATGGAGGCAATGTGGAAGGGGAACCGGGCTGAGAACAAGGAGACCTGGATTCTGTATCATGTAAGGGTGAAAGGCCAGCACAGACCTTTGTACAAGGGGCCTCCCTCATACAAGACAAAGACCCAGGGGCTGGGCAGTGTCTCATGCAGTGAGTTAATCAACACAATTCATGTTGGACTTATTTGAAGACTGCCAGCTCCAAGCAGAGATTAACATTGGTAATGCGTTTGTGATATACAGGGGACTGAACCTGGTCTGTTCCATGGTAACCACCTGTCTTATAGGACATGCCTTTCAGAGAACATCCAACATACCCCCACACAAAACGAGATTTTAGCCCCCACCCTGTAGCCTGGTGGAAGAGTTGAAATACTTGGCTACCCATGCCTGCCCTCACCAACTATGTTAATACCTACTATGGCCTTTGGGTTCCCTTCTGAGATATATCACTTTACCTCCCTAACATTGGAGTGTGGACCTCTAGGCTAATTTTTAAAGGATTTGAAGTTACTGCTGACTTAGAAGAAATTGCACTGTGAAAATTACAGGTGAAATTCAGTATTAATGTAAAGAGTTAGTGTTTTACAAATAATAATAGTCAGTGGTACTTGTAAAACAATACTTACAGCATCATGTGTGGAAATGGGCTTAAATCCTAATGACACTTGCCCTGGATCCCTGTTAAATGACAGTCTACCTCCAGAACACAGAGGGCTGGGACAGACCTATTTGGTACTTGAGACTGTAGGTAAGGGAGATAGGTGTTTAAGTGCACATTAAAACTGCGAGACAGTTGGGATGAGATCTCCTTCAACAGCTCTTCAGTTTCAACCCAACTTTAAAAGGCACTTTATTAAATAGTCCACAAGCAGTTTTGCATGTAGTTACTGCTGTCTGACTCATATTTCTAATGCATTTCCTGTATGCTGTGGGCAGAAAAGAAGTTGAGTTTCTGTTATGGTAATTGGGCTGCCCAGAGTTAACCAAACCCACAGGGCTGACTCAGCTGATCCACCCTTCTGGTTAACCTATAACCCAGGAATGACCCAGAGCCAGAAAAACTGGAAATTACTCTTTCTTCACTATCAGACTGTGAGGCCTTAACAAATCATAGAACGACAGAACTCTGAGGTTGGACCAGATCTGACCCAGCCTTGGGAGTGGGCTTGTGTGTGAAACACTCCTTGCATGTCAGTCACCCCATTTCCAGACATCCTGAGTTATAGCATGGGGCAGTTAGAGCAATAGTAACATATTTCTTGGAGTTAGAAGAGCTGGTTTTGATAATAACATTACTATATAATTAGCTATGGGACTAAGCCAGATTAACTAGCTAATATAAGTAGCTAAATGACCGAGCAAATCATTCTACCTCCAGGAACTGAGTTCTGGCATTTGTAAAATGAAAGCTTTGGACCCAGTAATGACTAGTAGATGATAAAATTCTATTAAGATTTATGACAAATATGAACTTTATGTACGTTACCATGTAAGTCTTAAGAACAGTCTAGGTCTGGCTCACCTAGAACGCCCTAAGGTATTTCCCAATTGCTACTTGTCTGGACCTGCCCCTCTGATTAAATGCCACTTTTGCCTTTCTAGCTAATCAGTCAGTAAACTACATGTGGGTGGACATTGATCTTCCCCCTAAAGGAAGGTCAGTGGCTGAAAATGATATCCAGCATGATCACATTAGAAGGATTTCCATGTGTACTCCATGGGGAGATGGAATGTTCTGGTGCTTCCCCCATTTCCCTTTAGAACTTGTTCTTATAGTCTCAACATTTCCAGAACAGAACCAACACATTCATTGTCATTTCCCATTATGTTCTCGAAAGGTAACTGTTACATCCTGTATCGAGGGTCCTCCAGAGAAACAAGACCAGTGGGATATATATACATAGATTTATTTTAAGAAATTGGCTCACTGATTGTGGGGGCTGGTAAGCAAAATTTGTAGGGCAGGCCAGCAGACCTAGGGAAGAGGCAGCTCAGATCTGAAGGTAAATTCCTTCTCCCTCAGGGAACCTCAGTCTTTCCTCTTAAGGTCACATCAGTTGATTGCTTGAGGCCCACCCACATTATGGAGGGTAATCAGCTTTATTCCAAGTCTACTGATTTAAATATTAATCACATCTGAAAAAAATACCTTCACAACAGCACAGAGCAGGGTTTTACCAAATGTCAGGGCACCAAAGCCAAGGCAAGCTGATGCATAAAATCAACCATCACATATATCAAAGCAGAAAAAAGGGATTTTTACCCATTACAGTTACCTAATTTCTTTCTTTACTTAAAATATTCTGTAAATAACAAATAGGTCTTGTGTTGATGATTTTTCTGATTTTAGAAAGAAAAACTTTTTTCTGGTCTGTCACGGTGTCCTCCCCCTGAGCCCTACTTCAAATTGTGTTCATCCCTCCATAACTACTACACAGTGGTGATCAGGATACACAGAAGAAAAGGCATGGTTTCCCATCCTCAAGGAGCTACAGTCTGAGAATAGCCTGCAAGCTATTTCCAGGCTATGTGCTTGCTCCTCTGAGTTGCACAAGGACAGTGGAGGAAGTAAATGTTTAATAAGTAAGTTAACACACAGGCAGTGCTCGCATGCACAAGTCCTTTTTGGTTTCTCTGCATTGGGGTACACGTGTCCTCCTTGTATAATGGTTAAAAAGTCACTTCCCCTGCAGCTGAATCTGAGGGCAAGTGACCTAAGAAGGTCTGTAAATTCATCCTGCATCCCCATCTCCCCAGCACACACTCAGCTAAATAAATTCGGTCTCCCAGTAAAACTTGTTGCCGAAGGAGATGAAATTACCTTGATGGCAATTTCCGTTTACTCCTCTAACAACCTGACATTTCACTTCTGACCTTATGTTAACTAAGCTCCAAGTATTCTTTTTTTTATTGTGTTAAAATACACATAAAAATTGCCAACTTAACCATTTCTAAGCATACAGTTCAGCGGTATTAAACACATTCACATTTGTGCAGCCCACCACCATTCATCCCACAACTCTTTTCATCTTGTAAAATCATTCCTATTAAACAGGAAGTCCCCTGTCTCCCCTTCCCCAACCCCTGGCAGCCACCATTATACTTTCTGTCTTTGTGATTTTGGCTACTCTAAGTACATCATGTAAATGGAATCATACAGTATTTGTCTTTTGGGGATTAGATTTAAACTCCAGATTTTTTAGTAGACTTTATACACTACACCTGTAGTTGATGGAGCTGTGTCTGGTGATGGAGGGGACAATGTGCTTGCCTATGTCACTGAAGCCAAGGCAAAACCTCCTTTCCCACAGTGGCACTAGCTTCTCAGAGCCAGTGAGGTGTTAAACAAGCCCAGACTTTTAACTGAGCCTTTATTCTCCAGGCACTGCTGAGAAGCCACTGGCAACAGGAATTGAGTTCTAGGAACCAGCATGCTAGCAAACATACCGCCTGGAATTATGAGCATTTGACAGTGGTTCCGGCAGGCCTTCCTTCCCTTCACTGACATCAGTGGTAGGGAAAGGCCAGAGGGACAGGGCGTAGGTGGGCTCATGGACAGAAACTGGAAACTGTTGGAGATGTTCAGTTCTAGACCACAGACTGCACCTTGTTTTCTAGTCCTACATTCCAGATTCTGCCAAGGGAGTAAAGAAAGCTATCATCGGTTCCACCCCTTCTAGATCTGAGAGAGTCCTGCCCTATTCCAACTCAAAAGCCTCCCACAACTTCTCTTCATATTCTTCTTTGCTCCCAGGCCTAAGCCCCATTCATTGTCTCTGGCCAGGACACAGAGGTTGAGAAATCCTACATTCTGCTCTAAGTGTGGAGGCCTCTGGGTTTTAGATGGTACCAGGCATGTCTGTAATTGCTTTCTGAAGTACCGGGTTAAGCCAACAGGGCCTGGTTCCAAACTACCCTCCTCACAGTCTTAAAATTCCAGTGCACCATTAGAGCCTAGCATGGTTCAGAGTGAGAATTTCAGGGCAAATGGAATTATTAAAAAGCAGAGCCTGAGATATACCATTTAATAAAGCTACAAAACAGCCTCAGATTCTGCAAGTAAGGAGAAAAAGGTTAATATAAATCTTATGTTCTGGCATTTAAAAATAATCTTCTCATGTTCTTTATATATTTTGAGATGTTTTATTCCATTTAGATAACTTGGGCACATTAACAATCAGTTTGAAATGTGACTCCAGGGCAAATCTTTTGTGCTTCTTATGTTTTGTTCTCCCAGCTCTGAGAGAGCTTACATGAGCTTGAGTCTTTAAAACATTAAGATATTCTGTCCCTCTTATTCTGTACAAGGCAAAAAAGAAATGTATGATCAGTTCCATCTCTCCCCAGAGGCACACCTCACAGGAACTATAATTACGAGGTTGTATCAAGAGCCTTAAATCAGAGTAGGAGGCCTTGGTGGGATGATGCAAGTGTCTGCCAGCATTAAACTGTGACAGCCTGATGCACCTGTCTACAGCAGGGGTGAATCTGGGCACCAGACAGAGCTACGAGCTGGTATACCCCCACCTTCTCTTCTGGGACAGGATGGGTGCCACCATATGCAGTTTTAAGATGAAAATAATTTTGTTTCGCAGCTGTCTTTAGAGTTGTAAACCATCTCTTGAATTGAGACACTTTTGCAAAGACACAGCAAGTAAGATTAATGGTCAGTGAATGTACTTCTCACTGGTCCAGGATGAGTTTATTCTATATGCTGCGATGTTGAGGCGGGAAGCAGCGGGTCCTTTAGGCTGGAGGGAAATGCTGCAGATCAGCATATGCAGGTGGGTCTAAGCTATAGGAGGAAGACAAAGATGAAGTGGGAAAAAATAGAATTAGAAAAGAAGATGAAAGTCTGAAAAGGGAAGAAAAAAGGAGTTTTTTTTAAGGGGATCTCTCTTTGCGGAAGGTAAAAGTTACCTCCCAAAACCGCTTCAGTGATCATAGATTCTTCATGGCAACTTAGGCTACACGAGCTGAGGAGCGAGCCACGCATCCCAGTCTTAGGTGGATTATATGCCTTAGGCACGTGGCTACCTTTCTATGTAATTTTTATTCAGAATAGCAAGATGACATATTTACAAAGTAGAATTAAAATAGAGACATGACCAGCCATGATAGCATCCATTCAAAACTACTAGTGTGTTTTATTTTTTTCTGCAGCCATCTTTCTCCTTTTTTCTTTGCCATTAGGTGTGAAACCATCTATTTACGTTCCTTAGTGAGGCCCAAATTAGAGACCACTCCAGAACAAACCAACTAAACACACAAAAATTGCTCAGAGCACATTATGCCAGAAAATTCATCTGTACGTTTCTCCAGGTTGAAGCATTTTTGTCAGGGGATTAGGAAACAAATAACAGTTTTCAGCACTGTGTTCTAGGTTATATATTTAGTCTATTTCCTCGCAACTCCCACCTAACTGCTTGAAACTGTTGGACATCGGCTGTCTTCACTTCCCTCCTTCCTATTCTCTCCTTTATTCATGTCAGTCATGCTCCAGCCCTCTTTTTTTTAACTCTTCTGAGAAGGTTTTTTGCCAAGATCTCCATGGCCACACTATTGTTAAATTCTGGGAACACTTTTGATGTAAATCTTGTCAAACTTCTGAGTGGCATTTATCCCCGCTGCCTCTTATGCTCTGGCTCAGACACCACGCTTCTGACTGTCAGACCCCTGCCTCTGAGGATCCTTCTTTACAGGCTTTTCTTTGATTTCCAACTCTAACACCACTGCTACTGGGAAACATGTCCTAGGGCCCTACTCTGCCCACTTCATAATCCTTCCTGGTTGATCTCATGCACACATTTTCTTTCAAAAAATTGCTATTTCTCTTACAATTTGATTTCTATTAAGAAAGAAAAAGGGTACATTATTAATGACCACATGAGAATTACCATGCTGTTTTGTTCACCAGATTTAACCACTTTGTAGGTAGTTAAGAGGTAGCACATATTAAGAAAATTCAATTTTTTGGGTTGTTGAAATCAAGTGCATTTTTCATCTTATAGATTGTGTCCATTGTATCTATATAGGCATGCCTCCTTTAATTGCATTTTGCTTTTGTGCTTCACAGATATTGTGGTTTTTTTTTTTAACCAATTCAAGGACAGAAGCAGCCCTGTCTCAAGCAAGGCTCTTGGTGCCATTTTTTTCCATGACATTTGCTCACTTTGTGTCTCTGTGTCACATTTTGGTAATTCCCACAATATTTCAAGCTTTTTCATTATGTTTATATTTGTTATATGTCTGCAGTCTGCGATCTTTGGTGTTGCTATTGTAACCAGTAACCATGCCCATATAGGACAGTGAACTTAATTGATAAATGTTATGTGTTCTGACTGCTTCACGGACCGGCCATTCCTGCATCTCTCTCCCTCTCCTCAGACATCCCTATTCCTTGAGCTACAACAATATTGAAATTAGGCCAATTAATAACCCCAGAATGTCCTCTAAGTGTTCAAGTGAAAAGAAGAGTCATATGTCTCCCACTTTAAATAAAAAGATAGAAATAATTAAGTTTAGTGAGGTAGACATGTCAAAAACCGAGGCAGGCTGAAGGCTAGGCCTCTTGCACCAAACAGTTAGCCAAGCACTGAATGCAAAGAAAACGTTCTTGAAGGAAACTAAAAGTGCTACTCCAGTGAACACATGAATGATAAGAAAGCAGAACAGCCTTATGGCTACTAGGGAGAAAGTTTGAGTAGTCTAGATAGAAGGTCAAACCAGCCACAGCATTCCCATAAGCCAAAGCCCAACCAGAGCAAGGTCCCAACTCACTTCAAGTCTGTGAGGGCTGGGAGAGGTGAGGAAGCTGCAGAAGAAAAGCTGGAAGCTAGCAGAGATTGGCTCATGAGGTTTAAGGAAAGGTGTCATCTCCACACATCAAAGTGGCAGGTGAAGCAGCAAGTCATCCAGAAGATCTCATTAAAATCATAGTGAAGGCAGCTATACTATACTACACATTTTCAATGTAGGTGAAACAGCCATTTGTTGATAGAAGAGGCCATCTAGACTCAGAGCTAGAGGGGAGAAGTCAATGCCTGGCTTCAAAGTTTCAAAGGACAGGCGGACTCTCTCGTTAAGGGCTAAAGCAGCTGGGGACTTTAAGTTGAAGCCTGTGCTCATTTACCATTCTGAAAATCCTAAGGCCCTAGGAATCATGCTAAATCTGCTCTACCTGTGCTCTAGGGACAACAAAGCCTGCGTGACAGCACATGTGTTTATAATGTGGTTTACTGAATATGTTAAGCCTGCTGTTGAGACTGCCGCTCAGAAAAAAAAAAAGATTCCTTTCAAAATATAATTGCTCATTGACAACGCACCTGGTCACCCAAGCTCTGATGGAGATGGACAACGAGATGAATGTTGTCGTCACGCCTGCTAACACAACATCCATTCTGCAGCCCGTGGATCAAGGAGTCATTCTGACTTTCGAAATTGTCTCCTGACTTCCGCTTTTTACATGGGTTGGTTTCCTCACAGTGATGGATATTTATTAAAAGGAACTGTAACGTCCACACTTACAAAAAAGAATGTACATAGATCCTCAACTAGCATTTGGCCACAGTAGCGAGTGGAGGGAAATGACCAGTCTCCTACTTGTCCCTGAGGTATGTGCTCCCATTTGAAATGCCTGGTTATAGTCTCTGTTGGAATGGCACAAATCCCTCTGTCAGTAAGCAAATTATTTCTTTTCTAGGCGAGTGGGGTTAATAATTGCAAGCTTCTAAATGCCCCAAACACAGCTCTTTCTGCTTCTAATAAAAATGGCTGTTGTTCATACATTATTGCTCTATTTCTAAAAATGTACTTAGTCTCCAAGTGGCCCCAGGAAAGGTCGTACTGCAGCCTCTGACCTAAGCAGTCCTTCCCTCTTCCTGCTGCTACCTTTTTATACTAGCATTTCTGTGACATTTCCAAGCTCAAACCACATGGAAATCCAAATTCAGTGCCCCAGATTACAGTTAGTTATCTCTTACTGTACCATTAGTCGATGCCACTTAGTCAATACTATTCAGGGGTCAAGTAAAGGGGAAGCTGAGGAAGGCTTCATCAAAGACATAATGTTTAAAATCAAACCTTATAGAATACATAGGGGTCTGCCATGCAGAAAAGAGAGGTAACAGCGTGTATGAAGACACAGGCAAACATACCAAAAACAAGCCCACGCTAGTACACGTGGGATTATTAAGCAGAATGGCTGGAGTCTAAAGTGGGGAGGGAATGATAAAACAGGATGAAAGCTGGATTGTGAAGGGAGTTATAAGCCCTGCTGAGAAGGTTGGAGCTCATCATGTAGGGAATGGGGCTTTGAAAATAATCTGATGTGTATCTTAGAACAGGTATGATGATTCTATGAAGTATTGACATGCCAACCAATGAAGTAAGGAGAACATTGAAAGATAATGGAAGCCATAGAGGAGGGGATAGATCTGAGAGAGATTTCTGAGGTCTAGTTGGTAGGACTCAGTGACTTAATGGAATATGAAAGAAGTTAAGAGCTAAAGGTAAGCTTGGAAGGTGGCCTGCATGGTGTTGCCATTAACTGAGGTGGGACAACAGGAGTAAAGCTGGGGGTCAGATGGACTTGGAGTTATCATTGGAACTACGTCACCTGTTTCGTGGTTTAAGTAGTGTGAGGGGATAAGATCTCCACTCCCTCTCAAAACCCAAGCTCCTTAAGAATAAGGGATGCTAATTTGACTGATCAAACAAGGCAGGAGCAATGTATATTAAAATGCCAAGTATATAAGGGATCTCTAGTCTCTGGATCTCTCTCTCAGACTGCAGAAGATCAGCTCATTTGCACACACCCTCTCCCTCCCTCCCTCCCTCTCCCTCACTTCCCCTACAAGATACATTTAAAAATACTTACCAGCTTTATTGAGGTCTAATCAACATAGAATAAACTGCACCCATTTAAAGCATACAATTTTATGTTTTGAAGTATGTATAATAGACTCTTTTATTTTCTGCTTTCTATTTCATAAGTTTATACTCTGGTCTTTATTATTTCCTTTCTTTCACTTATTTGAGGTCTAATTTTCTTTTCCTTTCTGGTTTCTTAATGTGCCTGCTTAAGCCATTAAGTTGAGACTCTTGCTCTTTTCTTTTTTTTTTAATTTTTAATTTTTATTTTTTATTTTATTTTATTTATTTTTTAATATAATTTATTTTATTATCATTAATTTACAATTACATGTGCAATATTACGATTATTAAACTACCCCCTTCATCAGGTCCCCCACCAACCCCATTACAGTCACTGTCCATCAGCGTAGTGGGAGATGCTATAGAATCACTACTTGTCTTCTCTGAGTTGTACTGCCCTCCCCGTGCCCCCCAACATTACATCTGCTAATCGTAATGCCCCTTTTTCCCTCTTATCCCTCCCTTCCCGCCCCATTTTCCCCAGTCCCTTTCCCTTTGGTAACTATTAGTCCGTTCTTGGGTTCTGTGAGTCTGCTGCTGTTTTGTTCCTTCAGTTTTTTTCTTTGTTCTTATACTCCACATATGAGTGAAATCATTTGATACTTGTCTTTTTCGGCTTGGCTTATTTCACTGAGCATAATACCCTCTAGCTCCATCCATGTTGTTGCAAATGGTAGGATTTGTTTTCTTCTTATGGCTGAATAATATTCCATTGTGTATATGTACCACATTTCTTTATCCATTCATCTACTGATGGACACTTAGGTTGCTTCCATTTCTTGGCTATTGTAAATAGTGCTGCAATAAACATAGGGGTGCATCTGTCTTTTTCAACTGGGCTGCTGCATTCTTAGGGTAAATTCCTAGGAGTGGAATTCCTGGGTCAAATGGTATTTCTATTTTGAGTTTTTTGAGGAACCTCCATACTGCTTTCCACAATGGTTGAACTAATTTGCATTCCCACCCAGCAGTGTAGGAAGGTTCCCTTTTCTCCACATCCTCACCAACATTTG
>JAVSCE010016324.1:0-58677 GCA_032199065.1 Smutsia gigantea
TATATTTCGATATCACTTTGGAAATGGTTGCATGATTACTTAAATAGCGTATCCAGGGATACCTTATTCTACCTAACTAAACTGAGTCCAAATGTAGGCTGCTTACACTGCTCATACCAGAAGGAATCATCTTCTGATGCTTCCCCAATGCTATTGCTAAGGAACTATCGTACCACACGGGATTTAGAGTGCATCAGAAAAGGCAACTTACTACAGCAATGTTTAATATGTTTTCGATATTACATTGGAGACGGTTGCATGATTACTTAAATAGCACATCCAGCAAGGCCCTATTCTACTCCACCAAACTGAATCCAAATGTAGGTATCTTCCATTGCAGATATTAGAAAGAACCTACTTCTCCAGGCTCCCTAAGTTTATTCCTAAGGAAAATTTCGTACCACACGGGATTTAGAGGCCATACAGAGATGACTATATGGTACTTCAATCTTTACATTGTTTTCCATATCACATTGTAGATGGTTGCATGATCACGTAAATATCACACCAAGGAAGTCTATTTTGGACAATTCCAAACTGAATCCAAATGTAGGTTTCTGACATTGCTCATATTAGAAAGAACCTTCTTCTGCACCTTCCCGCAATGCTATTGATAAGGAAATTTCGTACCACACGGGATTTAAAGGGCATAGAGTGAGGACAGTCATCTACTGCAATCTTTACTATATTTCGATATCTCATTTAAAATAGTTGCATGATTACTTAAATAGCACATCCAGAAATTCCTTATTCTACAGAACTAAACTGAATCCAAATGTAGGTGGCTTACGCTGCTCATATTAGAAGGAATCTTCTGCTGATGCTTGCCTTAATGCTATTGCTAAGTAATTTTCGTAACATACGGGATTTAGAGTGCATAAAGAAAGGACAAATTGCTACTGCAATTTTTACTGTTACAAAATCACATTGGATAAGATTTCATGATTACTTAAATATCACCTCCAGGAAGGCCTAATACTACTCCACGTAACTGAATCCAAATGTAGGTATCTTGCATGGCAGATATTAGATAGAATCTTCTTCACCAGGCTGCCCTAATATTATTCCTAAAGAAATTTCTTACCACCCGTGATTTAGAGCCCATACAGATATGGCAGACTGCTACGTCAGTCTTAACTATGTTTTCCAGATCACATTGGAGATGGTAGCATGATTACTTGAATCGGGCATCGCGCAGGGCCTTATTTTACTGTAACTAAACTGAATTCGAATGTAGGTTTCTTACATTGATGATATTAGAAAGAATCTTCTGCATTTTCCCCCAGAGGTATTGCTCAGGAAATTTCGTACCACATGCAATTTAGAGTGCATATAGTGAGGAGAGCCTTCTACTGCCATTTTTAATTTGTTTTCGATATCACATTGGAGATGGTTGCATGATTAATTGAAGGGGGCATAACGCCAGGCCTTATTTTCCTGAAACAAAACTGAATCCAGATGTGGGTTTCTTACACTGCTGATATTAGAAAAAATCTTCTTCTGCAGCTTCCCGTAATGCTATCATTAAGGAAATTTCATACCACACGGGATTTATTTTGCATACTAAAGGATAACTTTATAATGCCATGCTTTATGTATTCGGAATCACTTTGAGATGGTTTCATGATTACTTAAATATCACCTCCAGGAAGGCGTAATACAACTCCACTAAACTGAATCCAATTATAGGGAACTTACACAGTGGATATTAGAAAGAATTTTCTTCTCCAGACTCCCCTTATATTATTCCTAAGGAAATTTCGCACTGCACGGGGTTACAGGGCATAGAGGGAGGACCGCCTTCTACTGCAATCTTTTCTATGTTTCGATATCACATTGGAAATAGTCCATGATTACTTAAATAGCACATCCAGAAATTCCTTATTCTACTCAACTAAACTGAATCTAAATGTACTTTCCTTACACTGCTCATGTTAGAAGAATCTTCTTCTGAAGCTTCCCCTAATGCTATTGCTAGGGAAAATTCGTGCCATACGGGACTTAGAGTCCATACAGTAATGACAGCATGCTACTTCAATCTTTACATTGTTTTCCATGTCACATTTAGTTGGTTGCATGAACACGTAAATATCACAACAAGGAAGTCTTTTTTCGACCCATCCATACTGAATTCAAATGTAGGTTTTTTACATTGCTGATATTAGAAAAAACCTTCTTTTGCAGGTTCCCCCAATGCTTTTGCTAAGGAAATTTCGTACCACACGAATTTACAGTGCACAGAATGAGGACAGCCTTCTACTGCAATCTTTTTCTATGTTTCGATATCACATGGGAAATGGTTGCATGATTACTTAAATAGCACATCCAGAAATTCCTTATTCTGCTTACCTAAGCTCAATCCAAATATAGGTTACTTACACTGCTTATATTAGATAGAATCTCCTTATGAAGCTTCCCCTAATGCTATTGATAAGGAAATTTCGTTCCGCACCTGATTTCATGTGCATACAGAAAGGACAACTTTCTACTGCAATGTTTACTCTTTTCGTAATCACATTGGAGATGGTTTAATGATTACGTAAATATCACCCCCAGCAAGGCCTAATACTACTCCACTAAACTGTTTCCAAAAATAAGTAACTTTCCGGGCAGATGTTAGAAAGAATTATCTTCTCCAGGCTCCCCTACTGTTATTCCTCAGGAAATTTCGTACCACCCGGTATTTAGAGCACATACAGAAAGGACAACTTTCTACTGCAATGTTTACAGTTTCGAAATCACATTGAAGATGGTTTCATGATTACTTAAATAGCCATCCAGCAAGGCCTTATTCTACTCCACTAAACTGAATCCAAATGTAGGTATCTTACATGGCAGATATTAGAAAGAACATTCTTCTCCAGGCTCCCCTAATATTATTCCTAAGGAAATTTCTTACCACACCGGATTTAGAGAGCGTATAGTGAGGACCGACTTCTAGTGCCATCTTTACTATGTTGTCGATGTCACTTTGGGGATGGTTGCATGATTACTTTCATGGGACATCCCACAAGGCATTATTAATGAAACTAATTTGAATTCAAATGTGGGTTTCTAACATTGCTGATATTAGAAAGAATCTTCTTCTGCAGCTTCCTCCAATGCTACTGCTAAGGAAATATAGTACCACACAGGATTTAGAGTGCATACAGAAAGGACAACTTTCTACTGCAATGTTTAATGTGTTTTCGATATCACATTGGAGATGGTTGAATGATTACTTAAATAGCACATCCAGCAAAGCCTTATTCTATTGCACTAATGTAAATGCAAATGAAGGTATCTTACATGGCATATATTAGAAAGAATCTTCTTATGAAGCTTCCCCTAATGCTATTGCTAACGGAATTTCTTGCCACACGGGATTTATCTGCATACCGAAACGATAACTTTCTACTGCAATGTTTAGGGTTTTTGAAATCACATTTAGATGGTTTCATGATTACTTAAATATCACCTCCAGCAAGGCCTAATACAGCTCCACTAATCTGAATGAAAATATAGGTAACTTACAGGGCCGGATATTAGAAAGAATTTTCTTCTCCAGGCTCCCCTAATATTATTCCTAAGGGAATTTCGGACCACACGGATTTTAGAGTGCATAGAGTGAGGACAGCCTTCTACTGCAATCTTTACTATGTTTCGATAGCACAGAGGAGTTGGTTACATGATTACTTAAATAGCACATCCTGAAATTCCTTATTCTACTCAACTAAAGTGAATCAAAATGTAGGTTGCTTACCCTGCCCATATTAGAAAGAATCTTCTTCTGAAGTTTCCCCTAATGCTATTGCTATGGAAATTTTGTACAACACAGGATTTAGATTGTAGACAGAAAGGACAACTTTCTACTGAATGTTAATATGTTTTCGATAATCACATTGGAGATTTTTGCATGATTAGTTAAATAGCACATTCAACGAGGCCTTATTCTACTCCACCAAACTGAATTCAAATGTAGGTATCTTGCATGGCAGATATTAGAAAGGATCTTCTTCTCCGGGCTGCCCTAATATTATTCCTAGGGAAATTTCGTACCACCAGGGATTTAGAGTCCATACAGATATGAGAGACTGCTATGTCAATCTTTAGTATGTTTTCCATATCTCATTGGAGTTGGTAGCGTGATTACTTGAATCGGGTATCGCCCAAGGCCTTATTTTTCTGTAACTAAACTGAATTCGAATGAAGGTTTCTTACACTGATGATATTAGAAAGAATCTTCTTCTGCAGCTTCCCCCAAAGATATTGCTCAGGAAATTTCATAACAGACGTGCTTTAGAGTGCATATAGTGAGGACTGCTTTCTACTGCCATTTTTAATTCATTTTCGATATCACATTGGAGATGGTTGCATGCTTCTTGAAGGGGTATAATCAAGGCCTTATTTTACTGAAACTTAACTGAATCCAAATGGCGGACTATATTTCGATATCACATTGGAAATTGTTGCATGATTACTTAAATGGCGCATCCAGAGATACCTTATTCTACTCACCTAAACTGAGTCCAAATGTAGGCCTCTTACACTGCTCGTACCAGAAGGAATCTTCTTCTGAAGCTTCCCCAATGCTATTGCTAAGGAACTATCGTACCACACGGGATTTAGAGTGCATCAGAAAAGGCAACTTACTACAGCAATTTTTAATATGTTTTCGATATTACATTGGAGACGGTTGCATGATTACTTAAATAGCACATCCAGCAAGGCCCTATTCTACTCCACCAAACTGAATCCAAATGTAGGTATCTTCCATTGCAGATATTAGAAAGAACCTACTTCTCCAGGCTCCCTAAGTTTATTCCTAAGGAAAATTTCGTACCACACGGGATTTAGAGGCCATACAGAGATGACTGCATGGTACTTCAATCTTTACATTGTTTTCCATATCACATTGTAGATGGTTGCATGATCACGTAAATATCACACCAAGGAAGTCTATTTTGGACACTTCCAAACTGAATCCAAATGTAGGTTTCTGACATTGCTCATATTAGAAAGAACCTTCTTCTGCACCTTCCCGCAATGCTATTGATAAGGAAATTTCGTACCACACGGGATTTAAAGGGCATAGAGTGAGGACAGTCATCTACTGCAATCTTTACTATATTTCGATATCTCATTTAAAATAGTTGCATGATTACTTAAATAGCACATCCAGAAATTCCTTATTCTACAGAACTAAACTGAATCCAAATGTAGGTGGCTTACACTGCTCATATTAGAAGGAATCTTCTGCTGATGCTTGCCTTAATGCTATTGCTAAGTAATTTTCGTAACATACGGGATTTAGAGTGCATAAAGAAAGGACAAATTGCTACTGCAATTTTTACTGTTACAAAATCACATTGGATAAGATTTCATGATTACTTAAATATCACCTCCAGGAAGGCCTAATACTACTCCACGTAACTGAATCCAAATGTAGGTATCTTGCATGGCAGATATTAGATAGAATCTTCTTCACCAGGCTGCCCTAATATTATTCCTAAAGAAATTTCTTACCACCCGTGATTTAGAGCCCATACAGATATGGCAGACTGCTACGTCAGTCTTTACTATGTTTTCCAGATCACATTGGAGATGGTAGCATGATTACTTGAATCGGGCATCGCGCAGGGCCTTATTTTACTGTAACTAAACTGAATTCGAATGTAGGTTTCTTACATTGATGATATTAGAAAGAATCTTCTGCATTTTCCCCCAGAGGTATTGCTCAGGAAATTTCGTACCACATGCAATTTAGAGTGCATATAGTGAGGAGAGCCTTCTACTGCCATTTTTAATTTGTTTTCGATATCACATTGGAGATGGTTGCATGATTAATTGAAGGGGGCATAACGCCAGGCCTTATTTTCCTGAAACAAAACTGAATCCAGATGTGGGTTTCTTACACTGCTGATATTAGAAAAAAATCTTCTTCTGCAGCTTCCCGTAATGCTATCATTAAGGAAATTTCATACCACACGGGATTTATTTTGCATACTAAAGGATAACTTTATAATGCCATGCTTTATGTATTCGGAATCACTTTGAGATGGTTTCATGATTACTTAAATATCACCTCCAGGAAGGCGTAATACAACTCCACTAAACTGAATCCAATTATAGGGAACTTACACAGTGGATATTAGAAAGAATTTTCTTCTCCAGACTCCCCTTATATTATTCCTAAGGAAATTTCGCACTGCACGGGGTTACAGGGCATAGAGGGAGGACCGCCTTCTACTGCAATCTTTTCTATGTTTCGATATCACATTGGAAATAGTCCATGATTACTTAAATAGCACATCCAGAAATTCCTTATTCTACTCAACTAAACTAAATCTAAATGTACTTTCCTTACACTGCTCATGTTAGAAGGAATCTTCTTCTGAAGCTTCCCCTAATGCTATTGCTAGGGAAAATTCGTGCCATATGGGACTTAGAGTCCATAGAGTAATGACAGCATGCTACTTCAATCTTTACATTGTTTTCCATGTCACATTTAGTTGGTTGCATGAACACGTAAATATCACAACAAGGAAGTCTTTTTTCGACCCATCCATACTGAATTCAAATGTAGGTTTTTTACATTGCTGATATTAGAAAAAACCTTCTTTTGCAGGTTCCCCCAATGCTTTTGCTAAGGAAATTTCGTACCACACGAATTTACAGTGCACAGAAGGAGGACAGCCTTCTACTGCAATCTTTTTCTATGTTTCGATATCACATGGGAAATGGTTGCATGATTACTTAAATAGCACATCCAGAAATTCCTTATTCTGCTTACCTAAGCTCAATCCAAATACAGGTTACTTACACTGCTTATATTAGATAGAATCTCCTTATGAATCTTCCCCTAATGCTATTGATAAGTTAATTTCGTTCTGCACCTGATTTCATGTGCATACAGAAAGGACAACTTTCTACTGCAATGTTTACTCTTTTCGTAATCACATTGGAGATGGTTTAATGATTACGTAAATATCACCCCCAGCAAGGCCTAATACTACTCCACTAAACTGTTTCCAAAAATAAGTAACTTTCCGGGCAGATGTTAGAAAGGATTATCTTCTCCAGGCTCCCCTATTGTTATTCCTCAGGAAATTTCGTACCACCCGGTATTTAGAGCACATACAGAAAGGACAACTTTCTACTGCAATGTTTACAGTTTCGAAATCACATTGAAGATGGTTTCATGATTACTTAAATAGCCATCCAGCAAGGCCTTATTCTACTCCACTAAACTGAATCCAAATGTAGGTATCTTACATGGCAGATATTAGAAAGAACATTCTTCTCCAGGCTCCCCTAATATTATTCCTAAGGAAATTTCTTACCACACCGGATTTAGAGAGCGTATAGTGAGGACCGACTTCTAGTGCCATCTTTACTATGTTGTCGATGTCACATTGGGGATGGTTGCATGATTACTTTCATGGGACATCCCACAAGGCATTATTAATGAAACTAAATTGAATTCAAATGTGGGTTTCTAACATTGCTGATATTAGAAAGAATCTTCTTCTGCAGCTTCCTCCAATGCTACTGCTAAGGAAATATAGTACCACACGGGATTTAGAGTGCATACAGAAAGGACAACTTTCTACTGCAATGTTTAATGTGTTTTCGATATCACATTGGAGATGGTTGAATGATTACCTAAATAGCACATCCAGCAAAGCCTTATTCTATTGCACTAATGTAAATGCAAATGAAGGTATCTTACATGGCATATATTAGAAAGAATCTTCTTATGAAGCTTCCCCTAATGCTATTGCTAACGGAATTTCTTGCCACACGGGATTTATCTGCATACCGAAACGATAACTTTCTACTGCAATGTTTAGGGTTTTTGAAATCACATTTAGATGGTTTCATGATTACTTAAATATCACCTCGAGCAAGGCCTAATACAGCTCCACTAATCTGAATGAAAATATAGGTAACTTACAGGGCCGGATATTAGAAAGAATTTTCTTCTCCAGGCTCCCCTAATATTATTCCTAAGGGAATTTCGGACCACACGGATTTTAGAGTGCATAGAGTGAGGACAACCTTCTACTGCAATCTTTACTATGTTTCGATAGCACAGGGGAGTTGGTTACATGATTACTTAAATAGCACATCCTGAAATTCCTTATTCTACTCAACTAAAGTGAATCAAAATGTAGGTTGCTTACCCTGCCCATATTAGAAAGAATCTTCTTCTGAAGTTTCCCCTAATGCTATTGCTATGGAAATTTTGTACAACACAGGATTTAGATTGTAGACAGAAAGGACAACTTTCTACTGAATGTTAATATGTTTTCGATAATCACATTGGAGATTTTTGCATGATTAGTTAAATAGCACATTCAACGAGGCCTTATTCTACTCCACCAAACTGAATTCAAATGTAGGTATCTTGCATGGCAGATATTAGAAAGGATCTTCTTCTCCGGGCTGCCCTAATATTATTCCTAGGGAAATTTCGTACCACCAGGGATTTAGAGTCCATACAGTAATGACAGCATGCTACTTCAATCTTTATATTGTTTTCCATGTCACCTTGTAGATGGTTGCATGAACACGTAAATATCACAACAAGGAAGACTTTTTTGGAACCCTCCAAACTGAATTCAAATGTAGGTTTCTTACATTGCTGATATTAGGAAAAATATTTCGTTGCAGCTTCCCTCAATGCTTTTGCTAAGGAAATTTCGTAGCACACGGATTTACAGTACATAGAATGAGGACAGCCTTCTACTGCAATCTTTTTCTATGTTCCTATATCACATTGGAAATGGTTGTATGACTACTTAAATAGCACATCCAGAAATTCATTATTCTGCTTAACTAAGCTCAATCAAATGTAGGTTGCTTACACTGCTTATATTAGACAGAATATACTTATGAAGCTTCACCTGATGCTACTGATAAGGAAATTTCGTTCCGCACGGGATTTGGAGTGCATACAGAAAGGACAACTTTTTACTGCATTGTTTACAGTTTTCGAAATCACATTGGAGATGTTTTCATGATTAGTTGAGTATCAACTCAAGCAAAATCTAATACTACTCCACAAACCTGAGTCCAAATATATGTAACTTACACGGCGGATATTGGAAAGAACTGTCATCTCCAGGCTCCCCTAATGTTATTCCTAAGGAAATTTCGTTCCCCACAGGATTTTGAGTCCATACAGTCATGAAAGACTGCTACGTCAATCTTTAGTATGTTTTCCATATCACATTGGAGTTGGTAGCATGATTACTTGAATCGGGCATCGCGCAAGGCCTTACTTTACTGTAACTAAACTGAATTCGAATGTAGGTTTCTTACATTGATGATATTGGAAAGATTCTTCTGCAGCTTCCCCCAAAGCTACTGCTCAGGAAATTTCGTACCACACATGATTTAGAGTGCATATAGTGAGGACAGCCTTCTACTTCCATTTTTAATTTGTTTTTGATATCACGTTGGAGATGGTTGCATGTTTCCTTGAAGGGGTATAATGCAAGGCCTTATTTTACTGAAACTAAACTGAATCCAAATGGGGGTTTCTTACATTGCTGATATTAGAAAGAATCTTCTTCTGCTGCTTCCCGTAATGCTACGGTTAAGGAAATTTCGGACCACACGGCATTTAGAGTGTATACAGTGAGGACAGCCTTCTATGCCATATATACTATATTTCGATATCACATTGGAGATGGTTGCATGATTACTTTCATGGGACATGCCGCAAGGCTTTATTTTAGTGAAACTAAATTGAATTCATATGTAGGTTTCTAACATTTCTGATATTAGAAAGAACCTTCTTTTCCAGGCTCCCCTAAGGTTATTCCAAAGGAAATTTCGTACCGCACGGGATTTAGATTCCATACAGAGATGACAGCCTGCTACATCAATCTTTACATAGTTTTCCATATCTCATTGAAGATGGTTGCATGAACATGTAAATAACACAGCAAGGAAGTCTTTTTTCGTCAACAGCAAAGTGAATTCAAATGCAAGTTTCTTGCATTGCTGGTATTATAAAGATTCTTCTTCTGCAGCTTCCCCTAATGCCATGGTTAAGGAACTTTCATATAACATGGGATTTAGATTGCATATATATTTTGAGAACAGCTTTCTATTGCAATTTTACAGTTTTCCAGATCACATTGGAGATGGTAGCATGATTATTTAATCGGGGATCGCGCAAAGACTTATTTTACTGTAACAAAACTGAATTCGAAAGTTGGTTTCTTACATTGATGATATTGAAAGAATGTTCTCCAGTTTCCCCCAAACCTATTGTTCAGGAAATTTGGTACCACACGGAATTTAGAGTGCATATAGTGAGGAGAGACCTCTGCTGCCATTTTTAATTTGTTTTCGATATCACCTTGGAGATGTTTGCATGATTACTTGAAGGGGGCATAACGGAAGGCCTTATTTTACTGAAAATAAACTGAATCCAAATGTAGGGTTCTTACACTGCTGATATTAGAAAGAATCCTTTTCTGCAGCTTCCCGTAATGCTATCATTAAGGAAATTTCGTACCACACGAGATTTAGTGTGCAAACAGAAAGATACCTTTCTAATGCCATGTTTACTGTATTTGAAATCACATTGAGATGGTTTCATGATTACTCAAATATCACCTCCAGGAAGGCCTAATACAATTCCACTAAACTGAACCCAAATATAGGTAACTTACACAGCGGATATTAGAAGGAATTTTCTTCTCCAGACTCCCCTAATATTATTCCTAAGGAATTTTGTACCACACTGGATTTACAGTGCATAGAGTGAGGACAGCCTTCTACTGCAATCTTTACTATGTTTCGATATCCATTGGAAATTGTCCATGATTACTTAAATAGCACATCCAGAAATTCCTTATTCTACTCAACTAAACTGAATCTAAATGTACTTTGCTTACACTGCTCATGTTAGAAGGAATCTTCTTTTGAAGCTTCCCCTAATGCTATTGCTAGGGAAAATTCGTGCCATATGGGATTTAGAGTCCATACAGTAATGACAGCATGCTACTTCAATCTTTACATTGTTTTCCATGTCACATTAGGTGGTTGCATGAACACGTAAATATCACAACAAGGAAGGATTTTTCCGACCCATCCATACTGAATTCAAATGTAGGTTTTTTACATTGCTGATATTAGAAAAAACCTTCTTTTGCAGGTTCCCCCAATGCTTTTGCTAAGGAAATTTCGTACCACACGAATTTACAGTGCACAGAATGAGGACAGCCTTCTACTGCAATCTTTTTCTATTTTTCATATCACATGGGAAGTGGTTGCATGATTACTTAAATAGCACATCCAGAAATTCCTAATTCTGCTTACCTAAGCTCAATCCAAATATAGGTTGCTTACACTGCTTTTATTAGATAGAATCTCCTTATGAAGCTTCCCTTAATGCTATTGATAAGGAAATTTCGTTCCGCACCTGATTTCATGTGCATACAGAAAGGACAACTTTCTACTGCAATGTTTACTCTTTTCGTAATCACATTGGAGATGGTTTAATGATTACGTAAATATCACCCCCAGCAAGGCCTAATACTACTCCACTAAACTGTTTCCAAAAATAAGTAACTTTCCGGGCAGATGTTAGAAAGGATTATCTTCTCCAGGCTCCCCTATTGTTATTCCTCAGGAAATTTCGTACCACCCGGTATTTAGAGCACATACAGAAAGGACAACTTTCTACTGCAATGTTTACAGTTTCGAAATCACATTGAAGATGGTTTCATGATTACTTAAATAGCCATCCAGCAAGGCCTTATTCTACTCCACTAAACTGAATCCAAATGTAGGTATCTTACATGGCAGATATTAGAAAGAACATTCTTCTCCAGGCTCCCCTAATATTATTCCTAAGGAAATTTCTTACCACACCGGATTTAGAGAGCGTATAGTGAGGACCGACTTCTACTGCCATCTTTACTATGTTGTCGATGTCACATTGGGGATGGTTGCATGATTACTTTCATGGGACATCCCACAAGGCATTATTTAATGAAACTAAATTGAATTCAAATGTGGGTTTCTAACATTGCTGATATTAGAAAGAATCTTCTCCTGCAGCTTCCTCCAATGCTACTGCTAAGGAAATTTAGTACCACACGGGATTTAGAGTGCATACAGAAAGGACAACTTTCTGCTGCCATGTTTAATGTGTTTTCGATATCACATTGGAGATGGTTGAATGATTACTTAAATAGCACATCCAGCAAGGCCTTATTCTATTGCACTAATGTAAATGCAAATGAAGGTATCTTACATGGCATATATTAGAAAGAATCTTCTTATGAAGCTTCCCCTAATGCTATTGCTAACGGAATTTCTTGCCACACGGGATTTATCTGCATACCGAAACGATAACTTTCTACTGCAATGTTTAGTGTTTTGGAAATCACATTGAGATGGTTTCATGATTACTTAAATATCACCTTGAGCAAGGCCTAATACAGCTCCACTAATCTGAATGAAAATATAGGTAACTTACAGGGCCGGACATTAGAAAGAATTTTCTTCTCCAGGCTCCCCTAGTATTATTCCTAAGGGAATTTCGGACTACACGGATTTTAGAGTGCATAGAGTGAGGACAGCCTTCTACTGCAATCTTTACTATGTTTCGATATCACAGAGGAGTTGGTTACATGATTACTTAAATAGCACATCCTGAAATTCCTTATTCTACTCAAATAAAGTGAATCAAAATGTAGGCTGCTTACACTGCCCATATTAGAAGGAATCTTCTTCTGAAGTTTCCCCTAATGCTATTGCTATGGAAGTTTTGTACAACACAGGATTTAGATTGTATACAGAAAGGACAACGTTCTACAGAATATTAATATGTTTTCAATAATCACATTGGAGATTTTTGCATGATTAGTTAAATAGCACATTCAACAAGGCCTTCTTCTACTCCACCAAAGTGAATTCAAATGTAGGTATCTTGCATGGCAGATATTAGAAAGGATCTTCTTCTCCGGGCTGCCCTAATATTATTCCTAAGGAAATTTCGTACCACCAGGTATTTAGAGTCCATACAGATATGAGAGATTGCTATGTCAATCTTTAGTATGTTTTCCATATCTCATTGGAGTTGGTAGCGTAATTACTTGAATCGGGTATCGTGCAAGGCCTTATTTTACTGTAACTAAACTGAATTCGAATGTAGGTTTCTTATATTGATGATATTAGAAAGAATCTTCTTCTGCAGCTTCCCCCAAAGCTATTGCTCAGGAAATTTCATACCAGACGTGGTTTAGAGTGCATAATGTGAGGACAGATTTCTACTGCCATTTTTAATACACTTTCGATATCACATTGGAGATGTTTGCATGTTTCTTGAAGGGGTATAATCAAGGCCTTATTTTACTGAAACTAAACTGAATCCAAATGGCGGTTTCTTACATTGCTGATATTAGGAAGTAGTTCTTCTGCTACTTCCCATAATGATATGGTTAAGGAAATTTCGGACCACACGGGATTTAGAGTGCATATAGTGAGGACAACCTTCTATGCCATATAAACTATATTTCGATATCACATTGGAAATGGTTGCATGATTACTTAAATAGCGCATCCAGAGATACCCTATTCTACTCAACTAAACTGAGTCCAAATGTAGGCCTCTTACACTGCTCATACCAGAAGGAATCTTCTTCTGAAGCTTCCCCAATGCTATTGCTAAGGAACTATCGTACCACACGGGATTTAGAGTGCATCAGAAAAGGCAACTTACTACAGCAATGTTTAATATGTTTTCGATATTACATTGGAGACGGTTGCAAGATTACTTAAATAGCACATCCAGCAAGGCCCTATTCTACTCCACCAAACTGAATCCAAATGTAGGTATCTTCCATTGCAGATATTAGAAAGAACCTACTTCTCCAGGCTCCCTAAGTTTATTCCTAAGGAAAATTTCGTACCACACGGGTTTAGAGGCCATACAGAGATGACTGCATGGTACTTCAATCTTTACATTGTTTTCCATATCACATTGTTGATGGTTGCATGATCACGTAAATATCACACCAAGGAAGTCTATTTTGGACACTTCCAAACTGAATCCAAATGTAGGTTTCTGACATTGCTCATATTAGAAAGAACCTTCTTCTGCACCTTCCCGCAATGCTATTGATAAGGAAATTTCGTACCACACGGGATTTAAAGGGCATAGAGTGAGGACAGTCATCTACTGCAATCTTTACTATATTTCGATATCTCATTTAAAATTGTTGCATGATTACTTAAATAGCACATCCAGAAATTCCTTATTCTACCCAACTAAACTGAATCCAAATGTAGGTTGCTTACACTGCTCATATTAGAAGGAATCTTCTGCTGATGCTTGCCTTAATGCTATTGCTAAGTAATTTTCGTAACATACGGGATTTACAGTGCATAAAGAAAGCACAAATTGCTACTGCAATTTTTACTGTTACAAAATCACATTGGATAAGATTTCATGATTACTTAAATATCACCTCCAGGAAGGCCTAATACTACTCCACGTAACTGAATCCAAATGTAGGTATCTTGCATGGCAGATATTAGATAGAATCTTCTTCACCAGGCTGCCCTAATATTATTCCTAAAGAAATTTCGTACCACCCGGGATTTAGAGCCCATACAGATATGGCAGACTGCTACGTCAGTCTTTACTATGTTTTCCAGATCACATTGGAGATGGTAGCATGATTACTTGAATCGGGCATCACGCAGGACCTTATTTTACTGTAACTAAACTGAATTCGAATGTAGGTTTCTTACATTGATGATATTAGAAAGAATCTTCTGCATTTTCCCCCAGAGCTATTGCTCAGGAAATTTCATACCACACGCAATTTAGAGTGCATATAGTGAGGAGAGCCTTCTACTGCCATTTTTAATTTGTTTTCGATATCACATAGGAGATGGTTGCATGATTACTTGAAGGGGGCATAACGCCAGGCCTTATTTTACTGAAACAAAACTGAATCCAAATGTAGGGTTCTTACACTGCTGATATTAGAAAAAATCTTCTTCTGCAGCTTCCCGTAATGCTATTATTAAGGAAATTTCATACCACACGGGATTTATTTTGCATACTAAATAATAACTTTATAATGCCATGCTTTATGTATTCGGAATCACATTGAGATGGTTTCATGATTACTTAAATATCACCTCCAGGAAGGCGTAATACAACTCCACTAAACTGAATCCAATTATAGGGAACTTACACAGTGGATATTAGAAAGAATTTTCTTCTCCAGACTCCCCTTATATTATTCCTAAGGAAATTTCGCACCGCACGGGGTTACAGTGCATAGAGGGAGGACCGCCTTCTACTTCAATCTTTTCTATGTTTCGATATCACATTGGAAATAGTCCATGATTACTTAAATAGCACATCCAGAAATTCCTTATTCTACTCAACTAAACTGAATCTAAATGTACTTTGCTTACACTGCTCATATTAGAAGGAATCAACTTCTGCAGCTTCCCCTAATGCTATTGCTATGGAAAATTCGTGCCATACGGGATTTAGAGTCCATACAGTAATGACAGCATGCTACTTCAATCTTTATATTGTTTTCCATGTCACCTTGTAGATGGTTGCATGAACACGTAAATATCACAACAAGGAAGTCTTTTTTCGACCCCTCCAAACTGAATTCAAATGTAGGTTTCTTACATTGCTGATATTAGAAAAAAACCTTCTTTTGCAGCTTCCCCCAATGCTTTTGCTAAGGAAATTTCGTACCACACGGATTTACAGTGCATAGAATGAGGACAGCCTTCTACTGCAATCTTTTTCTATGTTTCTATATCACATTGGAAATGGTTGTATGATTACTTAAATAGCACATCCAGAAATTCATTATTCTGCTTAACTAAGCTCAATCCAAATGTAGGTTGCTTACACTGCTTATATTAGACAGAATATCCTTATGAAGCTTCACCTGATGCTATTGATAAGGAAATTTCGTTCCGCACGGGATTTGGAGTGCATACAGAAAGGACAACTTTTTACTGCATTGTTTACAGTTTTCGAAATCACATTGGAGATGTTTTCATGATTAGTTGAATATCAACTCCAGCAAGGTCTAATACTACTCCACAAACCTGAGTCCAAATATATGTAACTTACACGGCGGATATTGGAAAGAACTGTCATCTCCAGGCTCCCCTAATGTTATTCCTAAGGAAATTTCGTTCCCCACAGGATTTAGAGTCCATACAGACATGAAAGACTGCTACGTCAATCTTTAGTATGTTTTCCATATCACATTGGAGTTGGTAGCATGATTACTTGAATCGGGCATCGCGCAAGGCCTTATTTTACTGTAACTAAACTGAATTCGAATGTAGGTTTCTTACATTGATGATATTGGAAAGATTCTTCTGCAGCTTCCCCCAAAGCTACTGCTCAGGAAATTTCGTACCACACATGATTTAGAGTGCATATAGTGAGGACAGCCTTCTACGTCCATTTTTAATTTGTTTTTGATATCACGTTGGAGATGGTTGCATGTTTCCTTGAAGGGGTATAATGCAAGGCCTTATTTTACTGAAACTAAACTGAATCCAAATGGGGGTTTCTTACATTGCTGATATTAGAAAGAATCTTCTTCTGCTGCTTCCCGTAATGCTACGGTTAAGGAAATTTCGGACCACACGGGATTTAGAGTGTATACAGTGAGGACAGCCTTCTATGCCATATATACTATATTTCGATATCACATTGGAGATGGTTGCATGATTACTTTCATGGGACATGCCGCAAGGCTTTATTTTAGTGAAACTAAATTGAATTCATATGTAGGTTTCTAACATTTCTGATATTAGAAAGAACCTTCTTTTCCAGGCTCCCCTAAGGTTATTCCAAAGGAAATTTCGTACCGCACGGGATTTAGATTCCATACAGAGATGACAGCCTGCTACTTCAATCTTTACATAGTTTTCCATATCTCATTGAAGATGGTTGCATGAACATGTAAATAACACAGCAAGGAAACCTTTTTTCGTCCCCAGCAAAGTGAATTCAAATGCAAGTTTCTTACATTGCGGGTATTATAAAGATTCTTCTTTGCAGCTTCCACTAATGCCATGGTTAAGGAACTTTCATATAACATGGGATTTAGATTGCATATATATTTTGAGAACAGCTTTCTATTGCAATTTTACAGTTTTCCAGATCACATTGGAGATGGTAGCATGATTATTTAATCGGGGATCGCGCAAAGCCTTATTTTACTGTAACAAAACTGAATTCGAAAGTTGGTTTCTTACATTGATGATATTGAAAGAATGTTCTCCAGGTTCCTCCAAACCTATTGTTCAGGAAATTTCGTACCACACGGAATTTAGAGTGCATATCGTGAGGAGAGACTTCTGCTGCCATTTTTAATTTGTTTTCGATATCACATTGGAGATGTTTGCATGATTACTTGAAGGGGGCATAACGGAAGGCCTTATTTTACTGAAAATAAACTGAATCCAAATGTAGGGTTCTTACACTGCTGATATTAGAAAAAATCCTTTTCTGCAGCTTCCCGTAATGCTATCATTAAGGAAATTTCGTACCACACGAGATTTAGTGTGCAAACAGAAAGATACCTTTCTAATGCCATGTTTACTGTATTTGAAATCACATTGAGATGGTTTCATGATTACTTAAATATCACCTCCAGGAAGGCCTAATACAATTCCACTAAACTGAACCCAAATATAGGTAACTTACACAGCGGATATTAGAAGGAATTTTCTTCTCCAGACTCCAATAATATTATTCCTAAGGAATTTTGTACCACACTGGATTTACAGTGCATAGAGTGAGGACAGCCTTCTACTGCAATCTTTACTATGTTTCGATATCCATTGGAAATTGTCCATGATTACTTAAATAGCACATCCAGAAATTCCTTATTCTACTCAACTAAACTGAATCTAAATGCACTTTGCTTACACTGCTCATGTTAGAAGGAATCTTCTTTTGAAGCTTCCCCTAATGCTATTGGTATGGAAAATTCGTGCCATATGGGATTTAGAGTCCATACAGTAATGACAGCATGCTACTTCAATCTTTACATTGTTTTCCATGTCACATTTAGATGGTTGCATGAACACGTAAATATCACAACAAGGAAGGATTTTTCCGACCCATCCATACTGAATTCAAATGTAGGTTTTTTACATTGCTGATATTAGAAAAAACCTTCTTTTGCAGGTTCCCCCAATGCTTTTGCTAAGGAAATTTCGTACCACACGAATTTACAGTGCACAGAATGAGGACAGCCTTCTACTGCAATCTTTTTCTATTTTTCGATATCACATGGGAAGTGGTTGCATGATTACTTAAATAGCACATCCAGAAATTCCTAATTCTGCTTACCTAAGCTCAATCCAAATATAGGTTGCTTACACTGCTTTTATTAGATAGAATCTCCTTATGAAGCTTCCCCTAATGCTATTGATAAGGAAATTTCGTTCCGCACCTGATTTCATGTGCATACAGAAAGGACAACTTTCTACTGCAATGTTTACTCTTTTCGTAATCACATTGGAGATGGTTTAATGATTACGTAAATATCACCCCCAGCAAGGCCTAATACTACTCCACTAAACTGTTTCCAAAAATAAGTAACTTTCCGGGCAGATGTTAGAAAGAATTATCTTCTCCAGGCTCCCCTATTGTTATTCCTCAGGAAATTTCGTACCACCCGGTATTTAGAGCACATACAGAAAGGACAACTTTCTACTGCAATGTTTACAGTTTCGAAATCACATTGAAGATGGTTTCATGATTACTTAAATAGCCATCCAGCAAGGCCTTATTCTACTCCACTAAACTGAATCCAAATGTAGGTATCTTACATGGCAGATATTAGAAAGAACATTCTTCTCCAGGCTCCCCTAATATTATTCCTAAGGAAATTTCTTACCACACCGGATTTAGAGAGCGTATAGTGAGGACCGACTTCTACTGCCATCTTTACTATGTTGTCGATGTCACATTGGGGATGGTTGCATGATTACTTTCATGGGACATCCCACAAGGCATTATTTAATGAAACTAAATTGAATTCAAATGTGGGTTTCTAACATTGCTGATATTAGAAAGAATCTTCTTCTGCAGCTTCCTCCAATGCTACTGCTAAGGAAATTTCGTACCACACGGGATTTAGAGTGCATACAGAAAGGACAACTTTCTACTGCAATGTTTAATGTGTTTTCGATATCACATTGGAGATGGTTGAATGATTACTTAAATAGCACATCCAGCAAGGCCTTATTCTATTGCACTAATGTAAATGCAAATGAAGGTATCTTACATGGCATATATTAGAAAGAATCTTCTTATGAAGCTTCCCCTAATGCTATTGCTAACGGAATTTCTTGCCACACGGGATTTATCTGCATACCGAAACGATAACTTTCTACTGCAATGTTTAGTGTTTTGGAAATCACATTGAGATGGTTTCATGATTACTTAAATATCACCTCGAGCAAGGCCTAATACAGCTCCACTAATCTGATTGAAAATATAGGTAACATACAGTGCCGGATATTAGAAAGAATTTTCTTCTCCAGGCTCCCCTAATATTATTCCTAAGGTGATTTCGGACCACACGGATTTTAGAGTGCATAGAGTGAGGACAGCCTTCTACTGCAATCTTTACTATGTTTCGATATCACATAGGAGTTGGTTACATGATTACTTAAATAGCACATCCTGAAATTCCTTATTCAACTCAACTAAAGTGAATCAAAATGCAGGTTGCTTACACTGCCCATATTAAAAGGAATCTTCTTCTGAAGTTTCCCCTAATGCTATTGCTATGGAAGTTTTGTACAACACAGGATTTAGATTGTGTACAGAAAGGAAAATTTCTACTGAATGTTAATATGTTTTCGATAACCACATTTGAGATTTTTGCATGATTAGTTAAATAGCACATTCAACAAGGCCTTATTGTACTCCACCAAACTGAATTCAAATGTAGGTATCTTGCATGGCAGATATTAGGAAGGCTCTTCTTCTCCGGGCTGCCCTAATATTATTCCTAAGGTATTTCGTACCACCAGGGATTTAGAGTCCATACAGATATGAGAGACTGCTATGTCAATCTTTAGTATGTTTTCCATATCTCGTTGGAGTTGCTAGCATGATTACTTGAATCGGGTATCACGCAAGGCCTTATTTTACTGTAACTAAACTGAATTCGAATGTATGTTTCTTACACTGATGATATTAGAAAGAATCTTCTTCTGCAGCTTCCCCCAAAGCTATTGCTCAGGAAATTTCACACCAGACGTGGTTTAGAGTGCATATAGTGAGGACAGATTTCTACTGCCATTTTTAATACATTTTCGATATCACATTGGAGATGGTTGCATGTTTCTTGAAGGGGTATAATCAAGGCCTTATTTTACTGAAACTAAACTGAATCCAAAAGGCGGTTTCTTACATTGCTGATATTAGGAAGTAGTTCTTCTGCTGCTTCCCATAATGATATGGTTAAGGAAATTTCGGACCACACGGTATTTAGAGTGCATATAGTGAGGACAACCTTCTATGCCATATAAACTATATTTCGATATCACATTGGAAATGGTTGCATGATTACTTAAATAGTGCATCCAGAGATACCTTATTCTACTCAACTAAGCTGAGTCCAAATGTAGGCCTCTTACACTGCTCATACCAGAAGGAATCTTCTTCTGAAGCTTCCCCAATGCTATTGCTAAGGAACTATCGTACCACACGCGATTTAGTGTGCATCAGAAAAGGCAACTTACTACAGCAATGTTTAATATGTTTTCGATATTACATTGGAGACAGTTGCATGATTACTTAAATAGCACGTCCAGCAAGGCCCTATTCTACTCCACCAAACTGAATCCAAATGTAGGTATCTTCCATTGCAGATATTAGAAAGAACCTACTTCTCCAGGCTCCCTAATTTTATTCCAAAGGAAAATTTCATACCACATGGTATTTGGAGGCCATACAGAGATGACTGCATGGTACTTCATCTTTACATTGTTTTCCATATCACATTGTAGATGGTTGCATGATCACGTAAATATCACACCAAGGAAGTCTATTTTGGACACTTCCAAACTGAATCCAAATGTAGGTTTCTGACATTGCTCATATTAGAAAGAACCTTCTTCTGCACCTTCCCGCAATGCTATTGATGAGGAAATTTCGTACCACACGGGATTTAAAGGGCATAGAGTGAGGACACTCATCTACTTCAATCTTTACTATATTTCGATATCTCATTTAAAATAGTTGCAGGGTTACTTAAATAGCACATCCAGAAATTCCTTATTCTACCCAACTAAACTGAATCCAAATGTAGGTTGCTTACACTGCTCATATTAGAAGGAATCTTCTGCTGATGGTTGCCTTAATTCTATTGCTAAGAAATTTTCGTAACATACGGGATTTAGAGTGCATAAAGAAAGGACAAATTGCTACTGCAATTTTTACTGTTACAAAATCACATTGGATAAGATTTCATGATTACTTAAATATCACCTCCAGGAAGGCCTAATACTACTCCACGTAACTGAATCCAAATGTACGTATCTTGCATGGCATATATTAGATAGAATCTTCTTCACCAGGCTGCCCTAATATTATTCCTAAAGAAATTTCGTACCACCCGGGATTTAGAGCCCATACAGATATGGCAGACTGCTACGTCAGTCTTTACTATGTTTTCCAGATCACATTGGAGATGGTAGCATGATTACTTGAATCGGGCATCGCGCAGGGCCTTATTTTACTGTAATTAAACTGAATTCTAATGTAGGTTTCTTACATTGATGATATTAGAAAGAATCTTCTGCATTTTCCCCCAGAGCTATTGCTCAGGAAATTTCGTACCACACGCAATTTAGAGTGCATATAGTGAGGAGAGCCTTCTACTGCCATTTTTAATTTGTTTTCGATATCACATTGGAGATGGTTGCATGATTACTTGAATCGGGCATGGCGCAAGGACTTATTTTACTGTAACTAAACTGAATTCGAATGTAGGTTTCTTACATTGATGATATTAGAAAGAATCTTCATCTGCAGTTTCCCCCTAAGCTATTGCTAAGGAAATTTCGAACCACACCTGATTTAGTTTGCATATAGTGAGGACAGCCTTCTACTGCCATTTTGATTTGTTTTCAATATCACATTGGAGATGGTTGCATGATTACTTGAAGAGGGCATAACGCAAGGCCTTATTTACTGAAACTAAACTGAATCCAAATGTAGGGTTCTTACACTGCTGATGTTAGAAAGTATCTTCTTCTGCAGCTTCCCGTAATGCTATCATTAAGGAAATTTCATACCACACGGAATTTATTTTGCATACTAAAGGATAGCTTTATAATGCCATGCTTTATGTATTCGGAATCACATTGAGATGGTTTCATGATTACTTAAATATCACCTCCAGGAAGGCGTAATACAACTTCACTAAACTGAATCCAAATATAGGTACCTTACACAGTGGATATTATAAAGAATTTTCTTCTCCAGACTCCCCTAATATTATTCCAAAGAAAATTTCGTACCACACGGGATTTTCAAAGCACAGAGTGAGCACAGCCATCTAATGCAATCTTTACTATGTTTCGATATCACATATGAAAGAGTCCATGATTACTTAAATAGCAATCCAGAAATTCCTTTTTCTTCTGAACGAAACTGAATCTAAATGTAGGTTACTTACACTGCTCATATTAGATGGAATCTTCTTCTGAAACTTCCCCTAGTGCTATTGCTATGGAAAATTCATGGCATACGGGATTTAGAGTCCATATAGAGATGACAGCCTGCTACTTCAATCTTTACATAGTTTTCCATGTCACATTGTAGATGGTTGCAGGAACACGTAAATAACACAGCAAGGAAGTTTTTTTCGACCTCAGCAAAGTGAATCCAAATGCAGGTTTCTTACATTGCTGGTAGAAGAAAGATTCTTCTTCTGCAGCTTCCCCTAATGCCATGGTTAAGGAAATTTCGTACCACATGGGATTTAGTTGCATATATGCAGGACAGCTTTCTATTGCAATTTTACAGTTTTCCATATCACATTGGAGATGGTAGCATAATTACTTGAATGGGACATCCCGCAAGGCCTTTTATTACAGAAAATAAACTGAATCCAAATGTAGGTTTCTAACTTTGCTGGTATTAGAGAGAATCTTCTTCTGCAGCTTCCTCCAATGCTATTCCTAAGGACATTTCGGACCACACGGGATTTAGAGTGCATACAGTGAGGACAGCCTTCTACTGCAATCTTTACTATGTTTTGATATCACATTGGAGATCGTTGCATGATTACTTAAATAGCACATCCTGAAATTCCTTATTCTACTCAACTAAACTGAATCAAAATGTAGGTTGGTTACACTGCTCATATTAGAAAGAATCTTCTTCTCAAGTTTCCCCTAATGCTATTGCTATGGAAATTTCGTACCACATGGGATTTAGAGTCCATACAGAGATGACAGCCTTCTGCTTCAATCTTTACATTGTTTTTCAAATCGCAGTGTAGATGGTTGCATGAACACATAAATATCCCAGGAAGGAAGTCTTTTTTCGATCCCCCCAAACTGAATCCAAATGCATTGCTCTTACATTGCTGGTATTAGAAAGATTCTTCTTGTGCAGCTTCCCCTAAAGCTATGGTTAAGGAAATTTGGTACCACATGGGATTTAGATTGCATACATGGAGGACAGCTTTCTATTGTAATTTTACTATGTTCGCCATATTGCACTGGAGATGGGAGCCTGATAACTTGAATGAGACATCACGCAAGGCCTTATTTAACTAAAAGTAACCTGATTTCCAATGTAGGTTTCTTACATTGATGATATTGGAAAGAATCTTCCTCTGCAGCTTCCTCCAATGTTATTGCTAAGGAAATTTCAGACAGCACGGGATTTACAGTGCATTGAATGAGGACAGCATTCTACTGCAATCTTTACTATGTTTCGATATCACATTGGAGATGATTGCATTATTACTTGAATGGGGCAACCCACAAGGCCTTATTTTACTGAAACTAAACCGAATCCAAATGTAGGTTGCTTACACTGCTCATATTAGAAGGAATCTTCTCCTCAATCTTGCCCTAATGCTATTGCTAAGGAAATTTCCTACCACAAGGGATTTACAGTGCATACTAAAAGGACAACTTTCTACTGCAATGTTTAATATGTTTTCAATATGACATTGGAGATTGTTAAATGATTACTTAAATAGCACATCCAGCAAGAACTTATTCTTCAGACCTAAACTAAATACAAATGTAGGTATCTTACATGGAAGATATTAGAAAGAATCATCTTATGAAGCTTCCCCTTATGCTATTGCTAAGTAAATTCGTACCACACGGGATATATGTGCATGCAGAAAGGAATATTTTCTTCTGCAATGTTTAATGTTTCTGAAATCACATTTAAACGGTTTCTTGAGTATTTAAATATCACCTCCAGCAAGGCCTAATACAACTATACTAAACTGAATCCAAATATAGGTAACTTACATGGCCTGATATTAGAAGGAATTTTCTTCTCCAGGCTCCAGTAATATATTCCTAAGGGAATTTCATACTATACGGGATTTATTTTTTTTTCTTATTTTTTAATATACTTTATTTATTATCATTAATTTACAATTACATGTGCAATATTACGATTATTAAAGTACCCCTTCATCAGGTCCCCCCACCAACCCTATTACAGTCACTGTCCATCAGCATGGTGAGATTCCATAGAATCACTTCTTGTCCTCTGAGCTGTACTGCCCTCCCCGTTTCCCCCCAACACTACATCTGCTAATCGTAATACCCTATTTTCCCTCTTAGCCCTCCCTTCCCGCCCATTTTCCCCATTCCCTTTCCCTTTGGTAACTTTTAGTCCGTTCTTGGGTTCTGTGAGTCTGCTGCTGTTTTGTTACTTCAGTTTTTTTCTTTGTTCTTATACTCCCCATATGAGTGAAATCATTTGATACTTGTCTTTTTCAGCTTGGCGTATTTCACTGAGCATAATACCATGTAGCTAAATCCATGTTGTTGCAAATGGTAGGATTTGTTTTCTTCTTATGGCTGAATAATATTCCATTCTGTCTATGTACCACATTTTCTTTATCCATTCATCTACTGATGAACACTTAGGTTGCTTCCATTTCTTGGCTATTGTAAATATTGCTGCGATAAACATAGGGGTGCATCTGTCTTTTTCAAACTGTGCTGCTGCATTCTTAGGGTAAATTCGTAGGAGTGGGATTCCTGGGTCAAATGGTATTTCTATTTTGAGTTTTTTGAGGATCCTCCATACTGCTTTCCACAATGGTTGAACTAATTGGCTGTCCCACCAGCAGTGTAGGAGGGTCCCCTTTTCTCCACATCCTCATCAACATTTGTTGTTGTTTGTGTTTTGGATGTTGGCCATCCTAAGTGGTGTGAGGTGATATCTCATTATGGTTTTAATCTGCATTTCTCTGATGATTAGCAATGTGGAGCATCTTTTCATGTGCCTGTTGGCCATCTGAATTTCTTCTTTGGAGAAGTGTCTATTCATGTCCTCTGTCCATTTTTTAATTGGATTATTTGCTTTCTGTTTGTTAAGGTGCATGGGTTCTTTATATATTTTGGATGTCAACCCTTTATCAGATACGTTTTTTATGAATATATTCTCCCATACTGTAGGATGTCTTTTTGTTCTATTGATGGTGTCTTTTGCTGTACAAAAGCTTTCACAGCTTGATATACTCCCACTTGTTCATTTTTGCTTTTGTTTCCCTTGCCCGGGGAGATATGTTCATGAAGAAGTTGCTCATGTTTATGTCCAGGTGATTTTTGCCTATGTTTTTTTTTTAAGAGTTTTATGGTTTCATGACTTACATTCAAGTCTTGATCCACCTTGAATTTTCCTTTCTGTATGGGGCTAGACAGTAGTCCAGTTTCGTTCTCTTACATGTAGCTGTCCAGTTTTTCCAAAACCAGCTGCTGAAGAGGCTGTCTTCTCCACATTGTATATCCAACTCACTTTTATCAAATATTAATTGACTGTATATGTTTGGGTTAATATTTGGATTTTCTATTCTGTTCCACTGGTCTGTTTGTCTGTTTTTGGCTAATACCAAATTGTCTTTATTACTGTGGCTTTGTAGTACAGCTTGAAGTCAGGGAGTTAATTCCTCCTGTTTTATTCCCCCTTCTCAGGATTGATTTGGCTATTCGCGATCTTTTGTGGTTCCATATGAATTTTAGAATTATTTGTTCCAGTTCATTGAAGAAAGCTGTTGGTAGTTTGATAGGGATTGCATTGAATCTGTAGATTGCTTTAGCTAGTATAGCCATTTTGACAATATTTATTCTTCCTAGCCAAGAGCATGGGATGCATTTCCATTTGTTAGTGTCCTGTTTAATTTCTCTTAGGAGTGTCTTGTAGTTTTCCGAATACATGTCTTTCAATTCTTCATTAGGTTTATTCCTAGGTATTTTATTCTTTTTGATGCAAATGTGACTGGAATTGTTTTTCTGATTACTCTTTCTGTTAGTTCATCAGTAGTGTAAAGGAAAGCAACAGATTTTTCTGTGTTAATTTTGTATCCTGCAACTTTGCTGAATTCAGATATTATTTCTAGTAGTTTGGGAATGGAATCTTTAGGATTTTTTATGTACAGTATCATGTCATCTGCAAATAGTGACAATTTGACTTCTTCTTTACAAACCTGGAAGCCTTGAATGTCTTTGTTTTGTCTGATTGCTGTGGCTATGACCTCCAGTAATATGTTGAATAACAGTGGAGAGAGTGGGCATCCTTGTCTTCTTCCCGATCTTAGATGAAAGTCTTTCAGCATCTCGCCATTATGTATGATGTTAGCTGTGTGTTTGTCATATATAGCCTTTATGATGTTGAGGTACTTGCCCTCTATACCCATTTTGTTGAGAGTTTTAATCAGGAATGAATGCTGAATTTTGTCAAATGCTTTTTCAGCATCTATGGAGACGATCATGTGGTTTTTATTCTTCTTTTTGTTGATGTGCTGGATGATGTTGATGGATTTTCGAATGTTGTACCATCCTTGCATCCCTGGGATGAATCCCACTTGGTCATGGTGTATGATCCTTTGATGTATTTTTGAATTCGTTTTGCTAATATTTTGTTGAGTATTTTTGCATCTACGTTCATCAGGGATATTGGTTTGTAATATAATTTTTTGTTGAGGTCTTTGCCCGGTTTTGGTATTAGAATGATGCTGGCTTCATTGAATGAGTTTGGAAGTATTCCCTCCTCTTCTATTTTTTGGAAAACTTTAAGGAGAATCGGTGTTATTTCTTCTATATATGTCTGGTAGAATTCAGAGGTGAATCCATCAGGCCCAGGGGTTTTGTTCTTGGGAATTTTTTGATTACCAATTTAATTTCGTCACTGGTGATTGGTCTGTTTAGTTTTTCTGTTTCTTGCTTGGTCAGTCTGGGAAGGTTGTATTTTCAAAGAAGTTGTCCATTTCTTCTATGTTTTCCAGATTGTTAGCATACAGATTCTCATAATATTCTCTTATGGTTCTTTGAATTTCTGTGGGGTCCGTCTTGATATTTCCTTTTCATTTCTGATTGTGTTTATGTGTGTAGATTCTCTTTTTCCCTTAATGAGTCTGGCTAGTGGTTAGTCTATTTTGTTTATTTTTTCAAAGATCCAGCTCTTGGTTTTATTGATTTTTTCTATTGTTTTATTCTTCTCAATTTTATTTATTTCTTCTCTAATCTTTATTATGTCCCTCCTTCCTGTGACTTTGGGCCTCATTTGTTCTACTTTTTCCAATTTCAGTAATTGTGTCTTCAGACTATTCATTTGGGAATGTTCTTCCTTCTTTAAATAAGCCTGGATTGCAATATACATTCGTCTTAGAACTGCCTTTGCTGCATCCCACAGAGGTTGTGGCTTTGTGTTGCTGTTGTCATTAGTCTCCATATATTCTTTAATTTCTGTTTTGATTTGGTCATTAACCCATTGATTAATTAGGAGAGTGTTGTTAAGTCTCCATGTATTTGTGAGCCTTTTTGATTTCTTTCTACAATGTATTTCTAGTTTTATACCTTGGTGATCTGAGAAGTTGGTTGGTAGGATTTCAATATTTTTGAAATTACAGAGCTTCTTTTTGTGGCCTAGTATGTGGTCTATTCTGGAAAATGTTCCATGTGCACTTGAGAAGAATGTGTATCCTGTTGCTTTTGGGTGTAGAGTTCTGTAGATATCTGTTAGGTCCATCTGTTCTAGTGTGTTTTTCAGTGTCTCTGTGCCTTTACTTATTTTCTGTCTTGTTGATTTATCGTCTGGAGTAAGTGGTGTGTTGAAGTCTCCTAAGATGAATGCATTGCTGTCTATTTCCTCCTTTAATTCTGTTAGTATTTGTCTCACATATGCTGGCACTCCTGTGTTGGGTGCATATATATTTATAATGGTTATATCTTCTTGTTGGACTGACCCCTTTATCATCATGTAATGTCCTTATTTAACTTTTGCTACTTTCTTCGTTTTGAAGTCTATTTTGTTTGATACAACTACTGCAACACCTGCTTTTTTCTCTTTGTTGTTTGCATGAAATATCTTTTTCCATCCCTTCACTATTAGTCTGTGTATATCTTTGGATTTGAGGTGAGTTTCTTGTAGGCAGCATATAGATGGGTCTTGCTTTTTTATCCATTCTGTTACTCTGTGTCTTTTGATTGGTGATTTCAGTCCATTTACATTTAGGGTGATTATTGATAGGTATGTACTTATTGCCATTGCTGGCTTTAGATTCCTGGTTACCAAGGGTTCACGGGTTGCTTCTTTACTATCTAACAATCTAACTTAACTTTCTTGTTAAATTATTGTAAACACAGTCTGTTGTTTCTTTATTTCTCTCACTTCTTATTTCTCTTGCTCCATTCTTTCTATAATAGGTGTTTTATTCTTTGCCTTTAGTTAGTATATGGATGGTCTGCTTTCTTTGCTATGATTTTTTTTCTCTGGTTACATCTTTTTAGCCTTAGGTGTGCTTCCATCTAGAGCAGTCCATTTAAGATATCCTGTAGTGGTGCTTTATGAGAGGCAAACTCTCTCAACTTTCGTTTATCTGGAAATTGTTTAATCCCTCCATCATATTTAAATGATAATCATGCTGGATACAATATTCTTGGTTCGAGGCCCTTCTGTTTCATAACGTTGAATATATCATGCCATTCTCTCTGGCCTGTAAGTTTTCTGTTGAGAATTCCGATGATAGTCTGATGGGTTTTCCTTTGTAGGTGATATTTTTTCTCTCTCTAGCTGCCTTTAATAGCCTGTCTTTATCTTTGATCTTTGCCATCTTAATTATTATGTGTCTTAGTGTTGTCTTCCTTGGGTCCCTTGTGTTGGGAGATCTATGAGCTTTGGTGAACTGCGAGAATGCTTCCTTCCCCAGTGAGGGAAAGTTTTCAGCAATTATTTCTTCAAAGACACTTTCTTTTCCTTTTTCTCTCTCTTCTTCCCCTGGTACTCCTATAATGCGAATATTGTTCCGTTTGGATTGGTCACACAGTTCTCTTAATATTCTTTCATTCCTAGAAATCCTTTTATCTCTCTCTGTCTCAGCTGCCCAGTACACCTGTTCTCTGTTTTCTATTCCATTAACAGTCTTTCCCATCTCATCCATTCTGCTAAGCCCGTCGATCGCTTGTCTGATTTCTGTATTGTCTTTCCTCAGTTCCCTCACTTCCTCCCTCAGCTCTTGCACATTTCTCTGTAGGTCCATCAGCATGGTTATGACTTTTTTTCTAAATTCTTTTACAAGGAGGCTGTGCATTGCCATCCCTTCAGACTCCCTCTCTGGGGTTGTCTGGTTGATTTTTGTCTGAATCATATTCCTCTCTCTTTTCATGGCTGTATAATTTGTCACTGATAGTTGCCACGTATGTCAGCTGGGCTCTTTAGGACTTTAAATAGAGAAGAAAAAAAACAGAAAGTAAAAGACAAAAAAAGACAAAAGAGAAAGAAAAAAAGAAAAAAGGATAGAAAAAAAGGAAAAACAAAACAAAACAAAAAAAAACAAAAAAATGCCCACCGGACGTAGATTCTGTGGGAATGCTCTAGGTGGCGCTATTGCCCCACTGTTCCACAGCTGTGACTGTGCCGCTCCACAGGGCCCTTTATCGGTCTGGCAGTGGTGGGAACAAGTAGGAGGCTGTTGATCTCATTGAGAATTGTTAAGTATGGCTACGCTTCATCAGTCGCCAGCTAAGGCGTCTGAAACTCCCCAGGACTCCCAGCCTGCTGGGCTGAGTGTGCTGGGGCGATCCGGCTCCTCCGCTGGGCTCCTGTCTCTTTAAGAAAGCTGAAGAAAGCGCGCGCTTTTATTTTTCCTTCCCGGGAGCCGGCTGTAAGCACCCTTGTGCGTTCCCCGCTCAAATCCGGCCCCTCTGTCTCTCCAATCACCGCTACGCTGCTCAATGTGGGTCAGCGATCCCCATGCAGATCACCAGGTCTGGCTACTTCGCGGGGTGTAATTCCACTCACTCCCGGCTCTGAATCCTCTCCTCCCGCTGGTGCACTGGGGTGGGGAAGGGATCAGGTCCCGACGGGTTGCGGCTCTGTATCTTACCCGCCTCTTGGGGTGCTGAGTCCTCTCGGGTGTAACTGCACGCTGTGCGCTTTCCTGTGAATTCTTGTCTCTCTTTTAGGAATAGATGTATTTTCTCTGGTTTCGTAGATAAATATAGTGTTGGGAGGAGATTTCTGCCGCCCTGCTCACACCGCCATCTTCCCGGAAGTCCCTCTCATTTCTGTTTTAGAGTTCCAAGTTAAAGATTTTGCCCCTCAGCAGTCTCTGGACTTGCTTGGCTCTTCTTGGAAAAGGTCTTGACTCTGAACCAGGCAGTGCACCTTCCCTGACTGAAAAGCATCAGTAAAGAGTGTCCTCAAGAAAGTGCATCTCTGTCCCTGTTCCAGCCGTTGCTGTGCTGCTAAGGACCAGAGCTGAGAAAGAGGCTGGGTTTCTGGACTCCTGGCAGTCAGACAAAGACAATTTAGTCTTTTACAATACGATGATCTTCAGGTAAGCTGACAGCTTGTTCCAACTGAGAGCTCAGAGATTGCTGCTTAAGGTCTGCCCAACCCAGAAATCATATAAGTGCAGCCATCTCACTGGGAAGGACAGGGCAGTCAAGCGTGGTATCCAAGGTCTTCAGTCCTTTTTGGGATAGGGTTAGCTTCTTGAATTTGTGAGTTGTTAAAAAGAGCACGTGAGTCCTTCTCATGGCTGTTCGATCTGCCCAGAGTCTTTTCCCGCCCCATACAGGATTTAGAGTCCATACAGAGATGACAGCATGCTACTTCAATCTTTACATTGTTTTCCGTATCACGTTGCAGATCGTGGCATAAAACGTAAATATCACCCAAACCAAGACTTTTTTCGACCCCTCTAAACTGAATCCAAATGTAGGTTATTACATTGCGGATATTAGAAAGAATCTTCATCCTCAGCTTCCCATAATCCAATGGTTAAGGTAATTACGTACCATACGGGATTTATAGTGCATATAGTGAGGACAGGCTTCTACTTCAATCTTTACTATGTTTAAGATATCACATTGGAGATGTTTGCATGTTTACTTAAATAGCACATCCAGAAAATCCTTATTCTACTTAACTAAGGTCAATCCAAATGTAGGTTGCTTACACTGCTTATATTAGAAAGAATCTTCTTATAATGCTTCCCCTAATTCTATTGCTAAGGAAATTTCGTACCACACGTGATTTAGAGTGCATACAGAAAGGACAACTTTCTACTGCAATGTTTACTGTTTTGTAAATCACATTGGAGATAGTTTAATGATTACTTAAATATCATCCCCAGCAAGGCCTTATACTACTCCACTAAACTGATTCCAAACAAAGGTAACATTCCCGGCAGATATTAGAAAGAATTTTCTTCTCCAGGCTCCCCTTTTGTTATTCCTTAGGAAATTTCGTACCACACGTTATTTAGGGAACATACAGAAAGGACAACTTTCTACTGCAATGTTTACAGTTTTTGAAATCATATTGGAAATGGTTTCACGATTACTTAAATAGCACATCCATGAAGGCCTTATTCTTCTCCACTAAACTGAATCCAAATGTAGGTATCTTACATGGCAGATATTAGAAAGAACATTCTTCTCCAGGCGCCCTTAATATTATTCCTAAGGAAATTCCTTACCACACGGGACTTAGAGAGCATACAGTGAGGACAGACTTCTACTGCCATTTTTACTATGTTGTCGATATCACATTGGAAATGGTTGCATGACTACTTTCATGGGACATACCACAAGGCATTATTTTAGTGAAATTAATTTGAATTCAAATGTAGGTTTCTAACATTGCTGATATTAGAAAGAATATTCTTTTGCAGCTTCCTCCAATGTTTTGCTAAGGAAATTTCGTACCACACAGATTTGCAGTGCATAGAATGAGGACAGCCTTCTACTGCAATCTTTTTCTATGTTTCGATATCACATTGGAAATGGTTGCATGATTACTTAAATAGCACATCCAGAAATTCCTTATTCTTCTTAACTAAGCTCAATTCAAATGTAGGTTGCTTACACTGCTTATATTAGATAGAATCTCCTTATGAAGCTTCCCCTAATGGTATTGATAAGGAAATTTCATTCTGCATGGGATTTCGAGTGCATACAGAAGGGACAACTTTATACTACAATGTTTACCCTTTTCGTAATCACATTGGATATGGTTTAAAGATAACTTAAATATCACCTCCAGCAAGGCCTAATACTACTCCACTAAAATGATTCCAAATATAGGTAACTTTCCTGGCAGATATCAGGAAGAATTTTCTTCTCCAGGCTCCCCTATTTTATTCCTTAGGAAATTTCGTACCACACGGTATATAGAGCGCATACAGAAAGGACAACTTTCTACTGCAATGTTTACAGTTTTGAAATAACATTGGAGATGGTTTCATGATTACTTAAATAGTACATCCAGCAAGGCCTTACTCTACTACACTAAACTGAATCCAAATGTAGGTATCTTACATGGCAGAATTTAGAAAGAACATTCGTCTCCAGGCTCCCCTAATATTATTCCAATGGAAATTCCTTACCACACGGGATTTAGAGGGCGTATAGTGAGGACAGCCTTCTACTGCCATCTTTACTATGTTCTCGATATCACACTGGAGATGGTTGCATGATTACTTTCATGGGACATGCCGCAAGGCTTTATTTTAGTGAAATTAAGTTGAATTCAAATGTAGGTTTCTAACATTACTGATATTAGAAAGAATCTTCATCTGCAGCTTCCTCCAATGCTACTGCTAAGTAAATTTCTTACCACACGGGATTTAGAGTGCATACAGAAAGGACAACGTTCTACTGCAATGTTTAATATGTTTTCGATATCACATTGGAGATGGTTGAATGATTACCTATATAGCACATCCAACAAGGCCTTATTCTATTGCACTAATCTAAATCCAAATGTACGTATCTTACATGGCAGATATTAGAAAGAATCTTCTTATGAAGCTTCCACTAATGCTATGGCTAAGGAAAATTCTTGCCACATGGGATTTATGTGCATACACAAAGGACAACTTTCTACTGCAATGTTGAATATGTTTTCGATATCACATTGGAGATGGTTAAATGATTACTTAAATAGCACATCCAGCATGGCCTTATTCTACTGCACTAAACTAAACACAAATGTAGCTATCTTACATGGAAAATATTAGAAAGAATCATCTTATGAGGCTTCCCTTTATGCTATTGCTAAGTAAATTCATACCACACGGGATTTATGTGCATACAGAAAGGAAAATTTTCTACTGCAATGTTTACTGTTTCCGAAATCACATTTTGGTGGTTTCTTGATTGCTTAAATATCACCTCCAAAAAGGCCTAATACAACTCTACTAAACTGAATCCAAATATAGGGAACTTACACGGCTTGATATTAGAATGAATTTTCTTCTCCAGGCTCCAGTAATGTCATTCCTAAGGAAATTTCGTACCATAAGGGATTTACAGTCCATGCATAGATGACAGCATGCTACTTCAATCTTTACATTGTTTTCCGCATCACGTTGCAGATGGTTGCATAAACACGTAAATATCACACAAAGGAAGTCTTTTTTCACCCCCTCCAAACTGAATCCAAATGTAGGTTATTACATTGTGGATATTAGAAGAATCTTCTTCCTCACCGTCCCATAATGCAATAGTTAAAGTATTTATGTACCATGTAGGATTTAGAGTGCATATAGTGAGGACAGCCTACTACTGCAATCTTTACTATGTTTTCGATATCACATTGGAGATGTTTGCATGTTTACTTAAATAACACATCCAGAAAATCCTTACTCTACTTAACTAAGGTCAATCCAAATGTAGGTTGCTTACAGTGCTTATATTAGAAAGAATCTTCTTATAATGTTTCCCCTAATTCTATTGCTAAGGAAATATTGCCAAAGGCGTGATTTAGACTGCATAAAGAAATGACAACTTTTACTGCAATGTTTACAGTTTTCGAAATCACATTGGAGATGGTTTCATGATTACTTAAATAGCACATTCATGAAGGCCTTATTCTTCTCCACCAAACTGAATCCATATGTAGGTATCTCACATGGCAGATAGTAGACAGAAAATTCTTCTCCAGGCTGCCCGAATATTATTCCTAAGGAAATTTCTTACCACACGGGACTTAGAGAGCATAAAGTGAGGACAGCCTTCTACTGCCATCTTCACTATGTTGTCGATATCACACTGGAGATGGTTGCATGGTTACTCTCATGGGACATACCATAAGGCATTATTTCAGCGAAATTTAATTGAATTCAAATGTAGGTTTCTAACATTGCTGATATTATAAAGAATCTTCTGCAGCTTTCTCCAATGCTATTGCTAAGGAAATTTCGTACCACACAGGATTTAGAGTGCATATAGAAAGGTCAAATTTCCACTGCAATGTTTTATGTTTTCGATATCACGTTGGAGATGGTTGAATGATTACTTAAATGGCACATCCAGCAAGGCCTTATTCTATTGCACTAATCTAAATCCAAATGTAGGTATCTTATATGGCAGATATTAGAAAGAGTCTTCTTATGAAGCTTCCCCTAATGCTATTGCTAAGGAAAATTCTTGCCACAAAGGATTTATGTGCATACAGAAAGGATAACTTTCTACTGCAATGTTTACTGTTTTTGAAATCACATTGAGATGGTTTCATGATTACTTAAATATCACCTCGAGCAAGGCCTAATACAGCTCCACTAATCTGAATGAAAATATAGTTAACATACAGGGCCGGATATTAGAAAGAATTTTCTTCTCCAGGCTCCCCTAATGTTATTCCTAAGGAAATTTCGTACCACAGGGTATTTAGAGTCCATACAGAGATGACAGACTGCTACTACAATCTATGCATAGTTTTCCATATCACATTGTAGATTGTTGCATGAACATGTAAATAACACAGCAAGGATGTCTTTGTTCGACCCCAGCAATGTGAATCCAAATGCAGGTTTCTTACATTGCTGGTATTAGGGAGAATCTTCTTCTGCAGCTTCCCCTATTGCTAAGGTTAATTAAATTTTCGTTCCACATGGGATTTAGATTACATATATGGAGGACAGCTTTCTATTGCAATTTTACAATTTTCCATATCACATTGGAGATGATAGCATAATTACTTGAATTTGAGATCCCAGAAGGCCTTATTTTACTGAAAGTAAACTGAATCCAAATGTAGGTTTCTAACATTGCTCATATTAGAAAGAATCTTCTTCTGCAGCCTCCTTCAATGCTATTCATAAGGAAATTTCGGACCAAACGGGATTTAGAGTGCATAGAGTGAAGACAGCCTTCTACTTGCAATCTTTACTATGCTTTGATATCACATTGGAGGTGGTTGCATGATTACTTGAATAGCACATCCTGAAATTCCTTATTCTACTCAACTAAAGTGAATCAAAATGTAGGTTGCTTACACTGCTCATACTAGAAGGAATCTCCTTCTGAAGTTTCCCGTAATGGTATTGCTATGGAAATTTCGTACCACACGGGATTTAGACTGCATACAGAAAGGACAAATTTCTACTGAATGTTAATATGTTTTCGATAGTCAAATTGGAGATTTTTGCATGATTAGTTAAATAGCACATCCAAAAATGCCTTATTCTACTCCACCAAACTGAATCCAAATGTAGGTATCTTACATGGCAGATATTAGAAAGAATCTTCTTCTCCAGGCTGCCTTAATATTATTCCTAAGGAAACTTCATACCACCCGGGATTTAGAGTCCATACACATATGACAGAGTGCTACATCAATATTTTCTATGTTTTCTAGATCACATTGGAGATGGTAGCATGATTACTTGAACCAGGCATGAGGCAATACCTTATTTTACTGTAAGAAAACTGAATTCAAATGCAGGTTTCTTACACTGATGATATTAGAAAGAATCTTCTGCAGTTTCCCCCAAATCTATTGCTCAGGAAATTTCGTACCACACGTGATTTAGAGTGTATATAGTGAGAAAAGAATTCTATTGCCATTTTAAATTTGTTTTCGATATCACATTGTAGATGGTTGCATGATTACTTGAAAGGGGCATAACGCAAGGCTTTATTTTACTGAAACTAAACTGAATCCAAATGTATGTTTCTTACACTGCTGATATTAGGAAGAATCTTCTTCTGAAGCTTTCCGTAATGCTATTGCAAAGGACATTTCGGACGGCACGGGATTTACAGTGTATAGAATGAGGATAGCTTTCTACTGCAATCTTTACTATGTTTTGATATCACATTGGAGATGTTTGCGTGATTACTTGAATGGGGCATCCCACAAGGCCTTATTTTACTGCAACTAAACTGAGTCCAAATGTAGGTTGCTTACACTGCTCATATAAGAAGGAATCTTCTCCTGAATCTTGCCCTAATGCTATTGCTAAGGAAATTTCCTACCACAAGGGATTTAGAGTGCATACACAAAGGACAACTTTCTACTGCAATGTTTAATATATTTTCGATATCACATTGGAGATGGTTAAATGGTTACTTAAATAGCACATCCAGCAAGGCCTTATTCTACTGCACTAAACTAAATACAAATGTATGTATCTTACATCGAAGATATTAGAAAAAATCATCTTATGAAGCTTCCCCTTATGCTATTGCTAAGTAAATTCGTACCACAAGGGATTTATGGGCATACAGAAAGGAAAATTTTCTACTGCAATGTTTACTGTTTCCGAAATCACATTTAGATGGTTTCTTGATTATTTAAATATCAAGTCCAGCAAGGCCTAATTCAAATATACTAAACTGAATCCAAATATAGGTAACTTACACGGCCTGATATTAGAAAGAATTTTCTTCTCCAGGCTCAAGTAATGCTATTCCTAAGGAAATTTTGTACCACATGGGATTTACGTAGCATATATGAAGGACAGCTTTCTATTGCAATTTTACAGTTTTCCATATCACATTGGAAATGGTAGCACAATTACTTGAATGGGACATCCCACAAGGCCTTATTTTACTGAAAGTACACTGAATCCAAATGTAGGTTTCTAACATAGCTGATATTAGAAAGAATCTTCTTCTGCAGCTTCCTCCAATGTTATTCCTAAGGAAATTTCTTACCACACAGGATTAAGAGTGCATAGAGTGAGGACAGCCTTCTAATGCAGTCTTTACTATGTTTCTATATCACATTGGAGATGGTTGCATGTTTCCTTGAAACGGTATAATGCCAAGCCTTATTTTACTGAAATTAAACTGAGTCCAGATGGAGGTTTCTTACATTGCGGATATTAGAAAGAATCTTCCTCAGCTTCCCATAATGCAATGGTTAAAGTAAATACGTACCATATGGGATTTAGAGAGCATATAGTGAAGACAGGCTTCTTCTGCAATTTTTACTATGTTTTCGATTTCACATTGGAGATGTTTGCATGATTATTTAAATAGCACATCCAAAAAATCCTTACTCTACTTAACTAAGGTCAATCCAAATGTGGGTTGCTTACACTGCTTATATTAGAAAGAATGTTCTTATGATGCTTCCCCTAATGCTATTGCTAAGGAAATTTCTTACCAAACGTGATTTAGAGTGCATACGGAAAGGACAACTTTCTACTGCAATGTTTACTGTTTTCGAAATCACATTGGAGATGGTTTAATGATTACTTAAAAATCAACCCCAGCAAGGCCTAATACTACTCCACTAAACTGATTGCAAATATAGGTAACTTTCCCGGCAGATATTAGGAAGAATCTTCTTCTCCAGGCTCCCCTATTGTTATTCCTTAGGAAATTTCATACCACACTGGATTTAGAGCGCATACAGAATGGGCAACTTTTCACTGCAATGTTTACAGTTTTCGAAATCACATTGGAGATGGTTTCATGATTACTTAAATAGCACACCCAGGAGGCCTTATTCTACTCCACTAAACTGAATCCAAATGTAGGTATCTTACATGGCAGATAAAAGAAAGAACATAATTTTCCAGGCTTACCTAATGTTATTCCTAACGAAATTTCTTACAACATGGGATTTAGACAGCGTATAGTGAGGACAGCCTTCTACTGCCATCTTTACTATGTTGTAGATAGCACATTGGAGATGTTTGCATGATTACTTTCATGGGACATTCCAAGGCATTATTGTAGTGAAATTAAATTGAATTCAAATGTAGGTTTCTAACATTGCTGATATTAGAAAAAATTTTCTTCTTCAGCTTCCTCCAATACTATTGCTAAGGAAATTTCTACCACATGGGATATAGAGTGCATACAGAAAGAACAAATTTGTACTGTAATGTTTAATATGTTTTCGATATCACATTGGAGATGGTTGAATGATTACTTAAATAGCACATCCATCAAGACCTTATTCTATTGCACTAATCTAAATCCAAATGTAGGTATCTTGCATGGCAGATATTAGAAGGAATCTCCTTATGAAGCTTCCCTTAATGCTTTTGCTAAGGAAAATTCTTGCCACACGGGATTTATGTGCATACAGAAAGGATAACGTTCTACTGCAATGTTTACTGTTTTTGAAATCACATTGAGATGGTTTCATGATTACTTAAATATCACCACGAGCAAGGCCTAATACAAGTCCACTAAACTGAATGAAAATATAAGTAATATACACGGCCGGATATTAGAAAGAATTTTCTTCTCCAGGCTCCCCAAATGTTATTCCTATGGAAATTTCGTACCACATGGGATTTAGAGTCCATACAGAGATGACAGCCTGCTACATCAATCTTTACATAGTTTTCCGTACCACATTGCAGATGGTTACATGAACATGTAAATAACACAGCAAGGAAGTATTTTTTCGACCCCAGCAAAGTGAATCCAAATGCAGGTTTCTTACATTGCTGGTATTAGAAAGATTCTTCTTCTGCAGCTTCCCCTAATGCTATGGATAAGGAAATTTCGTACCACATGGGATTTAGATTGCATATATGCAGGACAGCTTTCTATTGCAATTTTACAGTTTTCCATATCACACTGGAGATGGTAGCATAATTACTTGAAAGGGACATCCCGCAAGGCCTTATTTTACTGGAAGTAAACTGAATCCAAATGTAGGTTTCTAATATTGCTGATATTAGAAAGAGTCTTCCTCTGCTGCTTCCCGTAATGCTATGGTTAAGGAAATTTTGGACCACACGTGATTTAGAGTGCATATAGTGACGACAGCCTTCTATGCCATATATACTATATATCGATATCACATTGAAAATGGTTGCAAGATTCCTTAAATAGAACATCCAGCAAGGCCTTATTCTTCTCCACTAAACTGAATCCAAATGTAGTTCTTACATGCAGATATTAGAAAGAACTTTCTTCTCCATGCTCCCCTAAGGTTATTCCAAAGGAAATTTCATATGCATGGGATTTAGAGTCCATACAGAGATGACTGCATAGTACTTCAATCTTTACATTGTTTTGCATATGACATTGTAGATGGTTGCATGATCACATAAATATCACACCAAGGAATTCTTTTTTCGACGCTTCCAAACTGAATTCGAATATAGGTTTCTTAAATTGATGATATTAGAAAGAATCTTCTTCGGCAGCTTCCACCAAAGCTATTGCTCAGGAAATTTCATACCACACTGTATTTAGAGTGCATGTAGTGAGAACAGCCTTGTACTGCCATTTTGAATTTGTTTTCCATATCATATAGGAGATGGTTGCATGTTTCCTTGAAACGGTACAATGCAAGGCCTTATTTTACTGAAACTAAACTGAATCCAGATGAAGTTTTCTTACATTGCGGATATTAGAATGAATCTTCTTCCTCAGCTTCCATAATGCAATGGTTAAAGTAATTACGTACCATACGGGATTTAGAGAGCATATAGTGAGGACAGGCTTCTTCTGCAATTTTTGCTATGTTTTCGATTTCACATTGGAGATGTTTGCATGATTATTTAAATAGCACATCCAGAAAATCCTTACTCTACTTTACTAAGGTCAATCTAAATTTAGGTTTCTTACACTGCTTATATTAGAAAGAATCTTCTTATGATGCTTCCCCTAATGCTATTGCTAAGGAAATTTCGTACCACACGTGATTTAGAGTGCATACGGAAAGGACAACTTTCTACTGCAATGTTTACTGTTTTCGAAATCACATTGGAGATGGTTTAATGATTACTTAAATATCACCCACAGCGAGGCCTAATACTACTCCACTAAACTGATTGCAAATATAGGTAACTTTCCCGGCAGATATTAGGAAGAATCTTCTTCTCCAGGCTCCCCTATTGTTATTCCTGAGGAAATTTCATACCACACGGGATTTAGAGCACATACAGAAAGGACAACTTTCTACTGCAATGTTTACAGTTTTCGAAATCACATTGGAGATGCTTTCATGATTACTTAAATAGCACATCCAGCAGTGCCTTATTCTACTCCAGTTATCTGAATCCAAATGTAGGTATCTTACATGGCAGATATAAGAAAGAACATTCTTCTCCAGGCTCCCCTAATATTATTCCTAAGGAAATTTCTTAACCCACGGGATTTAGATAGAGTATAGTGAAGACAGCCTTCTACTGCCATCTTTACTATGTTGTTGATATCACATTGGAGGTGCTTGCATGATTACTTTCATGGGACTTCCCGCAAGGCATTATTTTAGTGAAACTAAATTGAATTCAAATGTAGGTTTCTAACATTGCTGATATTAGAAAGAAGCTTCTTCTGCAGCTTCCTCCAGGCTATTGCTAAGGAAATTTCGTATCACACGAGATTTAGAGTGCATACAGAAAGGGCAACTTCCTTCTGCAATGTTTAATATTTTTTCGATATCACATTGGAGATGGTTGAATGATTACTGAAATAGACCATCCAGCAAGGACTTATTCTATTGCACTAATCTAAATCCAAACGTACGTATCTTACATGGCAGATATTAGAAAGTATCTTCTTTTGAAGTTTCCCCTAATGCTATTGCTAAGGAAAATTCTTGTCACACGGGATTTATGTGCATACAGAAAGGATAAATTTCTACTGCAATGTTTACTGTTTCTAAATCACATTGAGATTGTTTCATGATTACTTAAACACACCTCGAACAAGGCCTAATAGAACTCCACTAACCTGAATGAAAATATAGGTAACTTACACGGTCGGATATTAGAAAGAATTTTCTCTCACGCTCCCCTAATGTTATTCCTAAGGAAATTTCATACCACACGGGATTTATAGTCCATTCAGTGATGATAGCCTGCTACTTCAATCTTTACATAGTTTTACATATCACATTGTAGATGGTTGCATGAACATGTAAATAACACAGCAAGGAAGTCTTTTTTCGACCACAGCAAAGTGAATCCAAATGCAGGTTTCTTACATTGATCATATTAGAAATAGTCTTCTTTGCAGATTCCCCCAATGCTTTTGCTAAGGAAATTTCGTAGCACACGGATTTACAGTGCATAGAATGAGGACAGCCTTCTCCTGCAATCTTTTTCTATGTTTCGATATCACATTGGAAATGGTTGCATGATTACTTAAATAGCACATCCAGGAATTTCTTATTCTGCTTAACTAAGCTGAGTCCAAATGTAGGTTGCTTACAGTGTTTATATTAGATAGAATCTCCTTATGAAACTTCCCCTAATGCTATTGATAAGGAAATTTCGTTCCACACCGGATTTCGAGTGCATACAGAAAGGACAACTTTCTACTGCAATGTTTACTGTTTTCGAAATCACATTGGAGATGTTTTCATGATTACTTGAGTATCAACTCCAGCAAGGTCTAATACTTCTCCACAAAACTGAATCCAAATATAGGTAATTTACATGGCAGATATTGTAAAGAATTTTCATCTCCAGGCTCCCTTATGTTATTCCTAAGGAAATTTCGTTCCCCACAGGATTTAGAGTCCATAGAGAGATGACAGAATGCTACTTCAATCTTTACATTGTTTTCCATATCACATTGTAGATGGTTGCATGAACACGTATAAATCACAGGGAGGAAGACTTTTTTCGATCCCACCAAACTGAATCCAAATGCATTGTTCTTACATTGCTGGTATTAGAAAGATTCTTCTTCTGCAGCTTCCGCTAATGCTATGGTTAAGGAAATTTGGTACCACATGGGCTTTAGAGTGCATACATGGAGGACAGCTTTCTATTGCAATTTCACTATGTTCTCCATATCACATTGGAGATGGTAGCATGATAACTTGAATGGGGCATCACGCAAGGCCTTATTTTACTAAAACTAACCTGAATTCCAATGTAGGTTTCTTACATTGATGATATTAGAAAGAATCTTCCTCTGCAGCGTCCTCCAATGCTATTGCTAAGGAAATTTCGGACGGCACGGGATTTACAGTGCATAGAATGAGGACAGCTTTCTACTGCAATCTTTACTATGTTTCAATACCACATTGGAGATGTTTGCATGATTACTTGAATGGGGTATCCCACAAGGCCATATTTTACTGAAACTCAACTGAATCCAAATGTAGGTTGCTTACACTGCTCATATAAGAAGGAATCTTCTCCTGAATCTTGCCCTAATGCTATTGCTTAGGAAATTTCGTACTACACGGGATTTAGAGTGCATAAACAAAAGACAACTTACTACTGCAATGTTTAATATGTTTACGGTATCACATTGGAGATGGTTAAATGATTACTTAATTAGCACATCCTTCAAGGCCTTATTCTACTGCACTAAACTAAGTACAAATGTAGGTATCTTACATGGCAGATATAAGAAAGAATCATCTTATGAAGCTCCCCGTATGCTATTGCTAAGTAAAGTCGTACCACACGGGATTTATGTGCATACAGAAAAGATTATTTTCTACTGCAATGTTTACTGTTTCCGAAATCACATTCAGATGGTTTCTTGTTTACTTAAATATCACCTCCAGCAAGGCCTTATTCAACTATACTAAACTGAATCCAAATATAGGTAACTTACACGACCTGATATTAGAATGAATTTTCTCCTCCAGGCTACAGTAAAATTATTCCTAAGGAAATTTCTTACCACACGGGATTTAGAGTCCATACAGATGACAGTTTGCTACTTCAATGTTTACACTGTTTTCCGTATCACGTTGCCGATGGTTGCCTAAAGACGTAAATATCACACCAAGGAAGTCTTTTTTGACCCCTCCAAACTGAATCCAAATGTAGGTTATTACATTGCGGATATTAGAAAGAATCTTCTTCCTCTGCTTCCCATAATGCAATGGTTAAGGTAATTACGTTCAATACGGGATTTAGAGAGCATATAGTGAGGACAGACTTCTACTGCAATCATTACTATGTTTTCGATATAACATTGGAGATGTTTGCATGATTACTTAAAACGCACATCCAGAAAATCCTTACTCTACTTAACTAAGGTCAATCCAAATGTAGTTTGCTTACACTGCTTATATTAGAAAGAATCTTCTTATGGTGCTTCCCCTAATTCTATTGCTAGGGAAATTTCGTACCACACGTGATTTAGGGTGCATACAGAAAGGAAAACTTTCTACTGCAATGTTTACTGTTTTAGAAATCACATTGGAGATGGTTTAATGATTACTTAAATATCACCCCCAGCAAGGCCTAATACTACTCCACTAAACTGATTCCAAATATAGGTAACTTTCCCAGCAGATGTTAGAAAGGATTTTCTTCTCCAGGCTCCCCTATTGTTATTCCTTAAGAAATTTCGTACCACACGGATTTAGAGCGCACACAGAAAGTACAACTTTCTACTGCAATGTTTACAGTTTTCGAAATCATATTGGACATGGTTTCATGATTACTTAAATAGCACATCCAGCAAGGCCTTATTCCACTCCACTAAACTGAATCCAAATGTAGGTATATTACATGGCAGATATTAGAAAGAACATTCTTCTCCAGGCTCCCCTAATATTTTCCTAAGGAAATTTCATACCACACGTGATTTAGAGTGCATAAAGTGAGGACAGCCTACTATTGCCATTTTTAATTTGTTTTCGATATCACATTGTAGATGGTTGCATGTTTCCTTGAAGGGGTATAATGCAAGGCGTTATTTTACTGAAACTAAACTGAATCCAAATGGAGGTTTCTTACATTGCTGATATTAGAAAGAATCTTTTTATGCTGCTTCCTGTAATGCTAAGGTTAAGGAACTTTCGGAGCACACAGGATTTACAGTGCATACTGTGAGGACAGCCTTCAGTGCCATATATTCTATATTTCAATATCACTTTGGAAATGGTTGCATGATTACTTTTTTTTAATATAATTTATTTTATTATCATTAATTTACAATTACATGTGCAATATTACAATTATTAAAATACCTCTTCATCGGGTCCGCCCCTCAACCCCATTACAGTCACTGTCCATCAGCGTAGTGACATGCTATAGAATCCCTACTTGTCTTCTCTGAGTTGTACTGCCCTACCCATGCCCCCCCAACATTACATCTGCTAATCGTAATGCCCCTTTTTCCCTCTTATCCATCCCTTCCCGCCCATTTTCACCAGTCCCTTTCCCTTTGGTAACTATTAGTCCGTTCTTGGGTTCTGAGTGTCTGCTGATGGTTTGTTTTTCAGTATATTTTCTTTGTTCTTATACTCCACATATGAGTGAAATCATTTGATACTTGTCTTTTTCGGCTTGGCTTATTTCACTGAGCATAATACCCTCTAGCTCCATCCATTTTGTTGCAAATGGTAGATTTTGTTTTCTTCTCATGGCTGAATAATATTCCATTTTGTATATGTACCACATCTTCTTTATCCATTCATCTACTGATGGACACTTAGGTTGCTTCCATTTCTTGGCTATTGTAAATAGTGCTGCAATAAACATAGGGGTGCATCTGTCCTTTTCAAATTGGGCTGCTGGATTCTTAGGGTAAATTCCTAGTAGTGGAATTCCTTTGTCAAATGGTATTTCTATTTTGAGTTTTTTGAGGAAACTCCATACTGCTTTCCACAATGGTTGAACTAATTTGCAGTCTCCCCAGCAGTGTAAGATGGTTCCCTTTTCTCCACATCCTCACCAAGACTTGTTGTTGTTTGTGTTTTGGATGTTGGCCATCCTCACTGGTGTGAGGTGATATCTCATTGTGGTTTTAATCTGCATTTCTCTGATGATTAGCGATGTGGAGCATCTTTTCATGTGCCTGTTGGCCGTCTGAACTTCTTCTTTGGAGAAGTGTCTATTCATGTCCTCTGGCCATTTCTTAATTGGATTATATGCTTTCTGTTTGTTAAGGTGCATGAGTTCTTTATATATTTTGGATGTCAACCCTTTATCAGATACGTTTTATATGAATATATTCTCCCATACTGTAGGATGTTTTTTGTTCTACTGATGGTGTCCTTTGCTGTACAGAAGCTTTCAGCTTGATATAGTCCCACTTGTTCATTTTTGCTTTTGTTTCCCTTGCCCGCGGAGATATGTTCATGAAGAAGTTGCTCATCTTTATGTCCAAGAGATTTTTGCCTATGTTTTTTTCTAAGAGTTTTATCGTTTCCTGACTTACATTCAAGTCTTTGATCCACCTTGAGTTTACCTTTGTGTATGGGGCTAGAGAGTATTCCAGTTTCATTCTCTTACATGTAGCTGTCCATTTTTTTCCAACACCAGCTGCTGAAGAGGCTGTCATCTCCCCATTGTATATCCAAGGCACTTTTATCAAATATTAATTGACTCTGTATGTTTGGGTTAATGTTTGGATTTTCTATTCTGTTCCACTGGTCTGTGGGTCTGTTTTTGTGCCAATACCAAATTGTCTTGATTACTGTGGCTTTGTAGTAGAGTTGGATTGGTCACACAGTTCTCTTAATATTCTTTCATTCCTAGAAATCCTTTTATCTCTCTCTGCCTCAGCTGCCCTGTACTCCTGTTCTCTGTTTTCTATTCCATTAACAGTCTCTTGCATCTCATCCATTCTGCTGTTCAGCCCGTCAATCACTTGTCTGATTTCTGTATTGTCTTTCCTCCATTCCCTCACTTCCTCCCTCAGCTCTTGCACATTTCTCTGTAGGTCCATCAGCATGGTTATGACTTTTATTCTGAATTCTTTTTCAGGGAGGCTATGCATTTCCATCCCTTCAGACTCCCACTCTGGGGTTGTCTGGTTGATTTTGGTCTGAACCATATTCCTCTGCCTTTTCATGGCTATATAATTGGTCACTGATAGTTGCCACATATATCAGCTGGGCTCTTTAAGACTTTAAAAAGAGAAGAAAAGAAAGAAAGAAAGAAAGAAAGAAACCAAAAAAAGAAAAGAAGAAACAAAACAAAACAAAACTAAAAAGAACAAAAAAGTGGCCACCGGACTTAGATTCTGTGGGAATGCTCTAGGTTGCGCTCTTGCCCCGCTATTCCACAGGTGTGACTGTGCGGCTCTGCAGGGCCCTTTATCTCTCTGGCAGGGGTGGGAACGTATAGGAGGCTTTTGAACTCAGTGAGAAGTGTTAAGTATGGCTACGCTTCCTCAGTGGCCATCTAAGGCGTCTGAACCTCCCCAGGACTCCCAGCCTGATGGGCTGAGTGTGCTGGGGCGATCCAGCTCCTCCGCTGTGTGCCTTTCCCTTTAAGACCACAGAAGAAAGCGCGCGCATTTTTTTTTCCTTCCCGGGAGGCGGCTACAAGCACCCTGGCGCATTCCCTGCTCAGATCCTGCCGCTCTGTCTCCCCAATCTCTGCTGCACTGCGCAATGTGGGTCAGCTCTCCCTGGGCAGATAACCGGTGCTGGCTACTTTGCGGGGTGAACTTCCAATCCCTCCCGGCTCTGAATCCTCTCCTCCCGCAGGAGCGCTGGTGTAGGGGAGGGCTCGGGACCCGCCGGGCTGTGGCTCTCTGTTACTGGCCTATTGTGGTGCCATGTCCTCTCAGGTGTAGCAGCACACTGTGGGCTTTCCTGTGTATTCCGGTCTCTCTTTTAGGAATAGATGTATTTTCTGTGTTTTTGTAGATAAATATAGTGTTGGGAGCAGATTTTGGCCACCGTGCTCACACCACCATCTTTCCGGAAGTTCGGTTGCATGATTACTTAAATAGCACATCCAGAGATACCTTATTCTACTCAACTAAACTGAGACCAAATGTAGGTTACTTACACTGCTCATACTAGAAGGAATTTTCTTCTGAAGCGTCCCCAATGCTATTTCTAAGGAAATATCGTACCACACAAGATTTAGAGTTAATACAGAAAAGGACAACTTTCTACTGCAATATTTACTGTTTTTCAAATCACATTGAGATGGTTTCATGATTACTTAAATATCACCTCGAGCAAGCCCTAATACAGCTCCACTAATCTGAATGAAATTATAGGTAACTTACAAGGCGGGATATTAGAAAGAATTTTCTTCTCCAGTCTCCCCTAATGTTATTCCTAAGGAAATTTCATACCACACGGATTTAGAGTCCATACAGAGATGACAGCCTGCTACTTCAATCTTGACACAGTTTTCGATATCACATTGTAGATGGTTGCATGAACATGTAAATAACACAGCAAGGAAGTCTTTTTTCGACCCCAGCAAAGTGAATACAAATGCAGGTTTCTTACATTGGTGGTAGTAGAATGATTTATCTTCTGCAGCTTCCCCTAATGAAATGGTTAAGGAAATTTCGTACCACATGGGATTTAGATTGCATATATGGAGGACAGCTTTCTAATGCAATTGTATAGTTTTCCATATCACATTGGAGATGGTAGCATAATTACTCGAGTAAGACATCCCACAAGGCCTTATTTTACTGAAACTAAACAGAATACAAATGTAGGTTTCCAACATTGCTGATATTAGAAACAATGTTCTGCAGCTTCCTCCAATGCTATTCCTAAGAAAATTTCTTACCACACGGGATTTAGAGTGCAAAGAGTGAGGACAGCCGGCTACTGCATTCTTTGCTATGTTTCGATATCATATTTCATTTGGTTGCATGATTACTTAAATAGCACGTCCTGAAATTCCTTATTCTACTCCACTAAAGTGAATCAAAATGTAGGTTGCTTACACTGCTCATATTAGAAAGAATCTCCTTCTGAAGTTTCCCCAATGCTATTGCTATGGAAATTTTGTACCACACGGGAATTAGACTGCATACAGAAAGGACAAATTTCTACTGAATGTTAATATGTTTTCGATAATCACATTGGAGGTTTTTGCATGATTAGTTAAATAGCACATCCAGAAAGGCCTTATTCTACTCCACCAAAGTGAATCCAAATGTAGGTATCTTAAATGCCAGATATTAGAAAGAATTTTCTTCTCCAGGCTGCCCTAATATTATTACTAAGGAAATTTCGTAGCACCGGGGATTTAGAGTCCATACAGATATGACAGATTGCTACGTCAATCTTTACTATGTTTTCCAGATCACATTCGAGATGATAGCATAATTACATGAATCGGGCATGGTGCAAGGCCTTATTTTACTGTAAATAACTGAAATCGAAGGCAGGTTTCTAAATTGAAGATATTAGAAAGATTCTTCTTCAGTTTCCCCCAAAGCTGTTGCTCAAGAAATTTCGTACAACACGTGATTTAGAGTGCATATAGTGAGGAGAGCCATTTACTGCCATTTTTAATTTGTTTTCGATATCACATTGGAGATGGTTGCATGATTACTTGAAGGGGGCATAACGCAAGGCCTTATTTTACTCAAACTAAACTGAATACAAATGGAGGTTTCTTACACTGCTAATATTGGAAAGAATCTTCTTCTGCAGCTTCCGTAATGCTTTCATTAAGGAAATTTCGTACCACACGGGATTTAGTGTGCATACAGAAAGGATAACGTTCTAATGCCATGTTTTCTGTATTTGAATCACATTCATATGGTTTCATGATTACTTAAGTATCACTTCCAGGAAGGCCTAATACAATTCCAATAAACTGAGTCCAATAGGTAACTTACACAGCCGATATTAGAAGGAATTTTCTTCTCCAGACTCCCCTAATATTATTCCTAAGGAATTTCGTACCACACGGGATTTACAATGCATAGAGTGAGGAGAGCCTTCTACTGCAATCTTTACTATGTTTCGATATCATATTGGAAATGGTACATGATATCTTAAATAGCACATCCAGAAATTCCTTATTCTACTCATAAAACCTGAATCTAAATGTAGGTTGCTTACACTGCTCATATTAGAAGGAATCTTCTTCTGAAGCTTCCCCTAATGCTATTGCTATGGAAAATTCGTGCCATATGTGATTTAGAGTCCATATAGTAATGACAGCATGCTACTTCAATCTTTACATTGTTTTCCATGTCACATTGTAGATGATTGCATGAAAACGTAAATATCACAACAAGGAAATCTTTTTTCGACCTCTCCAAACTGAATTCAAATGTAGGTTTCTTACATTCTGATATTAGAAAAAAACTTCTTTTGCAGCTACCCCAATGCTTTTGCTTAGGAAATTTCGTACCACACGGATTTACAGTGCATAGAATGAGGACAGCGTTCTACTGCAATCTTTTTCTATGTTTCGATATCACATTTTAAATGGTTGCATGATTACTTAAAAAACACATCCAGAAATTCCTTATTCTGCTTAACTAAGCTCAATCCAAATGTAGGTTGCTTCACTGCTTATATTAGATAGAATCTCCTTATGAAGCTTTACCTAATGCTATTGATAAGGAAATTTCGTTCCGAACGGGATTTCGAGTGCATACAGAAAGGACAACTTTCTACTGCAGTGTTTACTTTTTCGTAATCACATTGGAGATGGTTTCATGATTACTTAAATATCACCCCAGCAATGCCTAATACTACTCCACTAAACTGATTCCAAATAGAGGTAACTTTCCACGCAGATGTTAGAAAGAATTTTCTTCTCCAGGCTCTGCTATTGTTATTCCATGGGAAATTTTGTACCACACGGTATTTAGAGCACATACAGAAAGGGCAACTTTCTCCTGCAATGTTTACAGTTTCAAAATCACATTGAAGATCGTTTCATGATTACTTAAATAGCACATCCAGCAAGGCCTTATTGTACTCCAATAAACTGAATCGAAATGTAGGTATCTTACGGGGCAGATATTAGAAAGAACATTCTTCTCCAGGCTCCCCAAATATTATTCCTAAGGAAATTTCTTACCATACGGGATTTAGAGAGCGTATAGTGAGGAAAGCCTTCTACTGCCATCTTAACTATGTTGTCGATATCACATTGGAGATGGATGCAAGATTACTTTCATGGGACATCCCTCAAGGCATTATTTTAGTGAAACTAAGTTGAATTCAAATGTAGGTTTCTAACATTGCTGATATTAGAAAGAATCTTCTTCTGCAGCTTCCTCCAATGCTATTGCTAAGGAAATTTTGTACCACACGGGATTTAGAGTCCATACAGAGATGACAGCCTTCTACTTCAATCTTTACAAAGTTTTCCATATCACAATGTAGATGGTTGCATGAAAATGTAAATAACACAGCAAAGTATTTTTTCGACCCCATCAAAGTGAATCCAAATGCAGGTTTCTTACATTGCTGGTATTAGAAAGATTCTTCTTCTGCAGCTTCCCCCCATGCCATGGTTAAGGAAATTTCGTACGACATGGATTTAGATTGCATAAATGCAGGACAGCATTCTTTTGCAGTTTAACAGTTTTCCATATCACATTGGAGATGGTAGCATAATTACTTGTATGGGATTTCCCGGAAGGCCTTATTTTACTGAAACTAAACTGATTCGAAATGTAGGTTTGTAACATTGCTGATATTAGAAAGAATCTTCTTCTGCAGCTTCCTCCAATGCTATTCCTGAGGAAATTTCGGACCACACGGGATTTAGAGGGCATAGTGGCGGGACAGCCTTCTACTGCAATCGTTACTATTTCGCGATATCACATTGGAGATGGTTGCATGATTACTTAAATAGCACATCCTGAAATTCCTTATTCTAATCAACTAAAGTGAATCAAAATGTAGATTGCTTACACTGCTAATATTAGAAGGAATCTTCTTCTGAAGTTTCCCCTAATGCTATTGCTATGGATATTTCGTAGCACACGGGATTTAGAGTAAAAACAAAGATGACAGCCTGCTGCTTCAATCTTTACATTGTTTTCCATATCACATTGTAGATGTTTCCATGAACACGTATCACAGGAACGAAGTATTTTTTTCGATCCCCACAATCTGAATCCAAATGCATTGTTCTTACATTGCTGGTATTAGAAAGATTCTTCTTCTGCAGCTTCCCCTAATGCTATTGCTAAGTAAATTCGTACCACATGGGATTTATGTGCATACAGAAAGGAAAACTTTCCACTGCAATGTTTACTGTTTCCGAAATCACATTTAGATGGTTTCTTGATTATTTAAATATCACATCCAGCAAGGTCTAATACAACTATACTAAACTGAATTCAAATATAGGTAAGTTACACGGCCTGATATTAGAAAGAATTTTCTTCTCCAGGCTCCAGTAAAGTTATTCCTAAGGAAATTTCGTACCATACGGGATTAAGAGTCCATACAGAGATAACAGCATGCTACTTTAATCTGTACATTGTTGTCCGTATCACGATGCAGATGGTTGCATAAACACGTAAATATCACACAAAGGAAATCTTTTTTTGACCCCTCCAAACTTAATCCAAATGTAGGTTATTACATTGCGGATATTGGAAAGAATCTCCTTCCTCAGCTTCCCATAATGCAATGGTTAATGTAATTACGTACCATACGGGATTTAGAGTGCATATAGTGAGGACAGCCTTCTACTGCAATCATTACTATGTTTTCGATATCACATTGGAGATATTTACATGATTACTTAAAAAGCACATCCAGATATGCATTATTCTAAACTAAGGTCAATACAAATGAAGGTTGCTTACACTGCTTATATTAGAAAGAAGCTTCTTATGATGCTTCCCCTAATGCTATTGCTAAGGAAGTTTCGTACCACAAGAGATTTGGAATGAATACAGAAATGACAACATTCTACTTCAATGTTTACTGTTTTTGAAATCACATTGGAGATGGTTTCATGATTAATTAAATATCACCACCAGTAAGGCCTAATACTACTCCACTAAACTGATTCCAAATATAGGTAACTTTCCTGGGAGATATTATAAAGAATTTTCTTCTCCAGGCTCCCCTATTGTTATTCCTTAGAAAATTTCATACCACACGGTATTTAGAGTGCATACAGAAGGGACAATATCTACTGTAATGTTTACAGTTTTCGAAATCACTTTGGAGATGGTTTCATGATTACTTAAATAGCACATCCAGCAAGGCCTTATTCTACTCCACTAAACTGAATCCAAATGTAGGTATCTTACATGGCAGATATTAGAAAGAACATTCTTCTCCAGGCTCCCCTAATATTATTCCTAAGGAAATTTCTTACCACACGGGATTTAGAGAGCGTATAGTTAGGACAGCCTTCTATGCCATCTTTACTATGTTGTCGATATCACATTGGAGATCGTTGCATGATTACTTTCATGGGACATTTCGCAAGGCATTATTTTAGTTAAAATAAATTGAATTCAAATGTAGGATTCGAACATTGCTAATATTTGAAACAATCTTCTTCTGCAGTTTCCTCCAATGCTATTGATAAGGAAATTTCGTACCACAAGGATTTACAGTGCATAGAATGAGGAGAGCCTTCTATGGCAATCTTTTTCTGTGTTTCGATATCACTTTGGAGATGGTTGAATGATTACCTAAATAGGACATCCAGCAAGGCCTTACTCTATTGCACTAATCTAAATCCAAATGTATGTATCTTACATGGCAGATATTTGAAAGAATCTTCTTATGAAGCTTTCCCTAATGCTATTGCTAAGGAAATTTCTTGCCACAAAGGATTTATGTGCATACAGAAAGGATAACTTTCTACTGCAATGTTTACTGTTTTTGAAATCACATTGAGATGGTTTCATGATTACTTAAATATCACCTCGAGCAAGGCCAAATGCAACTCCACTAAACTGAATGAAAATATACGTAACTTACACAGCTGGATATTAGAAAGAATTTTCTTCTCCAGGCTCCCCTAATTTTATTCCTAAGGAAATTTCGTACCACACGGGATTTAGAGTCCATACAGAGATAACAGCCTGCTGCTTCAATCTTTACATAGTTTTTCATATCACATTGTAGAAGGTTGCATGAACATGTAAATAATACAGCAAGGAAGTCTTTTTTCGACCGCAGCAAAGTGAATCCAAATGCAGGTTTCGTACATTGCTGATAGTAGAAAGATTCTTCTTTTACAGCTTCCCCTAATGCCATGGTTAAGGTAATTTCGTATACCACATGGTATTTAGATTAAATATATGGAGGACAGCTTTCTATTGCAATTTTACAGTTTTCCATATCACATTGGAGATGGTAGCATAATTACTTGAAAGGGACATCCCGCAAGGCCTTATTTTACTGAAAGTAAACTGAATCCAAATGTACGTTTCTAACATTGCTGATATTAGAAAGAATCTTCTTCTGCAGCTTCCTCCAATACTATTCCTAAGGAAATTTAGGACCACACATGATTTAGAGTGCATATAGTGAGGACAGCCTTCTACTTCCATTTTTAATTTGTTTTTGATATCACGTTGGAGATGGTTGCATGTTTCCTTGAAGGGGTATAATGCAAGGCCTTATTTTACTGAAGCTAAACAAAATCCAAATGGGGGTTTCTTACATTGCTGATATTAGAAAGAATCTTCTGCTGCTTCCCGTAATGCTATGGTTAAGGAAATTTTGGACCACATGGGATTAGGAGTGCATGTAGTGAGGACAGCCTTCTATGCCATATATACTATATATCGATATCATATTGGAAATGGTTGCATGATTACTTAAATAGCACATCCAGAGATACCTTATTCTACTCAACTAAACTGAGTCCAAATGTAGGTTAATTACAGTGCTCATACTAGAAGGAATCTTCTTCTGAAGCTTCCCCAATGCTATGGCTATGGAAATAACGTACCACACGAGATTTCGAGTGCATACAGAAAGGACAACTTTCTACTGCAATGTTTAATATGTTTTCGATATCACATTGGAGATGGTTGCATGATTACTTAAATAGCACATCCAGCAAGGCCTTATTCTACTCCTCTAAACTGAATCCATATCTAGGTATCTTACATGGCAGATATTAGAAAGAACCTTCTTCTGAAGGCTCCCTTAAGGTTATTCCTAAGGAAATTTCATACAGCACGGGATTTAGATTCCATACATAGATGACTGCATGGTACTACAATTTTTACATTGTTTTCCATATCACATTGTAGATGGTTGCATGATCACGTGAGTATCACCCCGAGGAAGTCATTTTTCGACCCTTCCAAACTGAATCCATATGTAGGATTCTTACAATGCTGATATTAGAAAGAAACTTCTTCTGCATCTTCCCGCAATGCTATTGATAAAGAAATTTCGTACCACACGGGATTTACGGTGCATAGAGTGAGGACAGCTTTCTACTGCAATCTTTACTGTAATTCGATATCACAATTAAAATAGTTGCATGATTACTTAAATAGCACATCCAGAAATTCTTTATTCCACCCAAATAAACTCAATCCAAATGCAGGTTGCTTACACTGCTCATATTAGAAGGAATGTTCTTCTGGTGCTTTCCCTAATTCTATTCCTAAGGAATTTTCATAACTACGGGATTTAGAGTGCATGAGAAAAGAAAATTTCTACTGCGATTTTTACTGTTTTCAAAATCACATTGGAGAAGGTTTCATGATTACTTTAATATCAACTCCAACAAGGCCTAATACTAGTCCACGAAACTGAATCCAAATGTAGGTATCTTGCATGGCAGATATTAGAAAGAATCTTCTTCTCCAGGCTGCCCTAATATTATTCCTTGGAAATTTCGCACCACCCGGGACTCAGAGTCCATACAGATATGATAGACTGCTACATCAATCTTTACTATGTTTTCCAGATCACATTGGAGATGGTAACATGATTACTTGAATCGGGCATCGCGCAAATCGTAATTTTATGGTACCTAAACTGAATTCGAATGTAGGTTTCTTACATTGATGATATTGAAAGAATCTTCCGAAGTTTTCCCCAAAGCTATTGCACGAGAAATTTTGTACCACATGGAATTTAGAGTGCATATAGTGAGGACAGACTTCTACTGCCATTTTTAATTTGTTTTCGATATCACACTGGAGATGGTAGCATGATTACTTGAAGGGGGAATAACGCAAGGCGTTATTTTACTTAAACTAAACTGAATCCAAATGTAGGTTTCTTATACTGCTGATATTAGAAAGAATCTATTCTGCAGCTTCCCGTAATGCTATCATTAAGGAAATTTCGTACCACACAGGATTTAGTGTGCATACAGAAAGGATAATTTTCTAATGCCATGTTTTCTGTATTTGAAATCACTTTGAGATGGTTTAATGATTATTTAAATATCACGTCCAGTTAGGCCAATACAACTAAGCTAAACTGAATTACACATATACGTAACTTACACTGCGGATATTAGAAAGAATTTTCTTCTCCAGACACCTCTAATATTATTCCAAAGGAAATTTCGTACCACACGGGATTTACAGGGCAAAGAGTGAGGACAACCTTCTACTGCAATCTTAACTGTTTCGATATAACACTGGAAATAGTCCATGATTGCTTAAATAGCACATCCAGGAATTCCTTATTCTACTCAACTAAACTAAATCTAAATGTAGGTTGCTACCACTGCTCATGTTAGAAGGAATATTCTTCTGAAGCTTCCCCTAATGCTATTGCTATGGAAAATTCCTGCCATACGGGATTTAGAGTCCATACAGTAATGACAGCATGCTACTTCAATCTTTACATTGTCTTCCATGTCACATTGTTGATGGTTGCATGAACACGTAAATATCACAACAAGGAAGTCTTTTTTCGAACCCTCCAAACTGAATTCAAGTGTTGGTTTCTTGCATTGCTGATATTAGAAAAACCTTCTTTTGCAGCTTCCCCCAATGCTTTTGCTAAGGAAACTTCTTACAACACGGATGTACAGTGCATAGAATGAGGACAGCCTTCTACTGCAATCTTTTTCTATGTTTCGAAATCACATTGTAAATGGTTGCATGATTACTTTAATAGCACATCCAGAAATTCCCTATTCTGCTTAAATAAGCTCAATCCAAATGTAGGTTGCTTACACTGCTTATATTAGATAGAATCTCCTTATGAAGCTTCCCCTAATGCTATTGATAAGGAAAATTCTTTCCGGACGGGATTTCGAGTGCATACATAAAGGACAACTTTCTACTGCAATGTTTACTGTTTTCATAATCACATTGGAGACAGTTTAATGATTACTTAAATATCACCCCCAGCAAGGCCTAATACTACTCCACTGAACTGATTCCAAATATAGGTAACTTTCCCCGCAGATATTAGGAAGAATTTGCTTCTCCAGGCTCCCCTATTGTTATTCCTTAGGAAATTTCGTACCACACGGGATTTAGAGCGAATACAGAAAGGACAACATTCTACTGCAATGTTTATAGTTTTTGAAATCACATTGGAGATGGTTTCATGATTACTTAAATAGTATATCCAGCAAGGCCTTACTCTACTCCACTAAACTGAATCCAAATGTAGGTATCTTACATGGCAGATATTAGAAAGAACATTCTTCTCCAGGCCCACCTAATATTATTCCTAAGGAAATATCTAACCACACGGGATTTAGAGAGCGTATAGTGAGGACAGCCTTATACTGGAATCTTTAGTATGCTGTCGACATCACATTGGAGATAGTTGCATGATTACTTTCATGGGACATGCCGCAAGGCATTATTTTAGTGAAACGAAATTGAATTGAAATGTAGGTTTCAAACATTGCTGATATTAGAAAGAATCTTCTTCTGCAGCTTCCTGCAATGCTACTGCTAAGGAAATTTCGTACCACACGGAATTTAGAGTGCATATAGAAAGGACAACATTCTACTGCAATGTTTAATATGTTTTTGATATCACATTGGAGATGGTTGAATGATTACTTAAATAGCACATCGAGCAAGGCCTTATTCTATTGCACTAATCTAAATACAAACGTAGGTATCTTACATGGCAGATATTATAAAGAATCTTCTTATGAAACTTCCCCTAATGCTATTACTATGAAAATTCTTGCCTCATGGGATTTATGTGCATACAGAAAGGATAACATTCTACTGCAATATATACTGTTTTTGAAATCACATTGAGATGGTTTCATGATTACTTAAATATCACCTCGAGCAAGGCCTAATACAAGTCCACTAAAATGAATGAAAATATAGGTAACTTACTCGGCGGGATATAAGAAAGAATTTTCTTCTCCAGGCTCTCCTAATATTACTCCTAAGGTAATTTTGTAACACACGGGATTTAGAGACAATATAGAGATGACAGCCTGCTACTTCAATCTTTACATAGTTTTCCATATCACATTGTAGGTGGTGCATGAATATGTAAACAACACAGCAAGGAAGTCATTTTTCGACTACAGCAAAGTGAATCAAATGCAGGTTTCTAATATTGCTGGTATTAGAAAGAATCTTCTTCTGCAGCTTCCTCCAATGCTATTCCTAAAGAAATTTCTTACTACACGTGTTTTAGAGAGCATAGAGTGAGGACAGCCTACTACTGCAGTCTTTACTATGTTTCGTTATCACATTGGAGATGGTTGCATGATTACTTAAATAGCACATCCGGAAATTCCTTATTCTACTCAACTAAAGTGAATCAAAATGTAGGTTGCTTACCCTGCTCATATTAGAAAGAATCTCCTTCTGAAGTTTCTCCTAATGCTATTGCTATGGAAATTTCGTACCACAAGGGATTTAAACTGCATACACAACGGACAAGTTTCTACTGAATGTTAATATGTTTTCGATAATCACATTGGAGATTTTTGCATGATTAGTAAAATTGCACATCCAACAAGGCCTTATTCTACTCCACCATACTGAATCCCAATGTTGGAATCTTACATGGCAGATATTAGAAAGAATCTTCTTCTCCAGGCTGCCCTAATATTATTCCTATGGAAATTACGTACCATGCGGTGTTTAGAGTCCATACAGTTACGACAGACT
>JAVSCE010016325.1:0-147123 GCA_032199065.1 Smutsia gigantea
TTTATGAATATATTCTCCCATAGTGTAGGATCTCTTTTTGTTCTACTGATGGTGTCCTTTGCTGTACAGAAGCTTTTCAGCTTGATATAGTCCCACTTGTTCATTTTGCTTTTGTTTCCCTTGCCCGGGGAGATATGTTCATGAAGAAGTCACTCATGTTTATGTCCAAGAGATTTTTGCCTATGTTTTTTTCTAAGAGTTTTATGGTTTCATGACTTACATTCAGGTGTTTGATCCACCTTGAGTTTACCTTTGTGTATGGGGCTAGACAGTAGTCCAGTTTCATTCTCTTACATGTAGCTGTCCAGTTTTTCCAACACCAGCTGCTGAAGAGGCTGTCATCTCCCCATTGTATATCCAAGGCACTTTTATCAAATATTAATTGACTGTATATGTTTGGGTTAATGTTTGGATTTTCTATTCTGTTCCACTGGTCTGTGGGTCTGTTTTTGTGCCAATACCAAATTGTCTTGATTACTGTGGCTTTGTAGTAGAGCTTGAAGTCAGGGAGTGTAATTCCCCCTGTTTTATTCCTCCTTCTCAGGATTGATTTGGCTATTCGGGGTCTTTTGTGGTTCCATATGAATTTTAGAATTATTTGTTCCAGTTCATTGAAGAAAGCTGTTGGTAGTTTGATAGGGATTGCATTGAATCTGTAGATTGCTTTAGGTAGTATAGCCATTTTGACAATATTTATTCTTCCTAGCCAAGAGCATGGGATGCATTTCCATTTGTTAGTGTCCTCTTTAATTTCTCTTAGGAGTGTCTTGTAGTTTTCAGAGTACAGGTCTTTCACTTCCTTCGTTAGGTTTATTCCTAGGTATTTTATTCTTTTTGATGCAATTGTGAATGGAATTGTTTTTCTGATTTCTCTTTCTGTTAGTTCATCATTAGTGTATAGGAAAGCAACAGATTTCTGTGTGTTAATTTTGTATCCTGCAACTTTGCTGAATTCAGATCTTAGTTCTAGTAGTTTTGGAATGGAGTCTTTAGGGTTTTTTATGTACAGTATCATGTCATCTGCAAATAGTGAAAATTTGACTTCTCCTTTACCAATCTGGATGCCTTGTATGTCTTTGTTTTGTCTGATTGCTGTGGCTAGGACCTCCAGTACTATGTTGAATAACAGTGGAGAGACTGGGCATCCCTGTCTTGTTCCCGATCTTAGATGAAAAGCTTTCAGCTTCTCGCTGTTAAGTATGATGTTAGCTGTGGGTTTGTCATATATGGCCTTTATGATGTTGAGGTACTTGCCGTCTATACCCATTTTGTTGAGAGTTTTAATCATGAATGGATGCTGAATTTTGTCAAATGCTTTTTCAGCATCTATGGAGATGATCATGTGGTTTTTGTTCTTCTTTTTGTTGATATGGTGGATGATGTTGATGGATTTTCGAATGTTGTACCATCCTTGCATCCCTGGGATGAATCCCACTTGATCATGGTTTATGATCCTCTTGATGTATTTTTGAATTCGGTTTGCTAATATTTTGTTGAGTATTTTTGCATCTACGTTCATCAGGGATATTGGTCTGTAATTTTCTTTTTTGGTGAGGTCTTTGCCCGGTTTTGGTATTAGAGTGATGCTGGCTTCATAGAATGAGTTTGGAAGTATTCCCTCCTCTTCTATTTTTTGGAAAACTTTAAGGAGAATCGGTGTTATTTCTTCTCTATATGTCTGGTAGAATTCAGAGGTGAATTCATCAGGCCCGGGGGTTTTGTTCTTACGTAGTTTTTTGATTACCAATTCAATTTTGTTGATGGTGATTGGTCTGTTTAGTTTTTCTGTTTCTTGCTTGGTCAGTCTTGAAAGGTTGTATTTTTCTAAGAAGTTGTCCATTTCTTCTATGTTTTCCAGCTTGTTAGCATATAGGTTCTCATAATATTCTCTTATGATTCTTTGTATTTCTGTGGGGTCCGTCGTGATTTTTCCTTTCTCATTTCTGATTGTGTTTATGTGTGTAGATTCTCTTTTTCTCTTAGTGAGTCTGGCTAGGGGTTTATCTATTTTGTTTATTTTTTCAAAGAACCAGCTCTTGCTTTCATTGATTTTTCTGTTTTTTTATTCTTCTCAATTTTATTTATTTCTTCTCTAATCTTTATTATGTCCCTCCTTCTGGTGACTTTGGGCCTCATTTGTTCTTCTTTTTCCAATTTCAGTAATTGTGTCTTTAGACTATTCATTTGGGAATGTTCTTCCTTCTTTAAATAGGCCTGGATTGCAATATACTTTCCTCTTAGAACTGCCTTTGCTGCGTTCCACAGAAGTTGTGGCTTTGTGTTGTTGTTGTCATTGGTCTCCATATATTCTTTGATTTCTGTTTTGATTTGGTCGTTAACCCATTGATTAATTAGGAGAATGTTGTTAAGTCTCCATGTATTTGTGAGCCTTTTTGATTTCTTTCTAAAATTTATTTCTAGTTTTATACCTTGGTGATCTGAGAAGTTGGTTGGTAGGATTTCAATATTTTGAAATTACTGAGGTTCTTTTTGTGGCCTAGTATGTGGTCTATTCTGGAAAATGTTCCATGTGCACTTGAGAAGAATGTGTATCCTGTTGCTTTTGGGTGTAGTGTTCTGTAGATGTCTGTTAGGTCCATCTGTTCTAGTGTGTTGTTCAGTGCCTCTGTGTCTTTACTTATTTTCCATCTGGTTGATCTGTCCTCTGGAGTGAGTGGTGTGTTGAAGTCTCCTAAGATGAATGCATTGCTGTCTATTTCCTCCTTTAATTCTGTTAGTATTTGTTTCACATATGCTGGCGCTCCTGTGTTGGGTGCATATATATTTATAATGGTTATATCTTCTTGTTGGACTGACCCCTTTATCATTATGTAATGTCCTTCTTTATCTCTTGCTACTTTCTTCGTTTTGAAGTCTATTTTGTCTGATACAAGTACTGCAACACCTGCTTTTTTCTCTTTGTTGTTTGCATGAAATATCTTTTTCCATCCCTTCACTTTTAGTCTGTGTATATCTTTGGATTTGAGGTGAGTTTCTTGTAGGCAGCATATAGATGGGTCTTGCTTTTTTATCCATTCTGTTACTCTGTGTCTTTCGATTGATGCATTCAGTCCATTTACATTTAGGGTGATTATTGACAGATATGTACTTATTGCCATTGCTGGCTTTAGATTCGTGGTTACCAAGGGTTCAAGGGTTGCTTCTTTACTATCTAACAATCTAACTTAACTTTCTTGTTAAGTAATTGTAAACACTATCTGATGTTTCTTTCTTTCTCTCCCTTCTTATTCCTCCTCCTCCATTCTTTCTATACTAGGTGTTTTATTCTTTGTCTTTAGTTAGTATTTGGATGATCTGCTTTCTTTGCTATGATTTTATTTTCTCTGGTGACATCTTTTTAGCCTTAAGTGTGCTTCCATCTAGAGCAGTCCATTTAAGATATCCTGTAGTGGTGGTTTATGAGAGGCAAACTCTCTCAACTTTCGTTTGTCTGGGAATTGTTTAATCCCCCCATCATATTTAAATGATAATCTTGCTGGATACAATATTCTTGGTTCGAGGCCCTTCTGTTTCATAACGTTAAATATATCATGCCATTGTCTTCTGGCCTGTAAGGTTTCTGTTGAGAAGTCTGATGATAGTCTGATGGGTTTTCCTTTGTAGGTGATCTTTTTTCTCTCTCTAGCTGCCTTTAATACCCTGTCTTTATCTTTGATCTTTGCCATCTTAATTATTATGTGTCTTGGTGTTGTCTTTCTTGGGTTCCTTGTGTTGGGAGATCTATGAGCTTCGGTGGACTGCGAGACTACTTCCTTCCCCAGCGAGGGAAAGTTTTCAGCAATTATTTCTTCAAAGACACTTTCTATCCCTTTTTCTCTCTCTTCTTCCTCTGGTACTCCTATAATGCGAATATTGTTCCGTTTGGATTGGTCACACAGTTCTCTTAATATTCTTTCATTCCTAGAAATCGTTTTATCTCTCTCTGCCTCAGCTGCTCTGTATTCCTGTTCTCTGACTTCTTTTCCATTAACAGTCTCTTGCATCTCATCCATTCTGCTGTTAAGCCTGTCAATCGCTTGTCTGATTTCTGCATTGTCTTTCCTCACTTTCCTCACTTCCTCCCTCAGCTCTTGCACATTTCTCTGTAGGTCCATCAGCATGGTTATGACTTTTATTCTGAATTCTTTTTCAGGAAGACTGTGCATTTCCATCCCTTCAGACTCCCTCTCTGGGGTTGTCTGGTTGATTTTGGTCTGAACCATATTCCTCTGTCTTTTCATGGCTATAGAATTGGTCACTGGTAGTTGCTACGTATGTCAGCTGGACTCTTTAAGACTTTAAAAAGAGAAAAAAAAAGAAAACAAAAGAAGAAAGAAAGAAAAAAAGAAAGATAAGAAAAAAGAAAAAACAACAACAAAAAAACACCCACCGGGAGTAGATTCTGTGGGGATGCTGTAGGTGGTGCTATTGCCCCACTATTCCGCAGCCATGGCCGCACCGCTATGCAGGGCCCTTTATCGCTCTGGCAGGGGTGGGAACGATTGGGAGGCTGTTGATCTCAGTGAGAATTGTAAGTATGGTTATGCTTCCCCAATCGCCAGCTAAGGCATCTGAAACTCCCTAGGACTCCCAGCCTGCTGGGCTGAGTGTGCTGGGGCGATCCGGCTCCTCTGCTGGGCTCCTGTCTCTTTAAGACCGCTGAAGACAGCGCGCGCTTTTTTTTTTTCCTTCCCGGGAGCCGGCTGCAAGCACCCGGTGCGTTCCCCGCTCAGATCCTGCCCCTCTGTCTCTCCAATCTCCGCTGCACTGCACAATGTGGGTCAGCGCTCCCCATGCAGATCACTGGAGCTGGCTACTTCGCGGGGTGTACTTCCACTCCCTCCCGGCTCTGAATCCTCTCCTCCCGCCGGTGCGCTGGGGTGGGGGAGGGCTCGGGTCCGCCGGGTCGCGGCTCCATATCTTACCCGCCTCACGGGGTGCTGAGTCCTCTTGGGTGTAGCTGCAGGCTGTGTGCTTTCCTGTGTACTCTCGTCTCTCTTTTAGCAATAGATGTATATTTGCTGTGTTTTCGTAGATAAATATAGTGTTGGGAGTTGATTTCTGCCGCCCTGCTCACGCTGCCATCTTCCCGGAAGTCTCTGGAAAGAGGAAATTTACAATCCTATATCCATACATTAAAGAAAAGAAGAAAAACTAGAAATTCAAGATTCCAGTATTTATCTTAAGAAGCTAAAAAAGAGTAAAATAAACCAAAATCATATGCAGTAGAGAAAATAATTAAAAACAAATTAATAAACTAGAAAATAAATATGCAATAGAGAAAAAAATTTAAAAAGTTGATTCTCTGAAAGACTAATGAAATAGATAAATCTCCAGCAAGGCTAATCAGACAAAAATTAGAGAAGGTAAAAATTACTAATAAAATTATAAAAAATGGGGAAAGAGATATCAACATAGATCACACATATATAGAGGCTATAATGTAAGACTTTATACCAATACATTTTAAAATGTAGATGAATTAAGAAAACTTCAAGAAAAACATAATTTATCAAAATTGACCTGAGAACAGACTATTTGAATAGTCACATGCTAATAAAGATATTTAAACTTTAATTTAAAATGTTGCAAAACAGAAAAATTTCTTCAAGGCTGATTACTAGTGAAAATTTTAAAACATTTAAGGAAGAAATACCAGTATTATGTAACCACTTCCAAAAGATAGAAATAGAAAAATGGGGATACTATGATGTTAATAAAACGTGACAAGAACATTATACAAAAGGGAAACCATAGACCAACTACTTAATATAGATGAAAAAATCCTAAGCAGAGTATCAGCAAATCAAACCAAGTAGTATATAAAGACAGTAATGAATCTAGACAAAGTTGGATATATTCCAGGAATTCAAGGTTGGTTTAACATTTAAAGGCAGTCTTATTATTTAGCATATTAATGACATAAAAGGGAAGAAGATTTTTATCTCAATAAATGCAGTGAAAGAATATGAAAAATTCAACATCTAGTCATTACAAAAACTCAACAATCTAGGAATAGAAGGAAATTTACAAAATATGATACATAATATCTACAAAAAAATCCTACAGCATGAGTCACATAATAGTTAATGGTGATGTGGTGAAAGTCTTCTCTCTGAAAAGGGTAATGAGCTGAGGATGACCCCTATTGCTATTTCTAGTCAAAATTGTACTGGAGGTCTTATCCAATGCAATCAGTCAAGTAAAAGAAATAAAAGACATAAAGATTGTGTAGAAAGAAATAACACTATAATTATTTGTAGGTGACATGAATGTATTTGTAGAAGATTCAAAATAATTTATAGTATACTTAAAATTAACAATGGATTTTGCAAGACACCTGACAAAAAGTATTAAAAATCAATTATATTTCTATTACTATAAACAAATAGAAAATTTAAAAAAAAGTGCTGTAATTTACAATCCTATCAAAACCCTCAAATAAATCAAAAGCTTTATAATACCTATGGTCAGGAAGCCATAAAACATTGAGGAAAAAAATTAAATAAAAAATAAATAAACTGAAGGATATAACATATTCATCCATTGGATGATTCAGTATTGTAAAGATGTCAATTATTTTCAAATAATCTGTGAGTTTAATTCAATTCCATTAAAAATCTTAGCTGGTTTTTTTTTTTGTGTGTGTGTGTGTAGAAGTGACAAACTAATTCTAATATTTATTTGGAAATATGAAGTGCCCAGAACTGCCAAGACAATTTTGAAGAAGAGCAAAGGTGGAAGACTTACACTCTCAATATCAAGATTTATTTTAAAGCTACAGTAACTAAGACTGTGATATTGTCACAAGACAAAATAGAGAACACATAAAGATCCAGAACATATACGTCCACTTGATTCATGACAATGGTGACATTGCATTGTAGTGCAGGAAGAATGCCCCTTCAATAAATCATATTTGGCCAATTAGATATTCATATGAAAAAAATGGATTCGGAGTTGTATCACACATCATACATGAAAATCAATTCCAGATACATTATAGTTCTAAATGTAAAAGGCAAAAACCATAAAACTTTATGAAGATAAATTTGAGAATATTTTCATGACCTTGGGGTAGGCCAGCATTTCTTAAGGAAGATACAACAGTACCCATAAAAGGAAAGATTGTTAAATTGGTCTTCATTAAAATTAGGAACTTGCATTTATCAAAATGTACTATTAAGAGGGTAAAAATGCAAACAATAGGGTGAAGGATAATTTAGAATACTACACATATTCAGCAAGAGACTGTTAGCCAGAATATAGAAAATGCTTCTACAAATCAATAAGAAAGGAACAGATAGCCCAAGAGGAAATTAGAATAAAACTTGAAAAGGTCTTTCACAAGTGAGGATATCCAAGTAGCCAATAAGCATGAAAAGATGTTGAACCTCATTAGTTACTGGTAAACTGCAAATTGAAATCACTATATCTACATACATCCACCAAAATGGCTAAAATGAGAAAAGCAGTCAATACCAAATGATGAGGATCTGGAATATTTGAAGCTCTCATACATTTGCTGTATTCAATGAATCTCTCAATTATAAAGCTGAGGGTAAGAAGGCAGTCACCAAGGGATACATACATGCATACATACATGAGTCATTTCTTTCATATAAAGTATGAAAACAGGTAAAACAAATTGATGATGGAAGATGTTCATATGGTTGTTAATTATTACAGAAGCTTCAGGGGTGTTGGCTATATTTTGTTTCTTGATCTGCATAGTGGTTACATGGGTTGATGAAAATTTATCGTGTGATATGTGCACATTTCTATGTGCTTGCTATTCTATATTAGATGTTTATTTAAAACAAAATTATCACTAAGTAAAGAATTTCAGACAGTTGAGGTTGGGAAACCTTCAGCTTTAAAAGGCTGAGATCTTTGCCTGGTAAGTATAGCCCAGTGGATTTTCAACAGTGTGTCTGGGGAGGACTAGCTCTTATCCTCAGATGCATTGCCAAGACTTTTTCCATTATAATAAAACCCATCTGACTCACTTATAACATTTTGAATGCAACATCCTTGGAAGTTTGACAAGACCTGGCTGTCTGTTTCTCCCAAGGCAACAGCAGTATTTGGGTGTGTGAGAGAGGGATGAGAAGGTGAGAAGCTGGAGAATTCTGCCTGTCAATCTAGGGCAGTGTTTCTCCAACTTGAATGTGCAACACAAACAGCTGGAGGGTTTGTTATAACACAGGTTTCTGGGCTCCACTACCCAAAGTCTCTGATTCAGTAGGTATTATGGACTAAATGTTTGTTTTTCCCCCAAGTTCATATGTTGAAATCCTGTCCCCCAATTTGATAGCATTAGCAGATGGGACCTTTAGGAGGTAGTTACATCATGAGGGCAGAACCATTATGAATGGCATTAGTGCCCTTATAAGAGACCAGAGAGCTTTCTCGCCTTCTCTCTGTGCTCTCTACTATGTGAGGACACAAAGATGGCCATTTGCAAACCAGGAAGAGTCCTCACCAGACACTGGATCTGCTGATACCTTGATCTTGACTTCCCAGCCTCCAGAACTGTAAGAAATAGATTTCTGTTGTTTAGGCCACCAGGTCTATGGTATTTTGTTACAGCAGCATGGACTAAGATAGTAGGTCTGAGGTCACCCCAATTCTGTATTTGTGTAAGTTCCCAGGGGATGCTGATGTTAATGTTGCTGGTCCCAACACCACCACATTTTGATTCCCACTGATCAGAGCACTTCCTGGTGAGCACTTTACAGTGACAACAAGTGGTGTTGCTGGTCGGAGGGTGGTGGAAACTGGATCACAGTCCAGAGCATCCAGCCAGGAGGCCTAAATTTCCCTGTTTATAGCAGTTTCTCCAGAAGGACGCCCCTTCCCCCAGAGCTGGCTTCCATGAGTCAATTATCTGAGTTTTAAAAGGGAGTTCAATCAGACTATGTCAGTGCTCTTGCATGTGGCAAGTCAGTATGGGCAGAGGGGCCTTTCTTAAGTGAACCCCCTTCCCCACACATGATCTCATTAGGAATTTGGAATTTGGAATAGTTCAGCTTGTAAATCCAGGGCCATCTGTGCAGGTGACATAGTCTTTGTCTCTGGTACCCAGAGTAAAATGATTGTGACCTCATTTATATTTCTGTTAGAAAAACTGACTTTATACTTGCCATCAGCACCAGTGTTGGGGGCAAAGGGTGCATTGGGAGTGGTCAGAGAATAAAGTGGCAGCAGATACAACTCCCTGCTTCCCTGTCATGAGGTTTACTATGCAGTACATCATATGTCTCAAGAAAACCAGCTGAGTCTATTACTTTTTCCATCCCCAAATGACTCTTGCTCTGCACATGTATTTCAAAGGCTCAGAGTTGTTTGCAGAGCATAGCCTCAACCACAGGATTTCCCATCCTGCAGCTGGAGAGTCTTATATTCAAAAGGGTCTGGGATTTTCCAAGTGTGGGGTGTCATATCTTCAGCAGTACTCATCTCTCCTCTTTGGGATTGATTTCTCATGAGCCATTCCTTGCTAAAGAACAGCCATAGTGGCTTTATCTATTTGACCTGGTCATGCCATTATTTTTGGTACCCTAGTGCCCCCAGGTCTGTTTCCTTTGGGCAGTATTGCCAGCTAAAGAACTGTTTTTCCCTGTTGCCATTTCCATCCACAGCCACCAACAGGGAGACTCCTCATAGACCTGCCCTCTGTTGGTTCCCAGCAGTGAAGATGATCCACCTCGGAGGCTGGTAGCAGAAACTGTTGGTACCTGTCCCAACCTCAGCCTTCCAGTGGGCTCTCGCTGACTTTGAACTGCTGGTATTTGCTTCTCTGTGCCTAAAGGTTTTTCCCCAGAGCCATGAAAGGGTGCTCTGCCTATTTGCACAGCAGACAAAATGTTCCAAGAAGAACCCCCAGTTAATGACTGGCAGACATTGGTATATAAATGCTCCAGACCATTTGCTCTTAAGGTGGGATAATTTGCAGTTTCCCCAGAATTTCCCCAAATAAATACATCCTTTATTGGTTTCCTTCCAAGCAATTGTGTACTCAACAGATATTTATTGAGTGCCCCCTGTTTGCCCAGCAGGGTGCTAGGCTCAGGACATAAATGATGAGTGAAACAGATATGGTTCTTATGGTTGAGTGGGAGAAACACAATAAACAGTCACATACAAATGTATAATTTCAAAATTGCTGGAAGTGTTGTTAGGACCTAAAACAAGGTGTACCATGTATCCAATCACCTATCTGCATGATGCAATGGTGGGTGAAGACCCCACAGAGGAGGTGATATTGAACATGAGGCTTGAAGGATGACGAAGGGTTAGCTGTGCAAAGAGCTGGGGGAATAGAATGTGCAAAGGTATTGGAACAGAGAGAACTTAGGAGGTTCTGCATTGGAAAGAAAGGGGAGAGTGGGACTCAGTGAAACTGGAGAGGCAAGTAGGGACCGGGGTCATCACAGCCCATGCGTGTGCATGTGCATTTGTGTTTGCAGTGCCAGAATGTGCCCACAGCACACATGTGCCTTGTCACTTGTGTTCGCCCAATGGGATTTAGTGAATGGGCTGTTTGCATCGTGCCTGTGTATCCATGTGACTCTGCCTCTGCGCAAGAGTTTGTATGTATAAAAGGGCTTTTGAATTGATGTTTTCAAACACAATTTTTTGTATTTATCTGTAAGTGTGTATTCATGTATTTTTGCCATGGTGATGTCTGGGTTGGTGGGCCTGATTATTTATGAGTGTGTTTGTGAAAATATGTGGATGAATGCCTCACTCGGTATGAAAGCATGAACACCGCTGTGCATATTTGTGTGCGAATATATTTGTGTTGTATTATTGTATGTGTGAATTTGTAGCTGCTTGTGTGTATACATTTTATGAGTATATGATTGTGTGGGTGTCTGTGCCTCTGTGGGAAGCTCTGGAAATAGTCTTGCCCTCAACCAGACCACAAAATCTTGGAATTTTTATAGCCCACATTTGCTAGCAAGATGAAAACTTTATTTGCAGTTACAGTTATGGCTGGTTTTATTTTATATTTTCAATATTCCTACCCTTTAAAATCTGAGTTGTAAATACTTTATGTGAATATGTTAATATGTGTGTATGTGTTTATTTCTTTTGGTTTCAGTGAGACAGCTTCAGTAAGGACAAAATCCTTACCACTGTCTTTAGGACTTAATGTATTTAGAAATGAGTTTCAGACCTGGAGTAGAGTGGTTTCCTTTGGTAGCTTTTCCTCGCAGTTAATCTCCTACTTGTAAGATGATCCAAAAACTTGATTGTTGGTGAATCAAACACACCTGGAGACCCAGGGCTATTCTCATAGACTGATGATGTCGATGAAATGGAGAGAGCTCCCAGGGAAAGGAAGCGGGCAGCCAGTGTTTGGACTGTCACTTCCTTAGGGAGCAAGTAGGTCCAGTCCTTTGAGTCAATGTCCCTTCAGCTCCCTGATTCTGAGCTTGTGGAAAGGCAGGAATTGGGGTTAGGGGTGGGGAGATGAGTCCAGAGCTACATCTTGTCTTTCCAGGAGCAACTCACCCCACTTCCTCCAACCTGGGTGGTGCTTTTCTAGATTCCCTTGTGTTGGCTGTGAGATTTCCTCACCTTCCTTCAGCTCAGGATTGTTTCACCTTTAGGTGGAGATTATTGTGACAGCCAAGCTCATAGGGGTGCCGTATGTATAAATGAGATATGTTTGCAATGATAGTAGACCAAGTCCTGGCATTTGGTGAGTGTTTGGTAAGTGCCGGCTATTATCCTCTCAGAAGTCATTTTAGTATCCAAGAGAAATGCACATTGGATGTCTGACATCCAGCAAATAGAATTGAAAACATGTAAAACATAACTGACTGTCTGTTTCATGTATTGTTCTGAGTATTTCATTTTGGGGACTATAAAATATACATAAGACCTTCAGTGGGTTTAAAAATGTTCTCATTTTCCTTAACCTGATTTTTCTCACAGAGCATTAAGTTCTATTATGAACTTTCTGGCCACAGAGAGCTTTCAGGAAGCCAGTCCTAGCACTTGGGGAAAGCTTCCTATAAAATTCATCACATTTATTGAGCATTTGGTAGCTTTCTTGCAAAACTTTCTCTCCACTTTATCTCATTTGAACAAGAGAATGTTCCTGTGAAGAAGGTGGGGAAGACCTTAGCATCCCCACTTATTGAATGAGCTTGCAGATGTATCCTTTGGAAGCAAAGTGAACTCACCATGGGTGAAACACACTGAGAAAACTCAGTAGAAAATTGAGATGAATTAACACTTTACCTCAGTTCTTTGTATCTTTCCAGTAAAATTACCTTTGCTGCTGCAACCTTGGCTTTGCTAGTGCAGACTGACCTGGATCTGTCCATGATTTTGCACAGAGGGATGACCTTAATGTATCTGCAGAATCTACATGCTGTACACTAAAGGCCAGACAGCAAATGCAAATGCAGCAAATGGAAAATGCATTTCAGGTGCAGATCCAAACTGTCCCAGCAAGATAAATAACTACAGTGACAGGGACTTTGGTTGTCCAGATCCATGCTGAAAGTCCCTTTGAATTAAAAGCAAAGTGTTTGATGATTTCATGTCTTTCCCATCTGAAAATTTAATCTTCCATGGGGTGGAGGAAGTGATCTGGGTCACTGACTTGCTCAGACAGATTCTCACCAACAAAAAGGCATGATTTGGCTGAGTGGAAGTGCTAGGAACCTTGGGAGGGGTGACAGTGAGGAGCTAGGAACTGGGCACAGTCAGATGACAGGAAGGTGGATTTCAAACAATTGAGATAAAAATGTCAGCCTGGATCTGTGGGTGAGGCTTCAAAAAGCAGGGTGACAGCGGCTGGAAAATCTCTCCAAAGTGAGATCTGCTTGTGCAATTTTTTCCAGCAATGGGGATCCTGGAGAAGTAACCAGAGAAACCAGTGTAGTTAGCCAGGAAGCCCTCCGATGAACTCCAGTGCAAGAAAGGCACCCAGAAAGAGTGAAAGAAGAACTCAGCATCTAGAACAAAATAGAAGAGGTGGCATGGAAATAGGAGAACTGTGTCCTGGGGGGTAAAGCTTCACCTGGGGTAAAGCTAAAATATATTGAGAAAAGAGTAACAGCCATCTTCTAAAAAATGATTTTTAGATTTTTAGAAGATGGTCTAAAATGTTCTGCAAGTTATCTTTAGAAAAATAGCCAATAGATCCATGAAGGAACAAAATGGTTTTAGGTCACCAAGTGGGGGAGATTGGGGAGAGAGATTTTAAGCCTGAAAAATGGGAGGGATGCTGATGGAGGCTGGGACACACACCTCGAAACAGGAGAAGTACCTAGAAGAGTGGTTCTCCTCTTCAGAATCTCACACCTCATGGTCTCCTCAGGTTCTGAGTGGATTTAGGAATGAGATCCTTGAACATTGCTAATGACCTTTGAGAGAATTCACGGAAAAAGGTAAGAGTGGTGGAAAACAGGAGAGAGATAAATGCCATCCCAGATTTCAACAAAGGAGGAGCATGACTTCCATGAACTTTGAGGTGCTAAGTCTGCTGTTGATCCAAAAAAGATTCTGGACTAGATTCTTAAAGGTGATAGTTTCTGAACACATGGAAGAGGAGGGAGATCATAGAGGTCATCCTGTGTTTGCCAAAAGTTACAGCAGGTCAGTCTCAGGCCTTCTTTTACATAGTTACATACTATAGACTAAAGAGCTGAGTTTGTGCTAGAATCTGGGAGATCACTGATAGAAATAATAATAATCATAGGTAACATTTATTGTTTACTGTATGTCAGATTCTGTCAGGTCTTACAAAAAGTTTGTAACAAATAGTTTTTTGTATTAGTCAGGGTTTTCTAGAAAAACAGAACCAATAGGATTATCTATCTATCTATCTATCTATCTATATCTATCTATCCATCCATCATCCATCCATATCTATTCATTAATCTATCTTTCATCTATAGAGAGATTCACTATAGGAATTAGCTTACATGGGTACAGAGGCCAAGAAGTCTCACAATATTCTGTCTGCAAGCTGAAGAACTAGGAAAGCTGGTGGTCTAATTCAGTCTGAGTCTGAAGACCTGGGAATCTGGGGGGTGATGGTATAAGTCCCAGCCTGAGTCTAAGGATCTGAGAACCAAGGGTTGATGTCTGAAGGCAGAAGATGGGTGTCTCAGCTCAAGTAGATAGAGAGTAAATTAGCCTTTTCTGTTTTCTCCTTTTCTGTTCTGTGCAGGCCCTCAATGGAATGGATGATGTTTGTCCACATAGGTGAAGGCTATCTTCTTTACTCAGTCTACTGAATCAAATGCTAATCTCTTCTAGAAACGTCCTCACAGACACACCCAGAAAAAAACATTTTACCTGTTACCTGGGCATGTTAGCTCAGTCAAGTTGACACATAAAATAAGCCATCACATCTTTGAACTATCAAACACAAAATAGGCTATGTCAGCTGGGAGAGATGTCTCCAGGGTAAGTCACAGAATTGTGTCCTTGACCTTAATCCAGTCAGACCTTGATTTCTGCTTTGGAGGAAAATAAAGAGAACCCATGAAGGATACAAAGCTGGGAGGAAGGGAGAAAAGCCTAGATGACAGAAACAAACAAAACCTTGACAGGCAGGAATTGTGGGCTGAATCTAATATGACAGAAAATACCAAGGGTAAATATTCAGCTAAAAAAATCTTCCTTTTTGAGAATAGGAGAGATGTGGTTAAGCAGGTAATCATATAAAAAGAGTTGCCATTTCAGAGGAAGGCACAGTTTGAATAAAAAATGGGAGATTTCCCCTGGCAAAACCTGTTAATGAGATTCCAGGCCGTATTAATAGAAGTACAGTATCTGTAATGTGGGAGGTAAAAGTCCTCTGCTTTGCATTATTCACTCCTTAGCTAGAGTACCTTGTTTGGGTTTTAGTGGCATTACAAATAGGCATGGGAGTTACACTTGTTGACATTACTTCTCTGGTTTCCTATCATATTTAAAAATAATATCCAAACTCCCTTTTGTGGCATTTCTTAATCTCCCCCCTCCTCACTCGGCATTCTACCTCATTCCCTACTACTGTCTTCCTTTCTCATTAACTTCTGTTGCTGATCTTCAAACAGCAGAAATGTGTTCTCATTTTAGGACTTTTCCACTCTACCTCCCCTACCTTACCCAGGAATTCCCTTGGTTTGATCCTTCACTTAATTCAGGTTTAAACTCTGCTTAAGGTTATCTTTTCAATAAAGAAGAAAAAAGCTTTTCCTGATCACTTATTTTACAGAGGGACTCTGTCATTCTGTCCTTTTCCATGCTGCTTATTTTTTAAAACACACAGTGTTACCTGCCATTATTCTACATATGTATTTGTTTATTATTATCGAGCTCTTATTAGAAGATATGCTAGGGGAAGGTAGGGACATAACCATTTCGGTTACTCCTAGCAGAGTGCCTAGCATAGTGAAAGCTCATAGTAGATGCTCAATAAAAAAATTGTTGCATGATGAATGAATAATGAAATGAAATGAATGAATAAATGAACACCCTGTAGAACATTCATGAAACATTTTTGGCAAATGTTGTATGAGGTTTTTACTACTATCTACTCTGGAAATAAGGCAGAGGTAATATAGGGAAGTAGCAAAGATTTGGGGACTTTCTCTGATTTGTACTCACTGTTCCTGGCTTTAATCCTTGATTCCCTCTCCTAGATATTCCTAAAATTCCCCTCTTAGGAACTCTTTGTCACTTGAGCCCTAGAGGTAAGTCTTGCCCTTTTCTTTGGGATGCTCTTGGTGTCCTGCTATCTCTCATCTCCCTGCAGTTCTTGGGATCCTTGAAAAGCCCATTGTCCCCAGAAGGGCTTCTTTCTGTTCTGTGGATTTCTTTGGGAGTACATTCATTAGTTGATTGCACTTTGGGAGAAGTGACCCATTATTGTCTATTCTTGTGTAAGTAATGATTTTAAGTGTTTCCATTTTATGATGTCAGTAAGTTGTTTAAATACCCATTAAAAAATGCAACTCTCATGGCAGGAATATGACTTTCGTGTGTTTGCTTGTGTATGTGCATCTGTGTTTTTCCATCCCCACAATATTTAACACAAAGCCTGGACTATAGCAAGTCAATTTGAGGGTATTTTTGCTGGTTTTCAGGATGGCTAGGGAAGGGTCATGAATGGGTCTTCATTGCAGAGGCAATCCTCTATTCATTTAGCAAATTTTTACTGCATGTCCCAATGAGCTTTCCTGCCCTGGCCTTAGCACATCCTTACTTGTGACCTGTCCTCACACCTTTCCTTCCTATCAACTTGGCAAGAAAGGGGCCATTTGTAAGGAATCACATTGTGTTTTATTCACTGTTCCACTGAACACTGCTCAGAGAAGGAGTGACTTAGAATTATAGAAGAGGTGTACTGGACTTAGTTATTACTAAATATCTTTTCTCTCATCCTCTGGCCTCATTCATAGTTTCAGTTTGGTTGATGAACATTTATTGTAAATCACCAATGATTAACTTCCACGGTGTGTTTGTCACCCATGGTTAGAATTAGGTGCTAGAGTTAGGTTGAAGGTTTCAAATAAGCCAACAATAACCAGTTGGTTATTTACTAACTATGTGGCCTTAATCAAATTACCTTCTCTAGAGTTTTTCCATTCCCCTATCTGTAAGAAGTGGGAAGCATGACAAAAGTTTCCTCAAAGGGGTGTGAGGAAAACTGAAGGCAATTAACACAGGGGAAGTGCCTAACAAGGTTAGGGCAGTGATTGGCATGGCTGGTGCCTTTTTGGAGCGATATGATATAACCTGGTGGCTGGTCAGATGCAGGTGGGGGATGGTTTCAGATAGAAAAGAAGATGTTTGACATATAGCCATTTTGGAAGACAATTTGATGGTTTCTTACAAAACTAAAATGCTCTAACCATGCCACCCAGCAATTGTGCTCCTTGGCATTTGCCCAGAGGAGTTGAAAACTTGTGTCCACACAAAAACCTGCACATGGATGTTCATAGCACATTTACTCATAATTGCCAAAACTTGCAAACAATCAAGATGTCCTTCAGTAGGTAAATGGATAAATAAACTGTGGTACATCCAGGCAATGGAATATTATTCAGCACTAAAGGGAAATGACCTTTCAAGTCATGAAAAGACAGGGAGGAAACTTAAATGCATTTTACTAAGTGAAAGAAGCCAATCTGAAAAGGCTGCTTACTGTGATTCCAATGATATGACATTCTGGAAAAGCCAAAACTGTGGAGACAGTAAAAAGATCAGTAGTTGTCAGGTGTTTGGGAGGGAGGAGGATGAACAGGTGGAGCACAGGGGATTTTTAAGGCAGTCAGTGAAACTGCTCTGCATGATACCATGTTGCTGGATGCATGTCATTAAGCATTTGTCTAAGCCTTTAGAGTGTACAACACTAAGTAGTGTAAGCTTTGGGTGATTCTGATGTGTCAATACAGTTTCATCAGTTGTAACAAATGTTTCACTCTTGTGGGGTATGCTGATAATTGGGGAGGCTACTGTGCATGTGTGGGGACAGGGGGCATATGGGAAACTTCTGTACCTTTCCCTCAATTTCCTATGAATCTAAAACATTCTGAAAGATATTTAAAATAATCTTCAATGTATAGTCAATTTACTTTTTCATCATCCTAAATAGAAGGCACCCAAGTAAAGAATATTGAGAACTCTTTCTCTTTACTATAAGAACCTACATGACTTGCTAATATTTTACTGGGTGTGTGTATGTATGTAGAGGAAGAGGACACTTTCCTGACCTCCTCATTCATCAAAGTATTTTTCCAACTTATCAGGGAGGTTTATTTCCATACAACAGGGACATACTGAAAACCAAGCCTCAAGGATTGGAAAGAATTGCTATATATTTGGTAATTCACTCATCCATCTCTTCCTTCCCTTTTCCCCTTAGTTTTTCATCCATGATTAGTGGATGTGGGGTAAAGGGAAGTTCTCACTCAGAATTTCCAGAATTTCCCACCTGGCCTTGGTCCATTAACATACCAATGGATGTTTGTCTAGGCAGAGCCTCCAGTCCATCCAGGGCAAAAAGTGGAGAGAAAATGGCCATTCTCTCCTCCCTTCCATTCCTGGTACCTAATTGGTCTGGTGCCTGCCAGTCACCAGGGACATGCCTATGGAGTTTCTGTTGGAAGGGGTGGGCAGGGGGAGGAGAGTGCGCACTGTGGCCTCAAGGGATGGAGCTGGTTTTGCTAGTGGGAGCTGGAGAGGAAGGACTTGGGAGCACGCCAGGGGAAGCCAAGCAAGAGCCTGAGCCGTGAGCAATAAAAACCCTTTAACTCAACCTGCCCTTCCCCTTGTCCTCTTTTGGTTTCATCAAATTCATGGAGAACTTGCCCTAGATGGGGAACCTCCTTACTCTCAGAGCTACAGTGGAAAACAACCTGGTGGCAGGTGCTCGACTCCCTTTGTGTACATGTAGCTCATGGACCACCTAACTCAGTGTGCTGTTGGGTTGTCCTCTACTGTCACCCCTTGCTCAGTACCCCCGCCCTTCCAGTTGTGCCACCCACTGTGAACTATATTCTGTGGGCAAAAGGAACCATTATAGAGTTTGAGCAGAGGAGTGATTTCAAGAGATTATGTAGGAAAGGAAATAGGACTGAAACAGGAGGCAGGAAGACAGGTTTGTCCCAGTTTCAAATCCTGGTTCTTTGTCTTTACATATGTGTAGCCTTGGAGAAGTCACTTAGCCTTACTGACTCTCAGTTTCCTTTTCCTTAAAATGGGGGCATGGTGTAATCAAACCTATCTCACATGATTATTACCTGAATTCAATAAGAAAACACAAGAAGGCAAGTGTAGTGGCTGGCATGGATGAGGTGTTTAATAGTGATTTCACAGCTTGCATCTTTTATAACACTTTATATTTTATTGAGGATGAGAAATGAGAATTGGGCCTCATTCTGGTTCAAATTATTTCAGGTAATCTGTATTTCAGGTAATCTTCCAATAAGGTAAAACCAGTCATTCATTCTCTGAGTCTATGATCCTTGATTTTTAAATATTTTTGGTGGAGGGAGGATTGGTTCAGTTCATGGAATCCTGTTGTTCATTTAGCATTAGGAAAATCCTCAAGGAAGCCACTGCTGGCTCTGAAAGAGGGGCCAGGAGAGCAGCTAAAGCACCAAGAGAAACTGGGTACTTTGAGCCCAGCAATTCCTCTGGCAGAAATTCCAGCTGCAGTCCTCTTCTTGGCCTGGACCTACCTGCCCATCTATAATTAAAGTCGTGTCTACAGTTAGACAGATTATAAGGAAAGAGAAGAAGGATGTCAGCAAGTCATAATTTCCAGAACCAAAGCTCCTTTTTCCCCCAACTTTTTTTTCCCCTCCCTAGTTTGGATTTGGCAGCAGGTTTCCTAAAAAGTAGGCCATGGTGTCCTTTCCTACAGTTCATTGCAAGTGGGCAAGGCTGGCCCCCCAGTCTGCCAAGGCCTTGATTCTGGTTTTTGCAGGCAGTGGGCAGAGCACATTTGCTGGATGCATACCTCCAGCTGGGGAGGCAAACCTTTGTCACGGGAGACTTTTCTTTTTTTTTTTCTTCTTAAACAAGGGGTTGTAATAAATAAGGAATCATTTACAAACATCTACATATCCAGCCCAATTTCATTTTTAATTGTACAGTGCGTGTGTGCTGATGCATTTTTGATGTAGGAAATTGTTACACATGTCAAGTTGGAAAGATCTTTTCTTTTGGGGTCCTGGGATTTGAAAATTTCATTGCACTGTCAGCCTCAGCCCTTTTGTTACTGAGTTCATGGGAGGAGAGCATTTCAGAGACAGAGTACGTGAAAAGTATTTGATCTAGGCTGTGACTCTGTTAACATTATTTTCATAAAAATAACCGTGGACCTGAACCTGGCACTGTGTGGACACAGAATTGTTTCCTTGACAGAGGCCGCCCCAATCCAGAGGGAGACTGCTTGCAGGCTGCCTGGACGGTGGGTCAAGGCAGTCGAATGTCAGTCACACCTGGTGGTGTACTGCTGCGTCAACCCCTCACTGATGGCTACTTTTTTTTTGGTCAGGACACCACGTCTGCTTGCTGTGTATTTCTAACATCGTTTGGATAAAGACTGAGACACCCAAATTATAAAGCAAGTTTTGGGAGAAATAAGCAGATATTCTATGAATTGTTGATGTTTCCTTTACTAAATTACGAGCCCAGCCCAAGAATTGTATGTCGGCTTTTTCTCTCATGTCCACTCTGATTGATCAGCAGTGGCTGCCTGAAGGGATCACTTAGGGATATCTGCTTGGGTGGTGGGTGAGGGTAGAGTGGCTCATGCACTGTGTGCTTGTTGAGAGATCCCCGAAGTCAGGCTGGGATGCTTCTTTACACATGTGGGGTTGCCCAGGGATGGGCTTATTGCTGATTGCTTGCCATCTTCCTCCTCTTCCTCTTCTTGTTCTTCCAGCTTCTTCTCTTGCTCCTCTCCCTTTCTTGTCCTAGAAAAGAAACTCACTTTGTGTCAAACACCTGCTAAGACCTTTTACATATATCATCTTATTTCATCCTAAACAAGCCTTATAGTTATAATCCCACTTGTAGAGATTAGGAAACAGAAGCACAGTTTACATAGTGGCAGAGCAGGAACAAGATTCAGGACTCTGAAGTTGAAGCCTTTGCTCACCTTCCTGATGGCTGTGGGTCACCAGCTGCTGCCTCTCCAGCCCAGAGGCTGTTCCTCCCCTGCTGCCCTGCAGCTGCCAGCAGTGTTTTTGGGTCTTGCCTTACAAAGGATGGAGCTGGTTCAGGGAAACTGGGGGGAATGAAGGTTTATTCTTTTTTAAATTAAAAAAATGTCCCCTCTAGGGGGTCTTCTTTGCTTCTATTTAAATCGTCCTGTGAAAGGTATAGTTTTGACCAAATTAGTCTGCTGTTGGGAGCTTCCAGGAAGAATATTCTGGAACGACATCTGAGCATCTGACAATTTCCTGGTCAGCACAAGCTGGGTCATGACACTAACCAGAACCACCAGAGCTAGAATTCCCAGTCTAATCCTAGGGGAAAGTTGGAGAAGATGGCTGGGTGGGGGAGAGTTGATATTTCAGCCGATCTCTTCCAGGCCCTGCTGGTAGGGTAGAGAAGCTGCTCTTACATAAATTTTCTCTGTGTCAAGGTAGATTTTGGGCCAGGAGTGGGCAGGCTCAGGGCTCTGCCAATTGGAAAGGAGAAGGGCAAATTGGCTGAGCTTAGTTTGGTAGAGACCTATGGCAAGAGTGGTCCTATCTCTCCGGGTTCTGTGTTGGCCCATGGCCCTGGCCCCTCTTGCATGGTTTCCAGCTTCCCCAGGTGGAACTAAGTGACTGCCTGATTTCCCTTCAAGGCCAGAGAGGATATATTGTGAGCTCCTTCTTTCCAACACTCTGATTTGCAAGGGACACCAGCCCAGTAGCTGTGTCATGTGCCATGGTGCCTATACAGGCACGGTGCCATCTCTACTTTCTCAGTTGGCAGGATAGCAAAGGTCCTTGCCAGAGGCAACAGTGAAATGGGATGGGCTGCAGGACAAGGGGGCAGGAAGGATATCAGGTAACTTATCAAGATATGCACATTAGAGCCTCATTGTTTATTTGCTTGTTTGTATGTTTGATTGTTTTGATCTTTAACCACGAATTAATGATTCTTTTGCCAATACTCTAGCTCCAAGAAGGTAGGTGAATAGAGAAGGAAGCCATTAGATACGTGTTTTCTCATTATATCTTTGGTTTTTAATCTTAAATGCCTATTGGCATTACTTAGGGAGCTTTAGAGAATATTGGTGCCTGGGCCCCATCCCTGAAGATTTTGATTTAATTGTCTAGGTTCAAGTTGCTGCATGATGATGTTTAAAAGTTCCATCTAAATAGATAACCTTCATTGAACACTCATGTGTCAGACACTGTGTGAAGTGCTTTGCCTCCGTATTTCATTGAATTCTTAAACAATGTGTACATCAGTCACCTGGAGGGCTTGTTAAGATGCTGGTGTCTCAGCCTTGTTAAAAGGGTGGTCCTCAGCCCCAGAGTTTCTGGTTCAGTACGTGTGGGAAGCAGCCTCTGGATGGTTCTCCCTCCTGGTATTCATGCTCTTGTGTAATCCCTCCCTATTGTGTGCGAACTGGTTTCATCGGCCTACTTCTAAAGAATAGAATATGGTAAAAGACATGGGATACAATTTTGAAATAAAGGAATAAAAAATGTGGTTTCTATCATTCTCTCTTGCTCTCTCACTTTATTTTCTCTGAGGGAAGAAGATGCCTTTTCATGAGGTAGCCCCTTGATGATGGCAAGTGTGTCTAGATTTCTGACTCACAGAAACTAAGAGAATCCATATTTGATGGTTTTAGCTGCTAAATTTTAGGGTAATTTTTTAATACAGCAATAGATAATTGACACAGTGGTTCTGTGCAGAGGCTGATACTTTGCATTTCTAACACATTTCTAGGTGATACGGATCATGCCAGTCTGGGGATCAGGCTTTGAGAACCACTGCCTTATGCCAAAACTATAGGTACTATTACTATACCCGTTATACAGATGGGAAAGAGTGTTAGAAGTTTTAAGTAGCTTGTTCAAGGTCACATATGAGATTGGTGGTGCTAGGTTTCAGTGCTGGAAATATGACCTCACATCCCATGCTCAGAAACACTTTGCCATGCTACCCCTTATTCTCATCATGAAGTATGTCTATTGCCTTCTGTGTTGAATTGCATTGATTGACTTGTACCTAATGGTGATGGTTATCCATGAGAGACTTTGGTTTGGGTATTTACTGGGTATTTATAATCAAAGTGGCTTTCCTCTAGGACATAAATGTTACCCCAGATTAGGATTACTGCTGGAGCGAACCCAAGGACCAGTTAATCCATTGATACAGAGGTTCTCAGACTTTGGCATGGATCAGAATCACTTGGAAGACTTAAAATACAGACTGATAGCACACATCCTCACAGTTTCTGATAGGGAAAATATGGGGTAATGCTTGAGAATTTTCATTTCTAACAAGTTTCCAGTCAGTGGATGCAGGGACCACCAGGGACCACACTTAGAGAACCACTGCTTACATGAAAAGGTCTAGAATGCTTACTTATCTCATGGTAGAATGCTCTTCAGGCTAAATCCTTTGAGTTGTTTAGTGTAGAAAGAAGAGCAGATAAATGCTGGGCCCTGTGCTCCCCTACCCCACCCCTGCCCTGTGCATATTGCCACCCTATGTGACTTTCTGCTATTTTGGGACATATGGTTGGAGGAACCATGTTGCTGGGCTCTTTCTGTACACCCCATGCATTCCAGGGTGAGCTCAGATATCATTCTAATTATCAAAGGCAGAGTGTGGTCCCAGGCAAACAACAGGGCTACTTCGAGGGAGGTGTTGCCTTTTGGGTTAGGTCTTGAGAAACTGAAATGGGAACTCTTGACAAGCAACTGTTTGGGCATGCCTATCCATATTATCTGTTGCTTCAGATAGAGTGAAGGGTGGGCCCCAGCCTGGCCAGGTGGACGTAATGAATGAATGCTGGTTAAGCCAAGATCAACCAAGCCAAGCTATGGAAGAACTGTTTCACATTTTGGATGCCAGGCAGTGTTTCCCTTGTCAATGGGACCTGTGTTTTTCTTGCCTTTTTCTCCATCTCTGATCATCCCCTTCACTCAGCCTGGAGTTCTGTGGCCAATTCTAGTCTGGCCATGACGGGGCCCAGGATGTTGGCAGGTGGTGGTTGAGCCTTAGCCATACTGGAATGTAGAACTGTTTCAAGGTATGGGGTAAAGAGTCACAGCTGGTTGACTAACCTGGGAATGCCAACAGAAAGTCTGCCTTCTTGTACTGTATCAACAGGGGACCCAGAGTGAATATTAAGCTCTATCTTTAACAAATGCACAACTGGCCTTCCAGTTTAAGAGGAGATGCTATAGTAGATATATTATTTGTAATTTTTCATCCCCTTCTTGCCCTTGTCATCCTTTCCTCCAGACAAAATATTCTCTCCATCCTATTAACTTTGGGTCTATAATGTGACGTATTTTGCCCAACAATGTGTTTGCTATGTCCGAATAGAAGCTTTTAGAGCCCTTGAAAGTTTCCACCATCTCTCTTATTCTGTTTCCCCACCATGAAACCAGCATATAGCACCCAGATGGAGATATCTCCTGTAGTCTGGTACCATTACGGGCACACCTGCAATTCCTCTGCAGCTTGGAGCAGAGTCTCACAGCCACACTTGAGGCACAGCTAATGTGTAATGTGAAAGACAAACATTTGTTTTGTAAGATAAGATTTAGAGGTTGTTTATTACACAGCAGAACCTAGAAAAATCTGTGTAACTCAGCGGCAGAGCCAAATACTGGTCTGGATCTTTCCCTGACTTCCCAAGGATGAGGCGCTTTAAGTACAGAGCTGAGCTTAGTTTCATTAATTCAGAAACACTTATGGGAGTGGTCACCTTGAAATGTGACCCAAATACAAAAAGCAACATTTAAAAATCTTTGAGAGAATGTATGGGGGATATATGTATGATCTAGCTGTAGGAGAAGTTTTCATAAATAAAAAAGATTGATATGTTGAATAAGAGGAAATATGAGCTTTTGTGTAACAAAACACACATAAGCAAAGAGAAAAGATGCCTCAGAGATGGAGAAGGTATTTATATACAATGGACTTATATTTATGCATAATATACATGTTATATATATTATATATACACATAAAATATATACATATTCTTTATATATAAAGGATTTTAGGTATAATGAATCAGAATATTTAATGATATAATAAGCTCCTGCAAATCAGTAAGAAGACAAAACAATAGGAAAGAGAGCAAGGCTACAGTCAGAAATTCATGGAAAAGGTAACAAAAATGGCCAAAACACATGCACAAGCTTTGGCAATTAGAGAAATGTGAACTAAACCACAATGAGATATCATTTAACAACCATCACACATGCAAAATTAGAATCCCAATTAAACTAATTAGAGCCAAGTGATTTCTAATTAAATTAACTTTTACTTAAATCGATTAAATTCCAGAGAAAAAGTAAAAGTCAAAACCCAAATCACAACAAAACGTAGACATTTGTTGCTGTAAAATTTTTTCAAAGAATTTTTTTCTAGTTAGTGAATTTATTGTTTTTCTAATGATAAAATTAATATGTATGTATTTTTGAAAATAAAATGAATACATATGTTTATTTTTTAAAATTAGAGGAATACACAATAAAAAGCAAATTACAGTACATGGCACTGATAATATCACTACGAAGAAGTACTACTATTACTATTTGTTATGTTCTTTTAGTGTTTCTCTATGCTATTTATCTATACAAAATAGAGATTGTATGTGTGCATGAATATATATATGTACGTATATGTGTACACACAGGTATATACAAATGTATGCATATGTGTATTTGTATTTGTATAAATTGTTCACTCTTTTTAAACTGAATTTTTAAATGTACAGAGACAGAAAAACCAATAGACAACACAGAAAACAGGCATTTGAAATCTTAACATTTTTGGTTACATTTTCAAGTTTTATTATGCTCCTTTTATTATAACTTTCAAAATATTCTGAATTTGCAGTTTTGATTTCTTGCTCAACCTAATCATTACTTTGGTGAGGTTTTGTATATTTCATATTCTCCTGTGTTTTCTCCTGAAAGGTTTTACTTTTGCCTCTCATATTTAGATCACATGTCCAAGTGGCTGTTTTCTTGGTTCATATTCTAGAAACAAATCTCTGGTTTCCCTCTGCTGCGGTCAGAGAATAGACTGCAAGAGTTTTTCTCTTTGGAACGTTTTGAGGTTTTCATCGAGGCCTAATTATGTAATCATATTTTTGTAAATGTGCTAGGGCCCTGGAAAAGAAAGCTTTTTTTTTTGTTTGTTTTTAAAGTACAGTATCTTCACGAACACTTGGTAACATCAGGCTTTTAAAACTGGTGTCAAGCTGATGGTTGTAAAACAATATCCCATGTGGTTTATTGCACATTTCTTTAATTACTTGAGTAACTGATCACCCCTCATATGTTTTTTGGCGATTCTTGCTTTCTCTTCCATGAATTTCTGATGATAGCCTTTGCACTTCTTACTGGTTTGCCTTTTAAAAAATTAATTTAAACGCATTTCTTACATATTATGGATTTGATTTTTTCTTATTATATGAGTTAAAAATAACTTTCTTACGTCTGCAGTACTTTTTCCTTTTGGCTTATGTTGTCTTTTGTCATACAAAAGCTTTTTATCTAATTTAGTAAGTTTGTCAGTCCTTTCTTTTATGTTTTGTGCTTTTTATCTTTTGCTTAATAAAATCTTTCGTCTGTTTGGTTATAAAGATATTTTCCTGCATTTTTCTTTTGAAGGTTTTAAATTTTTGATTTTCATGATTAGGTTGTTAACCTGTAAGGAATTTATGCTTATATATTATGTGAGGTAGGGATATTACTTATTCATTTTTTTCAATTTGGATGGCTAGTTGCTTCAACATTGTTAAATAAATCATTTTTTCTCTAATTTTTTAATGCCACCATATACTGGTAGACCTTTCTTGGAGTTCTTTACTTCATTCTATGGGTCACTTTATCCTTACCTATATGAATGCCAAAGCTGTTTTAGTTACTCTGGCTTCATAATAATTCAGATAAATGGTAGGGCAAGCTAACCATTCTTATTCTTCAAAATTGTCTTGGCTAATCTTGGTCCTTTGCTCTTCAACATGAATTTTACCATCAGCTTATTAATTGCCATGGAAAACCCAATTGTGATTTTTGTTGGAAACATGAATTTGCATATTAATTTGGAGATTATTTCCTCCTTTATAATATTGAGTTCTTTTATCCAAAGACTTAGTGTATCTATCTATATATCTAGAATTCTTTTTATGTTCTTAAACACAAATTTATGGTTTTCTTTACAAATTTCTTACATTTTTTTCATTCTCTTTGTTGCATTTATTCTTAGAAATCCTGTAACACTTACTGTTCTTAAGAATGAGATTTTTAATTTTCACATAGTTTCTAATTATTTTATAGGTATTCTATTAATTTTAATTATGGCTCTATATCTGGCAATAATGCTAAGTATTTTTAATATTTCTAATATTTTTTTCTATACTGTCTTATATATGCAATGTTTATGTGACTAGAAGAAATGTTTATTTCTTTCTAATCCTTTATATCTCTTTCTAATCCTTTATATCTCTTGCTTTTCCTTGTCTGCGTTCATCAACTAGGACCTTCTCTATAATGTTGAGTAGGTAGAATGATCAGAGAATTCCTTTTCCTTTGTCTTGACTTTAAAAGAATGCTGCCAATCTTTCGCTATTCCACATGATTTGTGCTGGACCTTTTATGTAGATATTTTGCATATGCTGTATCAGGAAGTCCTTCTTTCCCTCCCCCACCCTTGGTTTGTGACCTTTTTTAAAAAAAGAAAATCAAGGACAGTTATTATATTTTATCAGATGCTTTTTGGGCATCTTTTGAGATGCTCATATGAATTTTCTCCTTTAATATGTTAATCAGGTGAATTTCAATAATAGATTTTTCTAATGTTTAATCATGCTGGCATTCCTGGCATAACTCCAACTTGAATACATATATACACATGTATATGTATGTGTAACATTATTGCATTCAGTCTGCTAATGTTTTCATTAAGAGGTTACTGTACAATCCCTTGTATGTATTTTTAAATCCTAGAAGTTAAATTCTAAGTTAGTCTTTTTCAAATTTGCTTCCTCTTTTTCATTCTCATTTTCTCTTTCAATATGGTTTTCTTCAGTCATTTGTAATACCTTTTATTCAATCATTTCTTTTAAATAACACGCTATTACTTCCTAATCCTTCTATTTGTTATAGACTGGTGTCTGGTGGCTCTCCACAGTTGTTTCCTATTTTTCCATTTGGTTTGTGATTTTTGATTCTGAGCTCATCTTCAGCAGTGATTGATTGTTATGACAGAATACATTGGGTCTATCTGTGGGGGCTTCCTTGCTGAATCATCATTGTGATGCTTGGGATTTTTCTAGTCCCCTTCAGAATTTGAACAGCTCTTCGAAGACCTTGGATTTATATACATTAGTAATTATACCTCCTGTCTTGTACAGGCCTTAAACTGTATATAGGTAGTCCCCAACTGATGATGGTTTGACTTACAATTTCTTGATTTTATGTTGGTATGAAAGCAAATGCATTCAGCAGAGTCCATACGGCAAATTTTGGACTTTGATCTTTTCTGGGACTAGCAATATATGTTAAACTACTCTCCTGAGATGCTGGACAGCAGCAGAAAGCTGTATCTCCCAGTCAGCTATGTGATCCTGAGAGTAAACAACCAATTCACTTATAAGCATCCTGTACCCATAAAATCTTTCTGTTTTTCACTTTCAGTACAGTATTATATGACATGATTTTGCCCAACTGTGGGCTAATGTAAGTGTTCTGAGCATGTGCAAGGTAAGCTAGGCTAAACTATGATGTTCTGCAGATTAGCTGTATTAAATACATTTTGGACCTAATGATACTTTCAATTTATGATGGGCTTATTGGAATGTAACCCCATCATAAGTCAAGGAAGATCTACTCCTATAAATCCTGTGGGCAGTGAAACCTCTAGGTTCCTGGAGCCTGTTACTTGAACAGAAGGACTCCTGAATGTGTCCTGGACCATTGCAGCAGCTCTTATACATCCCTCCCTTATCTCAGAATCCTGGAATTTATTTTTCTTTCCTTCAAGGACTTTTATGCATTCAAAAAAAAATCTTATAATTTATCCAGGATGTCTATCAGTTTATAGTGGGAGGGAATACATTTTCATCATTCTTTGTCATTTTTCCAGAAGTTCAAAATCTTTCCATTTTATTCTAAACTTTTGTAATCATGTTGTTTATCTCTGCAATTTTTCCTGATCTCAAATTATCTTTGTGTCTGACTGCAGTAGTTTCATAATGTCAATGTCCTTTTGATTCTTAATATAAATAATAACTTTTTTGGCCTTGTTTTTTAGTTATGTAACTTGATTCTTCTGAATATCTATCATTTTTTGGATCAAAATATCTTCTTCTTTTATTTTTTTAGAATCAGGGTCTTTTCCCTCTTTTTAAAACCCTTTAGAGCAGTGTTTCTCAAAATGTTGGCCTCAAGCTACTAGCATTAGAATGATCTTGATTCTTTCTTAAAATTGAAAATTCCTTGCTTTCCTCGTATTCAACTTCATCAATATCTCGGGGACAGGATCCTAGAATCTACATTTTAAATAAAGATTCTATATAATTGAAGAATTGCTATTAAAGAAGATCCATGCTTCTCTATCCTTAGCTACTAAACAAGATGGATAAAAGTTTTCTCATAATCCAGGAAGTTCCCCCCAAATCCTTTAGGCTGAAAGTTAGAGAAATGTCTGGGTTTTCTCTCAGTTCCCATTTCTGCCTCTGATACTCTGAAGCTTCTGGTGATTCAGGAAGGAGCTAGAGCCAGAAAAGGAGGAGGTCGGTGGTGGCACAGATGAGGGCTTTGTCAGGGGGACATACAATGTCTCCTCCATGTTTGATATGGCATCTGGAAGTTAGCCAGAGTATCCTGCTCTCTGGCCTTACATGCCTGTAGGTAGGTACTCTCCTTCCGGTGCTGATGGGACCAGGAGAAGATGTGGGGACCACCCAGTGCTGCAGCGGGAACACAACCTTGCTAACCCCTAGTGGTGAGAAGGACTCCACTTGGGCTGCCCCACTGCCCTTTGACTTGTCTTACATGCCTGCGGCTGAGGGTCCTCCTCCCTTCCTCTCCAGAAAGGCTGCCATGTTATAGAAGAAGTTGGGATCTGCCATCCTTCTTTGTCGCCCCTCCCATCTAGCGTATTTCTGAAGCTGGTGCCAACTTTGGTCCATATTTACAGTGTTTTGGGCATTCCAGTGGGCATCGGAGAGGAGAGAGGCTTTATCAGATGCCCTGTTCTTTAATGAGTTCCTGGGAATATTTTCTTTGTTGTTTTATCATGTGGGTATGAGGAGAAGTTATGTGAATTTCAGTGTGAAGCTGAGTTGGTGTTTGCAGCCGAGTCTGACAATTACAAAGGTTGCTCTTATTTCTCCATGTTTATGCCTTCTCAAGTATTAACAACTCTAAAGTATGCCAATCCTTTACATTTTAGCAAAGTGTAGCTGAATGTATACAACAACTCAAAATTTTGATATAGCCATTCAGTGAGTAAATTTGTACTTCTTTTTTAGGGGAAACTAAATGATCACATTGTAGGATGAAGAAAAATTGTTTCAGTTTTTAAAACAGTTTCACATTCACATTGTTTCTAAAATAACAAAACGAATTTTATCTTGACATAGAGGTTATTAGAGTCTAAAGAGACCGTAAAGAAAATTTCATCCACAGAGGGGGGTCAAAAATAAATATTGTCACCATTCTAATTTTTCAAAGTTTTCTGTATTTTTACTTCTTTTCTCATGGCATCAATATTTCTGGGCCTTTTGCTGCTAGTTGTCAAAAAGCCATTTGGCCTCTCAGTGCGAATCATAAACCTCAAGCTTACTTCCTTTAGGATTGGATTGCAACTTGAGCACCTGCAAATGTGGCCAACTTCAAGCTAGAGTGAAAATACTTTTCTCTTTCATCTTTTTTGACATTGTCCCAAGTAACAGCACGGCAAGAGGGGAAATGTCAAGTTGAGGTGAACGGCTGGCTCAGGTCTGATCTCCGAGCCATACTCCCTGGTATGCGTGGAGAAACTTGGAAAGGAGGGGTGATAAGTCAGCCCTTTCTAAAAGGGGAAAATTGTAACAACCGTAAGAGGCCAGAAAGCAGCCCCACTGGTGTGTGTCAAACAGTCAGTCTGCTTCTGCTTCAGGGGTGTTTTGGGCCTGGTTCAAAGGAAGGCCTGCTCTGTGCCATGTGGGCCTGTGAAAGCAAAAGTGGGTGGAAACTGGAGGTTGTGTTCAGTCCTGGGTGTTGACTTAACCAGAGCGTGGCCTCCCAGAGAAACACAGCAAGGGCCAGGGGTCTGCAGGAGAGATCCCACGACCTGGGTTGGACACAGGTCACTAGGTGTCACAGGGCAGCTCCTCCCTCTGCCTGGGGACTTTGGTTCACTTGCTCAACCATGGTGCTTCCTCAAGACCACCCAAGGCTCCCCTTGACTTGTTCCCCCCTCTCATCATGCTCTGCTGCTTCTGTACTTTCTGATCAGGATGTTTGCAAGGGTTTGAGATAAGGATTTCCATGCCCATTTTGGAAAGGAAGAAAATTAGGCTCAATTCGTTAAGGCCTAAAGCCACAGACTCTAAATCCTGAGTCTGGATTAAAGTCCAGGCCCAGCAGATGCCAAATAACATGACTGGTCTAACCCCCAACTCTCTCTGGTCCTCAGTGCCCTCCCAGAAAAGGGTTATTGTTAAAACCACATGGCATTCATTCATTCATTCAACAAATATTCAGCAAGTACTTGTTCTGCACCAACTGTGCCAGAAACTCTTCTAGATGATACAAATAAAGTAAAGAATATCCCTGTTTTCACAGAACTTATCATTTGATGGGGGGAAGACAGGCAATAAGCAAAATGCATTTAGAGGGTTGTAACTGCTAAGTGGGTGAAACTTAGGGGCAGGGGTGGTAAAGAATGCTGGGAGGAGGGGTAAAAGTTTTAGCTGGTATATTTAGGGGAGGCCTAGTGGGGAAAGTGACATTGGGTCAAGGAGGTGGGGGGATGAGCCACATGGATAGTTAGGGGAAAAACATTCCAGGCAGAGTGAATAATCATAGTCTCTGGCATGGGCAAGGAAAAGCAAGAAGGTACTGTGGCCAAGAAGACTGAATGAAAAGGCGAGTAGAAGGAGATGATGTCATAGAGGTAATGTCTGGGTGCTTTGAGGTCGGGGAGGGGGGTCATCAGATGATAGAGATCTGTAGGCCTTTATAAGGGATGATGTACATTAAAAACATTTTTTGATGGGCAGAGGGCTGTCCAAGTGTATGTACTATAATGCAAACAAAACACACAGCACCTCTGTGGTATTTGGGCTCTCAAATCAGTCTACACTGTAGATTTTAGTGTCTCCTTTTCAGTTATAAAGTCCTGGCTCCCAGAGAGCCATCATTCTCCAGTGGGATGCCGTGATTCATGGGTGTGATCTAGCCCATTAGAGGCATGCTGTCAAATTTCTGATCAACATGAAATGTGCCATTTTTGTGCAACTGCATCTGTGGCTATCGTGGCTGCGCAGGGATTTTTAAGTTGAGTGGGATTATGATGGGGTGCAATGTCTTACAATTAAGAGCTAGAATTGTAGCTTAATGCCAAGCCAGCACCAAGGAAAGATCTCATTCTGAAATGCATGAGAATGTCACCTAGTGAGAGCAAATGCACAATCCAGTAATGGCCAGGGCTTTTATAGATACTTGGAGACATCTTTATGACATAGTAGTGATTGTGCTTTTGTCATGGCTGATTTGTTAAAATCTGCTATCCAAGGTCTTAATTCTGCTAAGCATGCTACTAAAATTTCAAATATTTGAAAATGTGTTGCCAAAACATACAAAACAATGAAGGCTGGGAAGCAGTTTTAGAAACTACAGAAGTGTATGACTGTACCAATTGTATGGTTGCTGGATGGATCACTTGTGGCCAACTACGCAGCTTAGACACAGAGATCGAATAGCTGGGTTTGGACATTGCATTAAATGGATTGTTCTGTTTTTCTGTTAGCTGGGCACTTGGTTTATAATATACTATACCTTTCATAATTCCATTTTTTCCTCCCTAAAGTCACGTGAAGTAGGTAGCATGGGGATCATTACCTTCATATTATGATGGAGAAAAATGGGAAAACAAGGAGATGGCATGACTTACCCAAGGTCACACTAAGTAGTGGCAGCAGAGATGAGACATGAATCCGAGCGATCAACAAACCCATCCTTCCCTTCTGTTCTACACTGACTTCTAAATGATGGCAACACAATAGAGGAAGACAATTGGGCCAAACCAATTATTTGCTATTATGTAGAAAAAGAGTATTCTAAGCAGTAGACATTTCCCATTTTAACCAATTATTAGCCTTATGTCTAAGGGGAAGTCTCACAACAACTCCAAAAATATATTCTCTTGGTGCAACTGAACGACTGAGTGTATAGCCAAGTTTCATGATTACCAATGTACTGACAATGTCTGTGTTCTATAGTGTGACAATGGGCTGAGCTCTGCAGACTTGAACAATGGTGGTGGGCGGATGTTGGAGAGTTATGATTAGTATGAATCCATTATCTGGTGTTCTCTTAATATCATTAAGAAATTATCATTTCTGCCTTGTAGCTTAGTTCTGTCAACTAGATTGACTTCTCAGAGAGCCATTGTCCATCATTATTTTGTTCTGACACTGCTCATTCTCTAATGTGGCCTATCTGATAGAACTTTCTAGAATGATGGAAATGTTCTCTATTTGCACTAAGATGATAACTAACAGCCACATGTGGCTATTAAGTGGTTAAAATGTGGCTGGTGCCATAGAGGGCCTGATTTTTAAATTTAAATTTTAACTAATTGGTATTTTAACAGCTAGTATGGCTAGTGGTTACCATATAGACTGTACAACTCCGGAGCGTCTATGATCCTGTACATCTCATTCTCATAGCTGCTGGTGATGTTGGCAGCTGAGAGTCCTCTGCAGAATCCTTCTCTGGAAATTTCTCTCAACCAAAGAAAGCCTCCTGGCCTAGGGTCAGCCCACAGCACCCCCGGTGACTGGTCCATGCAGGTGTAATGGTCTGGCCCCTCATCCTTATGGAACTGGCTGTGGCTTCTGTCGTGACTGTATTGCAGTTCAGTTTCTCCCCTGCCCAGTCTTTCTTCCTGCACCCCTCACAGATGTCCATCCCAAGAGCACTCCCCAGCAAACCGCCTGCCTGTGAATATCCATCTCAGAGTCTTCTTGGGAGCTGGATGTAGGACACATCCCCAGTTCTGCATATCTCAGAAATAACTGGTTAAAAAAGAGAAGCAAATACGTTGTAATTTTTAATAGTATGCCTTTTATGTCACTCTGGACGTGACAACACAAGGAAGACTAAACGAAGTCCTTTGAATAAAAGATTCACTTCTGCAAGTTAATGGAAGGAAGCACTTTATGAATAACATGTCTGCAGTTTGTCCCTTTCACTTCCTCCCTCCCCTCTAGGGCCTGCCTTCCGCCAACAAACATTAGTTGCGTGTCTCCTATGCTCTAGACCCAAGTTAGGGTCTGGAAACACAAGATGAAAATTCGCTATGATGTTTGGCCTCAGTGATTCACTGCAGAGTGGCAGACTGAAATGTTCAGGCATTATAGTCCAGCCCCCAAAATGCCACGTTTAAGGTACCATGGGACATGAAAATGCAGAGGAAGGAAGGGCTATTTAGTGCTGGGGTCAGGACACTATGGCCTGTGGGCTATTTCAGCTTGATACCTGTTTTTGTATGATGCACGAGGAAAGTACGTTTTTAAAATTTCATGTTTTTGAAAATTAATCCAATGAAGAATAGTATTCCAAGGCACATGAAAATTATATGGACTTAAGACTTCAGTGTCTATAACTAAAGTATTACAGGAAGGCAGCCAGGCCTTTTTATTTACCTATTGTCTAAGGCTGCTTTTACACTACAAAGGCAGAGCTGAGTAGTTGCAACAGAGACTGTATGTGGTCCACAAAGCCTTAAATATTTATTCTGGCCCTTTATAGGAAAATTTTGGATTAGTGAAATCAAGGAAGCCTCCCTGTAAAAAGCTGCCTTTGGACTGGGTTTTAAAGTATGCAAAGGAGTTTTCCAGGCAGAAAAGGGATAGTACAAGGTGAACCTGTCAGGAGAAACAGCATGAGCAAAGGCTTAGAGGCAGGAGGCAGGAGAGAGAATAGTGTTTATAAATAGTAAAAATCTCCATGTGTTTGACATTGTGAGGAGTAAGGTTATTGATGCCAGTAGGAATCAAAGATGAAAGACTTGGTTTTTATGCTCAGGCATTTATTCTTTATTCCCTAGAGAATGGGGAGTTACTGCAGGTTTCAAGCAGAAGAGCAGCTCATTCCCTGTGGAGTTTTAAGGAGATTATTCTAGTAGCCCAGGTGGGGGAAATCCTGGAGATGGTGAGACCAGCGCACAGGTCATGTTTCAGCTGTGCAGGGACACTGAGGGCTTGGCACAGGGTAGCAGGGGGGAATCTCAGTTCCTACCTGAGCCCAAGACCCTAGGTACCTGTGCCAGCTTTCAGGAAGTTTGTGTTGACAGATTGGTGGTTGAAGCCAGGACGTGGGGTGAGAAGAGTTGTTAAGAAGGGAGAGAGTGAATCAGAGGTGGGGATTCTGTGTGTGAACAGGAAGCGGGATGGCCGGGCAAGTGCAGCGGAGAGACAAGGCAGGGGGATGGCCTGGGGCTTTGGGGTGATACTGTGGGCTCATACGTGGGTTGTGATGTAGAGGCTGAGCGGAAGTGGCTGGGGCAGAGGAATGCCTGTGGAAACCATGAACAATGGGGCTCTGGGAAGTGAGGAGGAGGGCTGCAGGGTGGGCCCAGGATGGGATGGCCACAGCAATGAGGCAGCAGTAATAATAACAGTGGAAGGTGGGAGACTGGCCTGATGAGGGCAGGGCCTGGCGGCAGCAGAAACCCAACCTTGTTTGGTAGAAGAGAAGTGAACGGCTGCCAGAGGGGAAAGGGAGGTGGAGGCTGAGGTGGGAGATTTTCCGAACACAGGAACCAAGGTAAATACAGGAAATGGAACTTGAACGCTATCTGGGCTCAGACAAAGAACAGCACGCTGACTTTGGTTGAGACCCAGTGGTCTATCCAGCCGGCCGGGAATACCCCGAGGGTCTCCCTCCTCGAAGCCTGTGGCTGAGGATTACTGGAGATTTGAATGGGACCGTTGTCCTCAGGCTCAGGGGCCCCCCGGCTCCCTGACCAAGCCTGCACCTCCATTTTGGGAGATAAACCCAAGCAGAGTATTTGTCATTTTCACAACAAGGTACATGGACACACGGGGCTATTTTGTCAGAAACCTCCTCAGGTCTTGGACCACATTTCAAGCAACCAAAAGCATCAGGGAAGAATTTGGGGCCACTCAGGTGTCTATAGGACAGAAGCCCAGTCTGGAGGGAGTCCTGGTCAGGAGCCTGGGTGGAGAATGTCATGGGGCTCTGAACCCCTCTTAGCTTTCCCCACACTGAGATGTGATAATATTCTTATTAAGTAGTAGTGGATAAGGCATCTCATTCAAATCCTCCCCAGAAATAATTCTCCTCAATCAAAACAGGTATTAGCCCCATTTATACAGGTGGAGAAACTGGTGCCAAGAAGGAGGCAAAACTATTTGAGCAAGTAAGTCAGAAAGCCAGGTTCAAGCTGGAGTGATGGAGCTTAAGACGTTCTGCTCTTGTGCGTCACCAGGAAAGCTTGGGGAGCTGGGAGAGCATCTTCCAGGTGACCTCTCTGTTGGCCGTGCACCACGATACTCTTTATCTGCCCTCATCTTCACTCTCCTTTTCAACCTTCAGGTCGCCTCTCCAGACTGGTCTCCCCTGACTACTCAGGCCAAAGGATATCTCAGATCTTTGTTTATTTGTTTTTTCTTTTCTTTTTTATTATTAGTTTTTGCATTGAAGTATATATGATAAAATGCCCAAATCTTGGCGTACAGTTTGATACATTCTGACATGTGCATACATTCATTTAACCATCACCCAGATCAAGATATCAAACATTCTCAGTAATTTTGCCCCTCTTCACCCATTACAGTTTGTTTCTTTCAAAGCACTGATTTTCATTGTATTTATTTGTTAGTACTCCTCTCCCTGTCTTCTGCCTATCTTTCCAGTAGAATGGAAGTTCTATGTAGTTGAGGACTGCATCTGTAATGCTCGCCCTTAGATCCTGGTACCAAGTGAAGTGCTTGGTGCATAATACCAATGATGAATATTTGTGGAGTGAATGACCTTCGCTGCTTCCTGGCAATGAGGCCTGACCAGAGGGCACGGTGGACAGGGTCCCTTTGGTATGTTAGTTTCATGGGCCATAGGGTAGAAATGACAGCTGGGTTTGTGAAAGTGGAGAAGCAAATGTTCCACTTTTCTATTATTTTCCATATGTCAATATGGAGGAGCATGGCTGGGGCTGGGGCACAGCAGGTCTAAGAGAAGTGAACCAGCTCCCATGCCATGACGAGGAACAGAGCAGAGTGGGTGGGGGAGGCGAATGCTTACTGCAGGTGCCTCTTTGACAGGCACAGGCTTTACAGACATGTTCTCATTTGTTCCTCTCAACAACGCTCCGAGGTAAGGGCTCCTACTGATATTTCCATTTTACAGGTGATAAAATAGAGGCTCAAAGAGAGTAAATCACAGGCCAACCCATGCAGGCAACATGATGGAAGTGGATGCTAACTTGGTGTCTCAGCTCCAGGGCCCCTTTCCCCTAGTGATTATGACTACCGGCTCTTGAGCCAGACTGCCTGGGTTCATATCCTGCTCCATCTCTTACTAGCTGTGTGATTCTAGGAAAACTGCTTAACTTTTCTGTGTCTTAATTTCCTCACCTAAGAAAATCAGGATAATATTAGTGTTTACCTTATAGGGTTGTATAAGGATGAAATAGGTCAATACAGTTCATGTAAAGACCCCGACCAGTACCTGGCACTATTATATGTTACCCTGTCATCAGTATCATTATCCTTTATTGGACTTCCTTCCTCTTACAGTTAAGGTTGTACAGAGGCAGTGAGTGGCTAGGAAGGGGAACCATCTGGGAATATCTGCGTGAAGATTCCAGCATAGGGGGGCCCTGGAAACAGTGAGAAATTGCTTATATCTGGTTCTTATGACAATTATCTCTTTCTCCTGCTCTGCTTCTTCCAAAGGCTAAGAGGTTTCATCTCAGGTTTCCTGAGTTTCTACACAGTAATGGTGACCTTTCTTTCCTTTCATCTTTCACTTCTGGTGGAAAAGGAGAATAATGAGATGGAGACTTTATTAGGAAATGATCACATCCAAATAACATTATTTGAAGCAACAATCAGTGAGAGTCCCAGGATTCCCTGGGGGATGTGAAAGGCTGGCTGGAGCTATGCCCTAAGCTCAAACATAGGAGTCTCGCTGATTCTTCAGCAGAATCCAGAGTCTTTCTAGGAGTATTCGAGAAGAGAGATGGAGCTGTGTGAGAGAGGGGCTCCCACATGCACATCTGAAAGGTGTCCTGAAAAAGTAATACTTTGTGTCAACTATAGGGCGGCACAGGTATTCATGATTGGCAACACAGGACTGCTTTTCTTTCTGGTAATGGACTGAACTGTGCATGTTCCATTTGGGGCATAACTAAGAGATCCCATATAGTTAATGGTTCTTGGGTGGTTGAGACACATTCCTTTGATTTTTGCCTCAGAGAAGAGGAGGGTATTAGGTGTTTTTAGAGTCCATGTGTCCATCTCTGCTAGGTCTCTGTTCTAGGATGCCCAGTTATCTCTTTACACTGACCCCTGCTGGGGCTGGAGCTCCTCACATTAGAAATGCCAAGAGATCTGGGTCCCTGTGAGGTTGCAAGCCCCATGGCCAAAGGAGAGGACTACAGAATTGGCCAAAGAGTAATGTGAGAAGTATAATTATCCCCCGGATTTTTCAGCTGGCTTTGGACTCTGCATTCCCCAAGCTCAGAACATCCTAAATACATCTTTTCCAGAGAACCCCAGTGGGCAAATGATGAAAGAACCTATTGCAGTGATGTCTCCCTACAATGCTGCTCGGCTTCTTGTAAAACCCTCAGAAGCCCAGAATACGAGTTCCACTATAACCCATCAGTGCGGGAAAGAACTGTGTGGTTTGTTTAAGAAGCAAACCCTATACGGAAACATGCATCTGTTGGGATTTTGGAGAGATTTTCTCTATCAACCTAGAGAGTCAGGTCTGCCCATAGGTGGCAGTACTCAGGTGAGTTTTGTGGAAAATAGAATGGGTGTGTTAAAGGACGCAACTTAACAAGTTAACAGCGAGGCCATCAAAATCCTGAACCTGGAACCTGATCTCTCTGAGAAAATATCCCTTCCCCTATTTCCACACTGTCCCCACTGAGGGAGAGAACTGAACTGAAAATTTCTCTGAAAATAGGAGAAATTCTGACATTCTATTCTGGCATAAATGGTTAATTTTATGAATTTCAAAAAGTTGGTTAAGTTCACACAAGAAACAGAGGGATTTTTTTGTTGCTGTTACTCAATAACCAACTTGCCTAAAAACAGCATTGGAAAGAATTATGTTCAGTTAAGAGAAATAAAAGGAAATATGCGGTGGGCTAACTTTGAGTTTGAGATCTGAGCTGAAAGATAATTACTTCCCATTGCCTCTTGCTTTTTATGCTATAAGTGTATTGATGGTTTAACTTGCTTCGGAATATTTATATAGCTGATTACAGAAAGGAAGGAAATGGACATTTATCGAGTGGTTACTACGTGCCCATCACTTTCTCATCTTATACTTACTGACAGCTAGCATTCATTGACTGTTTTAGTGGGGCCAGCGCTGTACCATGCACTTTATAGTCAGTACTACTATAATGCAACATATCATATATGTTTTCCTAAAAATCACCATGCTATGGAAAATCATGCAATAAAAAACATTGCACACATGAGAACAATGGGATTTGCGGCACAACACTCAAGAACTTCATCAGCTACAGAGTTTTTAAAAAGGTAGGAGCCTAACAAAACTAGCAGTTTTCCATGTCAAATGGCTAAGACATACATAAAACCTCCATAAATATGACAGTTTACCTTTAAAGACATCTGGTCATTGCTTTGGGTTGCTGGTAGTATGAAGGAGTCGTGTGAAATTGGATGGAAAGCTGAACACCAGGTGCGGATAGGTGTGGCTCATCACACACATGATGACCTGAGAGAGCAGGTGGATGCTGGAAGCGTGTGCATATGTGTGTGTCTGGGTGTTTTGTATATTCCTACACAGCTCAGTTCAGTGGGGTGGTTTTCATTATACACCTAAATGTTTCTCAAGGATGAAATTGGACATAAGTAAACACAGAATTCATGTCATGCTCAAATCACTCCCTAATTTATCAATGACATGGGAACAAATTCCGTTTTCAAAATAAATGTTAGAGTGGACTGATTATGCTTGCATCCGCTCACTGAAAGCCCACAGCCACTCAGTAGGGCAGCACTGCTGTTACCCTCATTGTAGAGAAGTTCCGAGTCACAGTTTACTTACACTTCAGTTTTCCAGGATCATCAACAGTTAGTAGCAAAGTTTGGATCTCAGAATTTTTGAACCTTTGGTACAGTTCATGACATGGTATCATCACTGGTCCGTGCAAGCACAGTAATTATTTAATTGATCCCTTTTATCTCCAGTTCCTGATGTTTAGACAACAATTCTAATGTGTCTGTGGTATACCTATCACAATAACCCTGAGCATTTTTCGAATTTTCTGATGCAGGGAATCCATTCTGAGAGAGGGCAAGTTTAAGGTCATGACTACCTTAGGTAGTTATATTACTTTCCTAGGGCTGCCGCAACAAATTACCATAAAATTGGCAGCTTAAAACAATAGATATTTGTTCTTTCACAGTCCTGGAGGCCCGAAGTCAGAAATCAAGGTGTTGGCCATGTTGTGCTCCTCTGAAGGCATCAGTGGAGAATCGTTGCTTCTTCCTAGCTTCGGGTGGCTCTGGGCATTCCTTGGCTTGTGGCAGCATCATTTTGATCTCTGCCTCTGTCTTCACTTGCCCTTCTTCACTGGGTCTCTGGGTCTCAGATCTCTCTCTCTTATAAGGACATTGGTCATTGGATTTAGGACCTACTTTAAACCTGAAATGATCTCATCTCAAAATCCTTAACTTAATTACATCTGCAAAGACCCTGTTTCCAAATAAGGTCACATTCACAGGTGCTGAGGGTTGGACTTGGATGTATTGTTTTGGGGGCCACCATCTAATCCAGTACAAACAGAGGTTTATGTTCCTGGTCCTTTGAAAGGAAGTACAGCGCTCTTTTCTGCTAGTCCAGGGAGCTACTGAGTTTTTGAATTGTACTCTATGCCCAAAGATACAGAAGATTTGAAAACACCAAAGCTGGGAAGTTCTACCCTTGGCAGAAATATCTTCTACCAAATTGTCTCCTCCCTCAGGGTTATGTATAGAGAGGACCATTGTCTATCTGAGAGGGAGGCCTTCTGGGAAGGGGACTCTAAAGCACGCTAGATGCTTACAAAGAGTTTTGTGTTGCAGGTGGTCAGACCTGGGGTTTGTAGATGTGCTCAGAGGATGGACTTCAAACCATTCTGAAGCCAACCTTCTCCCTGGACTCAGGGACAAAACTCTCAGAGCCTCTAGACAGGTCATCAAATTACCTAGGTCAGTGGTTCTCAAATTTTATGGAAGAATCACCTGGAAAGCTTGTTCAAACACAAGTACTTGGGTTTCAACTACCCTCCCCCAAGATTCTCATTCAGTAGGTCTGGGCAGGGGCCTGAGAGTTTGCATTTCCAACGACCTTCACTAATGCTGTTGCAGCTGGTTGGAGGACCACAGGCTGGGCACCACTGATGTAGGCAGATTGTACAGAAGGCCGGGTGGGCCAATTTTTGCCTCTATCACAGTCAGAGATAGTCCAAAGAGAGGCATCTCACATTTTTTTCATAGGAATTTGTATTTGACTTCCTTTTCCTCAAGGAACGTTAAAAAAAAGATTGAGTGTGCAACCCAGAGCAACAGTTCTCAAAAGCCTCTGTGTACCTTCCTGAGTCTCTCAGCCCCTCAAGAGGGCTGGAACTTTCAAGTACCGCAATCCTCCCCTTCGAGCCTTGGCTGACCCTCTTCTTCTGAACCTTCCCTTATGTCCCCTTCCCCTCTGACTCCTAGGATCTGGGCTGTTGAGGAGAAAATTCTCCCTGAGGAAGCGGCAAAGGGTGGAGACAGTAAAGCAGATAACACTCCCAAGCTGATAAACCCTGTCTCTCTCCAAGCTATTAATATTTCACATCTAAACTCCAAAGGGAAACTTCACTAATCCAAAGTGACCTGCAACCACTCAAGAGAATGTTTCTTTTTTAAATAATTTAACTTTTTATGGTACAGAAGCAAGGATGGGGCACCCTGAGTAGCTCCATTAACCTATAATTTGTCCTACAATGCCACTGTGAATTCGAAGTGTTGTTACTTCTAAAAGTCCATTTGAGACAAACTTGTTGCTTATAGTATTTGAATCTCTTTATCCAGGCTGATTTTTGGTCTTGATCAGAAAGATGTATATTAATATACATTATATGCTTATTAAATATTATGAATTGTAAACATACCTTTTAATTTGGTACTAGGGCTAAGAGGCAGTAATGGTACTAGGGCAGAGTGTGGGACCAGGAGAATTTAATAAAGGGCAGTCAAGTCAAGTGGCTGAGTCAAGGGAAGCAGCTTTCTGCGTGGGAGAGTCAGACTCAAAGTATTGATCCAGCATGACCTCCATGGCTCCCTCTGGGTCCCACACCTGGAACCGTGAGCTCAGAGCACTTGGCCAGACTAGGGCCGGAGGGGGCAGCAGACACAGGATTTGCTTTATCTGAGGGCCACAGTCTGGCCCAGCTCACAGCCTACACCCAAGGATGGCTGGGTCACTGTCACTAGGAGCCCCTGTGCCTGCTGCAGTCTGTCACTCCCAGCAGCCTCTTCTTTGGAAGACCTATATCCCATGGAATATATGTACTCTGTATACAGTATATAATAATAATATTCTCTAGAGTGCAGGTATGTATTTAGTATATATTAGCATATATTCACCCCAAGTGGGCATTTAGTATATGTGTCCATATCCATAGCACATATATTTATATAATACACACATTTATAGCATGTATACATATATATATACTAAAAATATATGTATATGATAAAGCAGAGAAAAATGCACAGAGCTTCCTATGCCCCTCTGCTGTCTGCCCAAGGGCTTTCTCTGGCCACTCGTGGGGCAGCCTGAAGTGCCCGGGAGCTGTCCAGGAGCTCTAGAACCAGTGGTGAACAGGAGTTGGTAGAAAAATACCGCAGCTCCTCCATCAGTGAGACATCTCTGAGGTGTGCTTAGCCTATTTTTTCAGTGGGTTCCCAGTGGCATTAAGCCTGGTATCTGCTGGTTATCACATCTCTTTATGGGCTTTCCTCCCTTTCCCACCCCCTTCTTCTATGCTCCCTTGATTCCCAAATAACCACCTCCCACCCCATCCTCAGGCTCTGCTTTTGGGGGAATTCGAATGAAGGCGATTACACCATAGACAATCCCCACACATACCTTCCAAAGTTGTCAAAATCCATCCAGGCATTAAAAAAAATTTTTTTTATCATGCACTTTAGAGAGGTGCTTCTCTTTCTCTATCAGAATAAGTCCTTCATATATGCATACCCATTATCAGGTTTCTCTGTATCTCAATTACATATTCTTGGAGATGAACTGAAAAATAATTTTGATACTCACTTCCTATTTTCAGTTATTTACAAGTAGACTTTGAGTTCAATACATTTTTAGTCACTTTGTGTGAAATCTCACTTTTTTTTTTCATTTAAAATTTTTATTTGGCTCAAGACTCTGCCTGTCCCATATGGTGAGTGCATGCAAAGTCCCACTGGTGAAAAGTGATTCTTTGAGTTGTTTCCCTGAAAATTTATTGTTAGAACACTTCTTCAGACTATGTGTAATTCCTCTGGGGGGTTAAATGTGGGTGGTGAGCTGTTTAGAGAAATCCTACTTGTGGCCTATACTGGGCAGAAATATTCTTTTATATATTTAGTGTGGCTTTGAGTGCCTACTAAACAATTGCTAATTAATAATAACCTAATAGGAAATGGATTTAGGACAAACATGCAATTCACAATGACATCTTAGATTTTTCAAATAACACTCATCATATTTATTTTAGTCTTCTCAGACTCAAGCCAATATTTCAAGTTAGTTCTGTAGAAAAGAGGAAGTTAGGTTTGGGTCTGTTTTTTTTTTTTTTCCAGAGTGTTCAATCCTGTAGATGCTTGTAATTCCTGGACTGAGGCAGAGGTAGTTGTGTGCCATGGGGACATATAGGATGTGGTGAAAATTTGCTCTATAGGGATAGGGCCCTTTCTTCCCCCAGGGAGGATACTTACAGGGATTTAGTGCCCCATCCAGGAAATGGTGTCATTCCAAAAGAAGATAAAGGCTTTATTTAATTAATAGGATGGATGAAGCCACGGACTCCCTGGTTTATAACCTGAATCAGCGCCAAGACCAGGGTCAATAAGGAGAAGGTAAATGTGATGTCAACACCTTCTTCCCTCAGTAACTCCTTTTCAGTCCTAACTGATTCCTTTCCTTCCAGAGAGGCCGCTTAGACCTGATCATTGCAGATATGTACAATTTCACATACTCCTAGTCTTGCACTCACTCTCCCTCCCAGCCTTTCTTCCTTGTTCTGTACCTGCCCTGTCTTTCAGCTGTGGTGCCTCTGAGAGAATGTGGTCTGTACATACAATGGAATATAATTCAGCCATAAAAGGAAGGAAATCCTGCCATATCAGACAACGTGGATGAACCTGAAGACATGATGCTAAGTGAAATCAGCCAGACCTAGAAAGACCAATACTGTCTGATCCCACCTGCAAGAGGCATCGAAAAGAGTCACACACGTAGAAACAGAGAGTGGTTGGGTGGTTGCCCAGGGCTGGGGGGAAGAGAAAATGGGCAGCTGGTGTTCATCAGGTATGAAGCTTCAGTCCTGCAAGATGAATGAGCTCTAGAGATCTACACAGCCCCACCTGTAGTTAACTGTAATGTACACTTAAAAATTTGTTAAGAGGCCCGATCTCATGTTAAGTGTTCTTGCCACACTAATTAAAAAAAAAAAAGACATCTTACCGTGTTCTCTGAGCTTCAGTGCACTTCTCTGGAAATAGATAATGCCAGATCAGTGTCACTCTGAGAACTAAACGTGATGTTTATTGGATGCCTGGCATGTAACTGGCTGTAAATTACTATCAGTTTTATGCCTTTCAGAGGGGTGTGGGTGGCAAAATGGTGAGCATGGGCTCTGAGGCCAGACTGCCTGAGTTTGAATCCTGACTTTGTCACTTGCATGCTGTATGATTTGGGGGAAGTTATTTAATCTTCGGGTGCCTCAGTTTCCCCATCAGTTAAATGGGGGCAATAACAGTGTCTAATGTATAAGATGGCTGTGAGCATTCAATGAGTCAGTGCATGTAAATGCTCAACAGATGTTAGACTTGTCATTAATACTAGTTTCCTAGGGAAATAGTCTCTCATCGTTATCTCTTAAATCGGTTCTATTGCTCTGTGATCCTTCCTTCCCAGGTGGGGAAATGGGTGCTCATTGTTAAACTTACTAAGGAAAATGCTGATCTCCCAAAATAGCTATTGAGCAGTAATTTTCAAAATACGTAGTAAACTCAAGATATACATGAAAGGCTCTTAAAGTAGGTCATTGCCATGGGGCTGCTTAGAGAGGGTGCCGCTGGGGTGATTTATGTCTGGGGAGATTATTAATTAAATAAAAGATGGTCTGTGTTTTTGAAAAATGCCTCTGCCACAAAAGAGCCGTGCATGAAGAGACATAAAGGAATAGATGTGATTAAAGAGTGTGTCTCTATCTCTCTCTATATATATATTCAAAAGATTATACATTAAACAGATATTTTTCTCTGTATTTAATGCTTTGGGAGTTTTCACAGATCTCTGTATTATGTTTGGGCCAGTTTGGCAAACTTGCTGCAAAGGAAATGATTTGTGCACACGAAATTGCAGTGTCAGTGGGGGATCAGCTCTTGTTTCTAAGGAGGAGCAGACAGAGGACAGGGATTTTGTGTGTGTGATGTGTGTGCACCAGCTCTAGATGTGTTTCTTTAAAGGTGTGTGACCGCTGGGTATTTTTCCGCATATGATTTGTTTTGGGGAGGGTGATGGGGATGGGGATTTAGGGGTATATCCTTCGGTAAGTGGAATTTCTCTTGCAGGAATGTTGAAGTTTAAAGAATCATCTTCAACACCTCTGCTCCCCCCACTCCTCTCTTCACCTTCCCTGCAGAGGTGGTCTTTCCTTCATCATTTCGTTCTTGCTTTCTTTTCCCTCAGACTTCATTAATCTCAAATTCTCTTTTTTAATTTTGTCCTCTATGAAAGATGAAAATGTCTTTATTGATTTTTTTTGCTCATTGTAAATATACGCCATAAATCCTGGCATTCCTTTTATATCTGAAAGATTAATCCCTTATCAGGTATAGGGTTTGCAGTTGTTTCGTCCCCTTCCATTAGTTGCCTTTTCCCTCTGTAGATGGTGTCCTTTGCTGTGCAGAATGTTAGTTTGATGTAGTCCCACTTGTTTTTTTGTTTTTGTTGCCTGTACTAAACTAATAATTTGAATAGACATTTCTCCAAAGAAGACATACAAATGGCCAACAGATATATGAGAAAAATGCTTGATATTACTTATCAGCATCAGGGAAATGCAAATCAAAGCCACAGTGAGATCTCACCTCACACCTGTCAGAATGGCTATTATCAAACATGCAAAAGACAAGTGTTGGCAAGGATGTGGAGAAATTGAAACCTTTGTACACTGTTGGTAGGAATGCAAAATGGTGCTGTTACTGTGGAAAACAGTACTGAGGTTTCCCAGAAACTAAAAATAGAGCTACCATATATGATCCAGCAATCCAACTTTGGGGTGTCTTTCCAAAATAATTGAAACTAGGATCTCAGAGAGATATTAACACTCATTGCAGTACTGTTCACAGCAGTCAAGATGGGGAAACAGCTTAATGTCCATTGACACATGAATGAATACAGAAAATGTGATATATACCTATAATGAAATACTAGTGAGTTTTGAAAAAGAAGAAAGTTATGCAATATAAAGCAACATAAATAAGCCTTAAGAATATTATGCTAAATGAAATAAGCCAGTCACAGAAGGACAAAAAATGATGATTCCACTGATGTGAGGCTGTGTAAGGCATATAAAATAGTCAAATTCACAGAATTAAGGAGTGGGTTGGTGGTTTCCAGGGGCTGGAGGGAAGGGGAAATGAGGAGTTACTAATCAATGGATGTAAAGTTTCGATTCTATAAGATGAATAAACCCTAGAGATCTACTGTACAGTATTGTACCTATGGTCAACAATAATGTACACTTAAAACTTTGTTGAGGCTAGAGCTCATGTTAAATATTCTTACCATAATAAAATGAAAATAAAAAAACTTAAAAAATAAGACATAATTGTAAAAAAATTTAAAAGATGGTATGCAAAAAGATCACATTTAACAGCAGTAAGTACTATTCATATTTTGGGCTATAGCTGTTCAGATTTTTCCTGTGCATGTGTGTATACATGTACTCATACATACAGAGTTTGGGAACCTGCCTCTACCACCTAATGGTACAGTATTACTACATCTCCATGTCGACATATACATCTGTTTGCTTCGTTTTCAAAGCTGCATAATACGTTTTGAATGCAATCATTTATTTGTGTGTTATAGGTGAACCTCCAGGATTTTTCCAATTTTACTCGTGTAGGCAACCCTCATATGAATATCCATGTATGTGTATCTTTACACAATTGCCTGATCACTTCCCTAGAATGAGGTTCTAGAAGGTTAATGGCTGGAGTTAGGTGTGTGAATATTTAGTTTGGATTCATCCTATTGGTAAATTGTCCTTCAGAAAGATTGTTTGAAGTCGTATTTCCACAATGGTTTAAGAGTGCACATGTCCCTGCATCCTCAACACCAGTGGCTAAGATTGATCTTTTTACTCTTATATAATTTGGTGGATGCAAAAAGGTATGTTGATGTTTAAACTTGCATTTCTTTGACTGTTGTTGAGCTCGAGCATCTTTTTCTGCTGTGTATTGCCTTTGTGGGTATCATTTGTGAATTGCCTGTTCATGCTCTTTTCCATGTTTTCTATTGCAATGTTCATTTAAAAATGCATTTGTATGATCTCTTTATTGATTAAGATTATTAATCATTTTCCTGTCATCTCTTGTAAATATTTTCCTCTGCTTTATTTAATATTTTATTTTTGACTGCAGTGATTTTGTCCACATGAAGTTTTAATTTTCTATGAACAAATTTACTAATCTTTCCTTTGTAATGTTTGGCTTTGATGCCAAGCTAATAATGGCCATCCCCACTTCATGATGATAAAATTAAATGTACGTAAATCGAATATTCACATATGGGACAAATATAAAGCTCACCAGAAAAATCAGAGACTAGGATGTCTGGCATAGAGGTACGTGGATAGACACAAGGCAGTGGGCATGAAGTTGAAGATTTTGTATCACATGTTGATGTTCATATTTGTCAAAACATTCACCATGGGATAAACTTTGGGCAACTAAGTAGACAAAATGACTTGGCCAGTTGTTATTAGCCAGGCTTGATCGTTGGCCATCCCAGAATTGGCACACATGTGAATGAGGGATCATGGTGGCAGAGAGATGAAGTCTACAAATGGTCTTAACAGTATGGGTTCCCACTTACTGTGGCTTATTTAGCTCCTGCCACATCTGAATGCACAAAACTGTCAGCAACAGAGATGAACACGAAGCCCTCCTTATGGCATTATTCTTCATGTCGTCCAACAGACCACTTGGTACAAGAGTGTTCCCAGGCCAGTGTGATCTGCGGGTCGTATCACATGTACACCGTCCAGAGCCAGACTGTCTTGAGCCTCTTCTATCCTAGAAGGATGAGGGTTCATTCTCACAGGGATAGATATTTATTCAGGGTGATGGTCTGTCTTTGTGGTGAACAGAGCCAACATCATTATCCTGGATATTAGGGAATTTCTGGTCCACAGACATGACATCTTCCCCATGAAATTGAGACTCAGGAAGGTTTCATAACTTTCCCAAGGTTGCACATACAGAGTGTTTGAGAACTACAATTTATACCCAAATTGTGGGTCTCCAAAGTCTATTTTTGCTCTAGCTCTGCAGGGCCAGTGTAGCTTCCTGTAGAAGACACATTGACTCAGATTTGGGGGACTTAGTCTGGCCACTGTATAACCAAAACTGAACCCAGAGACCCCAGAAATACTCCCTAGGAGATATGGGGAGAACTTTGGGAAAATTCTCCGTGACTGTTTCATTTAAAGCAAAACAGAATAACCAACAAATGTCCCCTTTTACTATGTCATTTATCCAAAACTTCAAGAGTACTGTTGATGGCTTTTTCTTTAACTGCCTGAGTGGTGGATGACATGGAAAAATCTATGCTGGAGTCAGACTCAGTCCAGCTCCCAAGTTTCTGATCTTTTTCAGGCCGAATCCTCATCTGAAAAAAGAAGTTGCAATTTAAACAGCACCAAGGTGATCTGTTGTGTGTGGGGTCCGAGATCAAATCTACTTGTCCCGTCTTCCTAACCTCTGATGCCCATGTCTCAGAAATAGCTTTCTGGACTGGGCCTTCTTTCTGAATCTTGTTGGGTATCTGCCTTGATTTCCCTTATCTCATGGTATACTTGTATTAGACTTGGTTCTAAGTGACAGAAACCAGCTCAAACTATCATAAGATTTATCAGCCCATGTGAGCAAATCTTCAGCTAGGCTGAGGGGGTAGAATGAGTTGTCTTGAATGTCACCAGGAATCCATTTCTTTAACTCTTCTATGCTTCTTTCAGCCTGCCAGATTTATCCTTTGAGATTGGTTTCCTCCATGGCTGGAATCACAGTTGGTAGTTCTCATGCCTCCCAACTTACATCTTCCTTATTCCCAGTTTTAGTTGGAAAATCTCAAGGACGGTGCTGATGGGGTAGGCTTGGGTTAGATGCCCACCCAAGAAATACAGCCATAAAGGTGAAGGACCATGACTGTCAGCTCTCCTGTGATCTCCAACCGATCCTGTGGTTGGAGTGTGGGGAGTAACAGTTCTCCAGAAGGTGAGGCATCCCAGAGGAGGCAATACCGAGCAGACAGAACACCGACACCCACAGTGGTGGCCTGGTGACTTGCGATGAGTATGCCAAGCCAGCAATGCCATAAAGTCCTCCTAAATAATGACATTTCCTTTAAAAATTTCAAGGTAACATTTTGTGAGCATGGTAAAAGGTGACTTTGCTCACCTTTGTACCTTCCACAATGATTAACACAATGCCTTAAACTGAAGAGAGACACGGGAAGAGGAAAAGCAGAGCAGGTGATAGATCTCTCCATCAGGATAATGACATTTATTCTAATCATCAGCTTCTTCCTGGACATCTTCAGGCGATCCTGGCTGTGTTTGCTTCCCCGTACTCGGTCAGGAAAAAGCAAGTAGGATTTTTCACATGTTCCTTTAGCCTGTCTCTGAAGCTGTGTATGCAATGCATCATGGGTAAAATTTGGGTTAAAGATAATTGTAAATATGGTATTGATATTAACTGATGTTTTCCCAACATTGCAATAATGCTTGTTTTGTTTGTTGGAGAGTTTATTACTTTTTGATCAATAGAATGTGAGATTTGTGGGGGAAATTAGCATAGTGAATAACAATTAGGCAAAAAAATCAATGGCATTCAGACATATACAGGACTTGGAAAAGTCCCATAGGCACACCAACCTACACACACACACACACTTCTAAAACTGTAATCATCTCATTTACAATTCTAAAGCAGGGACTGGAGGTGGGGACTATGTGTGGCTCCTATGAACAGAAAAGAAACAGGTCCAGAGAAGATGTCTGTGGATTTTATTTTCAGGAAACTCAAGATCTTTGCATTCTGGAAAACCTGAAACATCAATATTCACTAATTCATTTGCACTCTCTTTATTTTTGGATTAATTAAGAGTCACTGAATGCTTCCTCTTCACCAGCTTTCTGGTGCCGCTGGCTGCTGGGGGTAAGATATAAAGCAAACAGTCCTCCCATAGGTTCGCTTCTATCTCTTTGCTTCCTTTGGCATTATTCCACAGTGGCCAGAGCAAAGCATTTATATCTTGCGTCACTGAATCATAGCCAAATAAATTAGGAGAGACCCCAGCAGTCATGAGTCAGTTTAAGTCACTCTTAAACACAGGACGGAAATCCCTGAAACCAAAGTAAGTGCTTGTCCTTTGCTTTAACACTTCAGTGACAGGCCCCAAAGGGCCTCCCAGTGTAGCCATTGTGACGTGGCATTGCTCTGATGGTTAGAAGGTGCTTCCAAACACTGACGTGCATGGTTTCCGTGCACGTGATCTTACTGGTTCTGGTTGTGCCTCTGGAGACGGAACAGGAGAGGAAGGAAGGAAGGAAGCTGTGGTTCATCTGTGACCTTGTAAGGATATAGGCCATCACGTATCTTTTATTCCTGGAAGATAAACAGTCAAGACCAATTATTACATGAGTTTTTGAGCATCACTGTTGCCAGACACTTGAGTCAGCACTTTACATGATCGTACTCACTCTTACAACAAACCTATGAGGTCATTGCTATTAGGAACCCCATATGGGGTTAACGGGACAACTGAGATAGGTTTAATTAAGATGTTCTAGAAAGCGTTAAAGCTAGGGTTCAAGCCCAGAAAGTCTGATTCCACAGCCTATTGTCACAAATACTACTTTGTATGAGCTTGTTGTCCTTAACACAGGAGGTGAAAATACCTATAAAACTCAAACACGTTTCAATATATGGATCTGGATGGAAGTATCCAGTATTCCTCGGGCTGTTGAGTCTGGTATGGCTATCCTTGAAGGGGGCCACACTGAATGAAGCATCTCCCATTTCCCTTCCCTCTTGCTCAGTGGCCAGAAGAAGCCATAAGAGTTTGGAGAATGGGAAGAATTTCCATTTATTTCACAGGTTTATTTTTCTCTGGAGCTCAGAGAGATGCATGCTATGATTTACAGCTCTGTGCACCCTGTGTGTTGTCAAAGAGATGCCCCACATTTCTGTGAAAGTATTTTATCTGATGCATGACTCTGTTGAAAGGTGGAAACCCATCTGCAAAGGAGGACCTTCTGATCCAGTAGCCACATCCCAAGTATTCATTCTTTCTGGGCAGAATGCATTTCTAAACTTCCTCCAGAAACACAACATGTGACTGTGAGTGCCTTAAGGCAGAGGCCATGTTTCCTTCTTGTCTCCTGAGCCTCCAGCAAATATAGTTCAGAGACATTACTAAGTATATATTTATTGGCTTAAATACAATGATTAGCTTACAATACAGTTCTCAGCTCTTACATGTTATAGTGCATCTAAGAAGTATTCCCTGAGAATATTGCTAAAGTGTGTTCACAGTATTGCTCCGTCTCCCCATGGACTCTGACATCTGTATATTAGGGTATTTGAGGATTCCAGGAGGTTCATTGCCATGTCTGAGAATCCTCACTATATATCATCCTATCTGATAATTCCTTATGGAATATCTCTGTAGCTGAGAATTTCCTTCCCCTGCATGCCTGTTCAGAAATCAATGTTTAGAATAATGGTCCTGCTTGGCTCTGAATTGGGCTGGTTAATAACCATTGCCAGGGAAATCAATCAAATCTATGATATCTTATTACTTACACTAATTTAATCACAGGGAACAGATCACTGTTCCAGTTCAAAGGGCAAAGAGAATGTGTGTGTGTGTGTGTGTGTGTGTGTGTGTGAGAGAGAGAGAGAGAGAGAGAGAGAGAGAGAGAGAGAGATATGTAAAGAAAGTAGTGAACCCTAGAGGGAATGACCCATGACTGTAAATCTCTACATTGCATTAATATGGGCAATATTCAGCTGAACTTTAATTTTTACCTGAAAGCATGCCACTTTTATTCCAATTTCATTCTGAGAATATTTTGTGTTTTGAATAATCTTTGAGATCAGAGAAAGCAGTTGCTAATTCCCTAATCATACAAACTAACTGAGTATGATCTTTGGTAAAATAGCTCAATGTGATTACTGCAGCTGGTCCAGTCCTAGGTGACTGATTAGATTATAGACAGACAGGACAGAGTCTGTGAATGTGGGGAATCGATGACGGTTCAGTCTTTCTGTGTGCATCACTTAGTCTGGATCAACCTCTTATACTCCCTCTCATTTCTGAGGTGGGAGGCAGCCTCTTTCTCTCCACCCTGATTTCAAATGTCCCAGCCTCCATGAAGCCTTTTCTGAGGCCACCAGTCAGGGGATGGTTTTCCCTCTCCCAACTGCTTTACTCTTTCTGTGCCTCTGCAGTGGGTGCTGAATATCTCTGTTCTGCCCCTGTCTCTTTCTATTGGGCAGTGACCCTTTCCTATTCCATGGGGATTGTGGTGGGGTTTTTAATCAGGAACCATGCTTCTTTACCCCAGGCTGGCCAGTAAAGGACCCCACTCCACTGGACGGAGAGATTGGTCCAGGGTGAACCTGTTTCTCAAGGAGGACAAGAAGATTCATGCTTTGGTGACTATTTGGAGTTTGGGAGAGGAGACACTCCTGAGATTGCAAATGTTAAAGACCATAAAGCTGTAGTTTTCATCCTGGCTTCTCTCTTTTTCTAGTACAGCTCTGCTTTAGCCTTTGTTTCTGTTTCATGAAGTTTCCTATTCTCTGATCACTGGTTCTTTCACAGAGATGACAAATTTCATCTCAGGTCCCAAGCCTGATTGATTGACTGTAGCTGCTGGAGTGTTACGTTAAGAAAGAACCTAAAGTCTTTAGGTTCTGGCCTCAGCAGGAAAAGAAATCTGTGATCATTTAGTTATGTCTGACACGGACACAGGAATGGCTGTAAACAAGCCAGGTGTTTGCCATCCTTTATCTGGTGACTTATTCCTTCTCAGTGACTGGTGTGAGTCCTGAATTTAGGCAGCACCTTATTTCTATCACGTGTCATATTTGTCTTCAGAAAAGTCACAAGCCACTTCATGAACCAGGCCAACCAGAATTTTGCCCTTCATATTTTGACATTAATTCTTTGGCTCCTCAAAGGCTGAAGTCAGTTAGCAAAAAAAATGATGTTAAAGAGCATAAATCCAAGTGGGGCAGGAACATAAAGAACAGTGGGAGAGAACAACTGAAGCTGTTCTGACAAATTTAAGCCATGTGCAGCATAGGTGGGGGCCCGGAGCTGTATATTCAGAGCAGCACAGGAAGCAAATTCACTTAAATTAGCTTTCTAATTCAAATTTCAGTTGATCGATTTAGTGGCCTCATGGTGCATTGGGGATATCCATATGTGTTCAGGGACCATGGGTGCCTTCTTTGCTCTTGCACCTCCTGTGCCTTGTACATAGTATATGCTCAGTGCTGTTGTGTTGAATAAGGGGAAGACTAAATTAGCAAAGTAGTGTACAAACTCTCTAGCCCATATCAGAAGTCAAAACTGATAGAATTGATGCTTATGAAGTATTGTTTGAACTGAAGCAGTAGCATCTAGGAAACAGTTTTTGAGAGATATCTAGGAGCTGGAATTGGCAGGATTTGGTGGTGGATAGGATGTTGGAGAAAAGGAGGAGAGAGAGAACAAGAAGCCTTCCAGACTTAGGGAGGAGCATCTGGGTGGATGGTGGTAGCATTCACCAAGGTGCTCTTCTGAAGCTCCTGCGTGGATCCTAGCAAAAGTACTTCTCACACTCTATTTTTATTGGCTGGTGATTTGTCTGTCTTCCTTCAGGTCCAGGAAGTGTATTGAGGGATGCACTGTGACTATATTGCTAATTATTGCATCCCCAGAGCCTAGTACAGTGCTGCCATATAGTAGGCCAGGAAAAAAACACCCAGTGCGTGCATGGATTGTCAATACCTATCCATTGAGGATGACCGGTTAGTCGGTATGGAGGATGGCACTATGCTTCTCTTCATTGCGGTAGGGGAACATGCTATCCTAAACTTCCAGCCATTTGTGATGGGGAACAGTTGGCAAACCTGTTTCATACAGCTAAGAACTGCTTTTTGGTCTACCAGACACCTGCCAATCTTACCATGGTATTAAAATGCAAGTTTTGCATGGGATTCAATTACTGAATGTCTAGATGGAGATAATGAGGCTTAACCCATAGCTGGTTCCTGTTCACAGTCAGAGGCCAATGAATGGTCAATAAAAGTTGCACACAGTTTTCTGTTATTTCTGATAGATTTCTCTGTAAGATGAGGGATTGTAGCAATGATCAGCTATGGAACAGCCATCCTGAAGGCCTTCCTGCCAGATATAATATATAGATAAAAAGGAAGGCAGCATGAAGTTTTGTTGGCCTGTAGTGTTTTGGGTAAAGAGGGGAAAGCTTTTCTTGATGATAGGGTTGGCTACCTTTCCAACAGAAACTGCCACATAGTAGGGATTTGACAAATGTGTGACTGATGATCAAATCAGGAGAGCTGGTTTCAGGGGAGTGTATTAGGGAGGACCAGAGCCAAGGCATCAGATTAGCTCTTGTGGAAAAAGTTCTTTACTTGGTATTTTATTAAATCCTAAGATTTGAAGTCAGATGATCTAAATGAGGAGGCAGAGCAAGAGAAGGGCTGTGATCTACAATAAGACCTTATCATCTTTACTTTAAATGACTTTTTAGCAACATTGAAACAGTTAAACACTCTGTCCTTTTGAAATCGCCCCTGATGATTTCCATAACCCCTGTTACGGGTTGAAGCATGTCTCCTTCAAATAGATACATGTCACTCAGAGACCACCTCCTCAAACGGATGACTCTCCCTGCCCTTCATGCAGTCACTCCAGCAGAAAGCTGGAGACTTCTCTTTCCGGTCTCTTAGCCCCAAATACACACTCATCACCAAATTCCGACACGTGTACTTTTTAAATATTTTCTCCCCAAAACTTGTTGTAGGCAGGAGCTTCCTTAGCTCAGGATACTTGAATCTCTTGCTGAAGTGGCTTCAATAACCATCTATCTGCCCCCCACCTACAACTGTCTGTCCCCATCTTTTCCAGCCTCCACACTATATCCTGGTGGGATTTGGAAAATAAAAATCTTTGATCATGTCACACACTACCCCAATTAAAACCCACCAATGTCATCTCCTTGCCCTTAGAATGAAATGAACATCCATTCCAAGGTCTTTTTTCATTTGGCCCCAACCTACCTGACTTGTTTATCTCCATGTCCTCCTCTTGCCCAGGAAGAAAATGTTTAGGAAATGCATTTTCAGTTTACTGAACGACAAGGACAGCATGTTCCCTCTATTCGTTACAGCAATGCTTCATGCTTCCTGGCTTAGATCTGGGGGATTTATAATTGAAGACCTGTATGGGGATGCTGCTACATGATAGACGAAGGATGTGAAGAGCTACACTAACCCAGGAGAGCCCCGGCAGACTCTGATGTATAAATTGGCTAATTCATTAGTGCCTCTAAAATTTTCTGAAGGTGCTAAGTTTTGGATATCCAGTTTTTAATAAAGCAGGTAAGTAACAGTCCATTTGTAGATATGACAGATCTGTTCTTTGCAGGTGTAGTGATGTGCTAGGTCATCATGCAGAAAGTTGGGATTGGCTAGATAGTGGTTCTCAGTCCCAGCTGCGCATTAGAATCAGGAATCTTGACAAACCAATGTGGGAGCTCCATCCTGGAACAAATTCTCTGTGGATGGGGCTGAAGATGAGGATATTTTGTTTTTAAAGTTTCCTAGGTGATGGTGATACACAGGCAGGGCAGAAAACCACTGATTCAGCTCAATAGATAGACAGCTATGTATCAGGCATTCCTTTATAGGGTAAACCGGCTGGATTTGACAGCTCACTGAGCAACGAATTTCTTTAAAATGGATTTGGAATATCTTTGTAATTAGATATTGTTAGCTAAATAATAGCTTGACTTTGGGATAGCTAATCTCATTTTTATCTATGCCTTGGGAAGGGAAAAACATGAAAATTTATCTTATCCCTTATCTAGAAACAGTTTAGAATTATTGCCCAGAATATCCAAACCGGACAGACACAGGGGAAGGCTGTCATTGGGTGTGGGAAGAAGGAGGAAAAGTTGAATTTAGGGGTTCATATGTCAGAAAGCAACCAGAAGGTCCTGCCTCTTTGGAATCTAAGGGAGAAATGGTGGATATGAGGAAAGGGCCTATGAGTTAACACAGTGGTTCATCTTTAGATGGACATTGTCAATGAACAGCCCCTGGGACATCAGTCCTCTGACTTGCTGCCATGGACAGCCATCAAGGAGGTGGCCCTTCAGGGCTTTGCTTTGCACTGAGGGTAACACTGCCTTGTAACTGGTACAAAAGGGGAACCATATGCAAAAGCTGATTGAAGCAGCACAGAGAGACACTTGACTTGCTTAGGAGGGAACTGATATTTTCCTAGCCATTCAGAGACCACACGTTTTTAAAAAAGCCTACTGGATCTGATACTTTTTTTTTTTCACCACTCATTTCAGACTTATTATTGTTAATGGGTGCATTGGGAACTGGACATTTTCCATTATTTTAAGTAATCAACTGACCTATAATAAAGAGATATTGCCACGTAAGTATTGTTCAGTAAGGAAAGGATTGTACTTCTGTTAAAAACATGAGCCTGTACACCTGTGATCTTGTATAGCTGGCTGGGGTTATGCCTTCTCCAGGCTTATCTGGATGGGTTAGTTCATTCTCCTCATTTGACTAATGAATCTACCAATGAGACTTGGTAGGAGTTGCCAGAGAGCTATTAAATAATGTGGAAATTGAGCTGCTACCTTTTCCCTAGAGGCTTCTTTGCAGGGGAGGCAAGTGAAGGCAGATCTTGCTGCTAAGGAGAACCTCACGAGCATGTAAGATGACGGCTCTCTGCAGGATGAAAAAGAGCAATAGATGGAAAGGTTACCATTGTCCCTTCTCCCTCCCATTGTCCCTGAGACCTTAGCTTTTGAGTCAGGTCCTCTGTGCTGCCTGCCGCCCCCTTCCCTTCATGCTGTGTCCCTGTGCAGGTAGATGAGATGGCAGAAGGTCGAATCCCTGGAACCTACAAGAGATGAGGAAGGTGGGGACTGGAGAGTGTTGAGTAGTGTCTGCTAGTGACTTGATGGCCCCTGTATATTTGGATGGCAGCCAGAGAGCCATTCAAAGTGCTCCCCAAGATACTCAGACTGCCTGGCTTCCACTGTTCTGTCACTTTTTTATTATTTATTATTTATTTTTTTAAAATTTATTTTGGTATCATTAATCTACAATTACATGTGCAATATTATGGTGATTAAACTACCCCCTTCATCAGGTCCCCCCCACCAACCCCATTACAGTCAATGTCCATCAGCGTAGTGAGATGCTGTAGAGTCACTACTTGTCTTCTCTGAGTTGTACAGCCCTCCCCGTGCCCCCCCAACATTACATCTGCTAATCGTAATGCCCCCTTTTCCCGCTTGTCCCTCCCTTCCCACCCATCCTCCCCAGTCCCTTTCCCTTTGGTAACTATTAGTCTGTTCTTGGGTTCTGTGAGTTGTTCTGTCACTTTTTGACTATGTAATTTTTACTCTCAGTTTCCTCATCTGTAGAATGGGGTAAGATAACAATACTTGACCTCATAGGGCTATTTTGAGAGTGAAATGATTGCTTGAAAGTGCTTAGAATAGTTCCAAGCATGTAATAGGTGCTCAGTTTAAGTCAGTTCTTATCATAGGCTTTTAGGAAATAAGCAGGGAAATTTGACAGCTGTGTCTACCTAAGATGGATGGACATTCATCATTCATTCAACAAATATTTACTGAGTATTACTGTGTGTCAGGTCTCAAGCCAGGTATTCACAAATGAATGACAAATGGCCTTTCTTTCAGGGAGCTGGGAGGGCTGCTTCATTGTTTATGTCCCAGGAACAAAGGATTAGAAAGAGAGAACGGAGAACTGCTTGCCAGCCCACATAGAGATCTCTTGCATGCAGGGAGGGTCAAGCCAGGGGGCTGGAGCTTTTCTGGGATCAGGTGTCATGATAAGCACACCGCCAGGATACAGCCCATGTAAGGTAGGGAGAATGAAAGCACATACCTTCAGGTCTTTCTCTTTCCACCAACTTAGATGTAAGGTTTTTAAAGTCATTTCCTAAAAACGATCCATTGAATTCAAGTTCCTCATCTCAGTCTCAGAAAAGTGGGAAGTAGGGGCTGCTGCCTCTTTTCACAGACTTCCATGACAGGACCTTGCCTCTCCTTCATGTAACCAGCATCCAGCTTCTTCAGGCTCCATAGAAGCTTCAGCTGTCAGGAGAAGCTGGTCTTGGTTGGAAGGAAACATTCTCTGCTCAGGCCTCCTGGGCCTGGGCCAAGGGCTCTGGATGACAAGTAGCTCCCTGCGGGCAGGACTCCTGTGTTCTCCGTCTGCTCTAGATTATAATTAATTATAGACTCTCTGCTTGGCAGAACAGAGCTGGATCTTGGAGATAATTTGATTTGATTTTATCATTTTGCCAGGAAATCCCATAAAAGCAGAGAGGACCAAGCTCTCACTCTGCTCAGTTCTGTTCCTCTCCCAGCAAAAATTTCTTCTGCCCATCAATACTCCAGGGATTCTGCCTGATCCATTTATATATGATTCCTATCCTAAGAACTTTGTACTAAATGTAGACTCTGATATATTTGAACTACAATAGAAGATCCCGTCAGTAGTTGCCAGACTATAACATGGGGCATACTAAAATGTTCTTTTTTAAGTAATGCAAAATGAATTTATACTTCAGTTGATCATTTATGTAAAGTCAGAGTCCCTTACAGTGGTCATCAGGTCATCACCACCAACACTGCAATGGATAACAGTGTCCTAGACCAGTGCTTCTCAAAATGTGGCCCCAGGTCAGCAGCGGCACCTGAGTACTTGTTTGAAATGCAAAATCCCAAAACCCACCTTAAATCTAGTAAATCAGAAACTCTGGGAGTCAGACCCAGGAAACTGTGTTAGCATCCCTACTGGTGATTCTGTGTGCTAAAGCTTGAGAACCATTGTACTAGGCTGTGCCAAGGACTTCTAACGCATCATCTCAATTTTTTGTCATAATAACTCTCTGTGGTACTCTCTTTGCTTTGAGAAACCTGAGACATGATGAGCTCGGTGACTTGTCCAAAGTCACACAGCTTGTAATGGGGACTTATTTGGGGGCATTTTCAAGGACGTCAGTATATCTTTGTCTCTGTTCATCCTAACCGATTCTCCAAACTATGAAGGAAAAGCATAGTAAATCCTTGAAACAACCACCCCCAGCTACCTCATAGAATCCTAATTTATTTTTACTCAGCCCCATCCCCTTTAGTTCATAACAAGTGTGTGGGGCTTGAGGAGGTGGCATGACTTTGAGTTCTGCCTCATCTTCCCTTGAAGTAAAGCCAGAGAGGATTTCCTGGGCAGGATCTGCAGCCAGTGAGATCTGGGGTGGAGAAAAGTGTGAGCAGAGGAGGACAAGGCTGAGACCAGCTGCATAATGCTTGCTGAATAGGGAGAGGGGGATAGAGAAGAAAGGCCAAAAGAGAAAATAGTAAGTAAGCAGGGACCACTCTTCTAGGACACAAATATGATAATGTTGATTTAACTGATCAGAGAGAGAGAGAGAGCCAGAGAGACTGGGATTGAGAGGGAATGGTTTTCACTATGGGCTCTGTGGCACATTGCATTTTCCAAAGATGACAGACATACATATACACATACACATCTTCCACTAGGTGGTGGGATCTATGTTCCCTACCCTCTGAATCTAGGCAGGGGTTTGTGCCAGCTCCAGCTGATAGATAATGGTGCAAATGATATCATGTGATTTCCAAGGCAGGTTCATATAAAGGATAGCACCCCTGCCCCAGGGTGCTATGAGGAAGCTTAGACTGGCCCATATGGAGGGACCAAGGAGAGGAGCTGAGGTCCCCCAGTTGACACCCAGTGTCAACCACCAGACATATGAATGAGAGAGCCTTCACGTGGTACCAGCTGCCAGCTTCACGTCTGGGACCCCTAAGACTGTGGAGAAGAATCAACCTGTCCTTGCTGTGCCCTGTTGGAACCCTGACCACAGAATCTGAGAGCATAATAAGTGCTAATGCTCTAGTCCCTACCAGGAAACCCTACCCAGACGTGCGGACCTGCCTAGGCCTCCCTGAAGCCGTTAGTTCCCCGACTCCCCATCTAAGGATCAGTACACAGCGTCTATGAAGGGTTCCACAGGCTCATAGCAAAAAAAGATGAAAAAGTAGTTTATGTGGAAGGCTTTCTTAAAGCTAAATCCATTACACTTTTAGAACTGTACCTCCCTCTTTTTTATTTTTTAACTAAAGTGTATATCCTTCCTACTTTCTTGGTGCTAAAAATGGCCTTCTTTGAATGAAATTATGAGAGTAGCTTGTTCTGTTGTTTCTGCCACTGTGTTTTTGTTGGTAAAGTCCTTACTAGGCAAAATCAAAAGTTGGTCACTAAATGCTAGTCCCTGATTCTTAAAAAAAAAAAATTCTGGTACTCGACATAAAAGTCTGGGAACCACTGACCTTCAGAGTCAGATCCACTTAGGACAGCATTAAAAACTTGGTGCTGTATTAGTTGAATCCTGGTCTAATTGTGTGATCACTGGGGCCCACCCACAATGGCATGCAACACTATGCTCCTCAGGTAAGTTCCAGACTTCTGAGAAAATGAGTGGCTTGGTGGAACATTATTTCTTTGGGAAAATGTGTTTTAAGATACAAACTATTGATTTAGGTTAATTTTTAAAACACAGCCTACTTTGAAGTTTGGCCTTGCTAGTTTGTAAATAGTTAACACAAACCATATGTCCACTCAGACATACATGGATGTACACATTCATCCCGTGTATGGAGTCCATCTCACCCTCTTATGAACTTCCCGTCCCCACGGTCAGGTGACTGGGCACACACACCGGCACAGATGCGGACTCAGCCAAGTGACCAGGGAGGCCACCAAGATGAGGTGCACTTCCCAGTCCCGTTCAACTACCCAGGGCCCCAGCAACCTCTGCATACCCAATTTCAGGAGCTCTTCTCCTCAAAGTCCTTGAAATAAATCTGTGGCCTGCTCTTTGGAACTGGCCAATATGGGCCCTGCTTACATAACTCATCCATGCCTTTGACATTCCCCCGGCTTTGTCCATGAACAGCTGCCCATCCCTCGGACCAGGACCAGACTCTCAGCTCAGACCCTCTGGTGGAGGAAGCATTTGCATTTTTTTCTTGGTGTGAGGCCACCCCGGGGGCTTGCTTCTGTTAATCAGTTGCCTGTGACCTAGCCAGGTTAATAGTTCATTTCAGGTTTGTTGACCTCTGACTCTTCCAGTTGCCTGGTGTTTGGTGATTCAAAGAATGATAAATAAACATGGGATTCATAATCACAGCATGCATGATTAGGAACACTTTCTGAACATTTCAATTCAATTTGCATTTAGGTCTGGCTAACCTGAGGGGCAGGCATGTTAATCTTCACACAATGCAGATTGATTACTAGCTTCTCTAATTTTTCTTCCTTTCGATGACAAGCCGCAGCAGCTTGGAATTTGTCAATTTAGGATAGCACCCAAGGAGCACGACTGACCGACTTAAGAAAAAAAAAAATTAACTTGGAATAAATACATTACTTCCACACAGAGAGAGGACATAAAATTATACCCCAAGGAAAGGTGCAGCCTGTAACCTACTGCACTCCTGAGATATCTTGGGGTCGCTATTAAATTTATTAATGAGGGTTGGGAGGTCTTAGCAGTGAAGCTGGCCCATCCCTTCCACCAGTCCTATTGTTTAATAGGATCAGTGAACATTTACCAGCACAGATGATTAATTAGAGAGAGGCTTTATCAGTGTAAGGGTTGGGACCAGGGAAGCAGGTGGAGATGTTTTCTCTTGACCTCATAATCTTTCATCTGTCTTCCTTATGGTGAGGTTTTATTACTCAAGTGCACAAGGATTCACTGTTCACCCTCGAAAGTGTCTTGGAATCTGGGGACATCTCTGTGATCTCCATGGAAAACCTTAGGAATTCCATCCAGGTATGCAGATTTCTCTGCTCTGGCCTGTGCTTAATAGTGGAACTATAAAAAGAAGCAAGTCTTAGAGGTGTTTATTATATCAAATGACTTGCATTTTTCAAGGGCAGAAATTAGGCCTTATGTCCCTCCAACATCTTGGTAACTGGCATATTTTATGATGCCTAGCAGGTGCTTAGGAAACATTTATTAAATGAATGGGCTTTTGGACTGTTGGGAGTTGATGAGTTTGTTGCCATTCGTTGAATAAAAGCAGTAGAGGCTATTTTATGGCAAGAAGAGGAACCTGGATAGTGTCTGTGATATTTTTTTCCTCACTGCTCCTCTCCTTAGCACTCACCACATTCCATCGGGTCTATAAGAACAGAGTCTTGACTGTTGTTCCCATCCACTGGAGCTCATCTCTCTCCTTACCTCTTGATCTTCGCAAAATGATGCTAACACTCTCCTGAGTGTGACTGTCTATGGCATGTGGGCCATCTTCAAAGTGCAACATGGCATAACTTTATAACAAGCCTTTGCCAAGGAATATGATCAGTTTTCTTTCACAGTTTCTGGGGAGAAGTAATATTTAAAGAGGATTCCTTGCCTGGAGGGTCTGTAATCCACCTCTTCTTCCAAATATTTTGAAGTGTTTTCTTGGAATAAACTAGACCAACAGAAAGCTGGACATTCTGCTGGCTCCCTGGAGGTCTGCTTCCAATGAATGGACTTTTGATAGTCTATATCGAGGTTCTGGTAGGAAACAGACCTACAAAGTTTATAGTTATATCCGTTTTAATGATGCTGTAAAATGGTGTTTATTATATCATACATCGTCTTCTTTATGAAGACTCCTGGGAGAAGTTACCATCTGGTCCCAGTGCCATGAAGGGGTGGATAATTAGCAAAGAGTAGAGCCTTTACCTTTATGAGATAAATAAATTTTCATATGTGTTTAGTTCTTGTATGTGTGTATGTGTGTGTGCACTTGCTTATTTTAGTAAATTCCTAAAGCAGTGCAAAGATAAGATTCTCATGGGAGAGGAAATCCTATCCGTCCTTAAAGACGGCTTAAAGCAATGGACTCCTCAGTATGTCCATGGAGGAGCCTCTCTCAACTGTTACTAGGTAGTTAGAAACCCCTGTGTCTAGTTCTCCCTGATCACTTCGTTCTTTAGATTCATGAATTGCACTGTGTTAGGATTTGTGTGTCCCTAGCTGTCACCCCTACTCACCTGGGAGCTTGTAACAGACAAACACAAGACCTACTTTGTAGCCCCCAGAACCTAGCACATAGTTAGGGACATTGTTGCTCAGATGTTTTACTAAAACCTCTTGATCTCCATCTGACTAGTGTAGTCTCAAATGTGCTTTGTCTCTGTGCAGTATTATAATAGTGTTGAAAGGGAAAGAGGGATGGACCTTTTTGGATAGAGATGGGTTCATCTCTTATTGAAGACCTTATAACTCTATTTCTTCTTTCTGCCACCCAGAATTAAGAACTGTCTTCTCTAGTGTGCGTGTGAGTGTGTGTGTGTGTGTGTGTGTGTGTGTGTGTGTGTGTGTGTGTGCGTGTGTGTGCGTGTGTGTATGAGAGAAAGATTGAGAGAGAGAGAGAGATGGATTGATCAAGACATACGTCAGTGTCTGATTGGGAAGAGGACCAAGAGTCAATTGTCTTTTGACTTGTGAGTTAGATCCGACGTACAAAACTACAGTGTTTCTGCTTTGTGGAAACAAGGTGCTCTTTTGTATTCTTTTCTTAATAAATCTATGAGCAGGTCATTCTCATTTTGGGTTTTGGAGCAGGTCTATTGAAGATAAAAACTGTGCCTGTGAGGTTTGCTTTCTAAAACACAGCTGTTTCAGATTTTTTATTTTTTTATTTTTTGCTGATTTGCTTTTAATCCCATACTTTCTTCAACCACTTCCTGTCTCCTTTCTAGGAGCAATACAAAGTTCAGACATGTTCTGAGGTTGATTTTGGTAACTTTAGCAGAAAATTAGCAGAAAGCTGACACATACCCTCCCTTTGGTTGGAGGAGGGTGATGACGTCCACGGTTTCCAGTTCCTCCCTTGGACCTATGATGTGCCACAGTGGAGCAGACCATTAGCATCTGGGAGTGTGGGTGTTCACCTGGCTTTCAACAGCCTCGCTGAGTGGCAATGAGCAGAAGTGGGCCTAAGGCTGAACTTATGCCAAGGGAGTCCCCACTCAGTTGTGATCTGCTCTGGACTGCTTAAGCCCCTGGGGTTTGAACAAATGGGGAAGGAGAAAGGGATGAGCCCAAGAAGAAAATGTTGCATTTTTTTTTTGCCAACATATTAAAGGGAGCTTAAGACTTTAGTTTCAGTTGAAAAATCTGATAACAAGTATGGTTTTTGAGCTTCTAAGAATGGAGCAAGTCATTCCGGATAGTCCCCCCTTTTTTTTAAAACCTGTTAATGGCTATGAACTGAATGTTTGTTTGTGTCCTCCCACCTCCGCTCCCAAATTCATATATTGAAGCCCTAACCCCCGGGGGTGGGGGCGGGGTGGCTGTATTTGGAGATGGGGCCTTTACATAAGTAACTGTGGTTAAATAAATTCATAAGGTTGGAGCCCTGATCCCAGGAGATTAAAACGTGTCCTTTTAAGAACACTTAGATGCAAGGAAACTTGAAAGTATCCTTTGAAGAAGAGACGGGAGAGAACTTGCTCTCCCTGCTTACAAAGAAGTCACGTGAGCACACCGTGAGGATGGTTACTTGCAAACTAAGAACAGAAGCCTCGGGATGAAACCCGTCTTGCCGGAACCTTGATCTTGGACTTCCCAGCCTCCAGAGCCATGAGGAATGACTTTGTGTTGTTTAAACCACTTAGTCTGTGGTATTCTGTTATGGCAGCCCAGCAGACAAATATCGTTAATATTAGTAAATCTGTTACACAGGGAAGCAAAATGTGTTGAGGCTTGGTTATCAGAAAGAGCAGAGTTTAGGTCCTGTCTCCACCATTGTTTGCTGTGAATTTTAGGTGCATTTTCTTGCCTTGAACCTTGTCTTCTGTCCTTTGTAAAATGGAGATTACAGTGCAATCCGCAATATAAAGGTTAAATGAGATAGTACGTGAAAATGCAAATCTAAATGTGGGACTAGCATAATGAATTGTCTACCATACTATTCATCAAATATCTGCTTCACTACAGTAGTGCTACATGATTCATTATGATGTGACCACTTACCCCAGAATCGGGGGCAGGAGGATTGGGGGGTAGCAAGCCTGCCTCTGATTGCTTTTGTCCACAAATGGGAACCAAAGAATTTTTAAAAATTCTACTAACTAGTTCTCCTACTACTTAGTGGAATATGATGGGTGAGTACAGACAAGATAGTTTATCTTTTAAGGTCCTTGAATAAAAGAGATATTACCCCAAACAGGATAAGAGGAGTTTGGGGAGAGTTTAGCAATGAGACTAGTTCCAAAGGTATGGATTTTAGGGGGACAGGGCAGTGTCCTGGGGGGTAGCAATGGTGGGAAGCTGATACCACCTCCGGGTCTTGAAGGGTGAGTGGAAGGACCAGTCGGCAGCCTAGGACAGGGGAACGGTTTGGGGGGATGTCTGTCAGGAGGTGTTATCACCTGTAGAAGAGCACAGCCCACTCAGGGTGCCTTGGCAGTGAGGGAGTCTCACTTCCTAACTTCTCTTTTGCTGTCCTCCAATTGGCTGAACCCAACTAGAAGCCAAGGGCAAAGTGGATTGGTTACTGGATCCCATATAAGTTAGTCCCTTGGGGTACACAGCAGCATGAAGAAGGTAGAGAGTGAATTTGGGAGGGTAAACGGAAGTTATCCAGGACAGGAATCTTCTCAACACCTCAACTTTTTAATAGAAAGAGAAACTTACATTTGATTCCTCTAGGATTGGTTCTTGATATGTTAAAAGGATACAGAACATCCTGCCTCTTTCCCAAATTTAAATCTCAAGTTTAATGTCTGCCCTGGACTGATAAATTTCTACCTGAGAGCAGAAGACAAGGACACAGGATTGAAGAAGAATGAAAACAAACAGGCTTAATGTTTGAATAAATACTTTCCCCACTCTACTGACCTGTCCTGTGAGTTCATCCATGGCTGTGCATCCTTGAATCACTGTGTTCTGAGGCCATCCACATGTCCACACCTTTTTGTAACAGGAATTAAAAATCTACTTTTTTGGGCATCCTGTCCTCCCCCTTTTTATTTAAACTTTTTAGTTTAAGATAATTGTAGATTCATATGCAGGTATAAGAAATACAGAGAGATCCCATTTACTCTACTCAGTTTTTTCAATGATAACATATTGTAAAACTATGGTACAATATTACAACCAGGATTTTGACACACATATGATCTATTGATCTTACTGAGATTTCCTCCGTTACTTGAACTCCTCTCCATGTGTTAGTTCTATATGATTTTGTCACATGTGTAGGTTTCTATATCCACCACCCAGTAAAGATACAGAATCACTATAAGGATCTTTTTGCTCTTCTGCGATCATATCTGTTTCCTTCCTGCCCTCAACCCATCCTATATCCCTTTCTCTGGTGACCACCAATCTGTCCTTTCTTATATTTTTGTCATTTCAAGAATGTTATATAAATGGAATCATACAGTTGTAAGCATCAGTTTCTTTTTTTCTTTTGCTCAGCATGATTCTCCGGAAACTCATCCCAATTGCAGTATGTATCAATAGTTGATTCCTTTTTACTGTGAAGTAGTGTTCCATAGTATGGCTGTACCACTGTTTGTTTAATCATTCACCCATTGAAGGTCATCTGGTTTGTGTCCAGTTCTTTGCTATTAGGAAAAAAGCTGTTATAAATAGTCATGCTCAGTTTCTGTGTGAACATGAATTTTTAGTTCTCTGGAATAAATGCTGAAGAGTACAATTACTAAGATGTGTGATAATTTCATGTTTAGTTTGATAAGAAACTGGCAAACTATTTTCCAGAGTAGCTGTACCATTTACACATTCCTACCAGCAAAGTCTGAGTGATCTGTTTCCTCTGCATCCTTGCCAGCATCTGGTCTTATTACAATATTTAAAATAACTTTAACCCATTGTGATAGGTGTGCAGTAATATCACATTGTGGTTTCCATTCGTATTCCTATAGTGGCTAGTGAAATTGAACATCTTATAATGCATTTATTTGCCACCTGTATATCCTCTTCAGTGTTGTATCTGTTAATGTCTTTTACCTATGACTAATTGATTATTTGTTGTTTTTTATTGTTTTGAGAGTGCTTATATATTCTAGATGTTAATCTGTTGTCAGGTATGTGGTTTTCGAACATTTGCTCTCAGTCTCTAACTTACCTCTTCATCCTCATAACAAGATATTTGACAGAGCAAAAGTTTTAAATTTTGATGAAGTCCAATTTATGATTTTTCCCCCTTTTACTGATCATTCTCTTGGCATTGAAACCATAGCTCGTGACCTTCACTTGCTTTTGTAAATGACACCTCATTGGAACACAACCATGCCCATTTGTTTACATATTATGAATGGCTGCTTTTCTGCTACAACAGCAGAGTTGAGTATCTGTTACCCAGACCACATGGCCCACAAAGATGAAAACATTTACCAAGTGGCTTTTAAAGAAGAAGTTGGTCACCTCTGATTTAATACATAGTAATTATTTCACAATTATAAAAGCTATTTTGTGGACAACAGCAAACTGGAACATAGGTTATAATTTTAATGGAAAAAGAATATAAATTTATGCCCGTTGTTAAAACTATGTTAACAGCTACTTAACAGAAGAACATCAAAGGGAGAGAAAACAAAGCTGATTTATTAGATTTGAGGATTCTAAGATGTTTTCCTTCCCCCAGTTTCTCATATTAAAAAAAGTTAGTTGTGTAATAATAATTATATAAATATCGTGTGACCTCTTTCAGAGTTCAGGAATTCAAGCCCTCTCTGGGTGGGGTTGTGTCTCTAGGGAAAATTCCTACAGGTGGTTAGGAAGTTTCCTGCCTGTGCAGTTGTTCTGGAAGTAAGACATGCACTGATTGAAGAGTAAGATGAAGTCCTTTTTTCCCTCTTCTTCCAGTCCCTTCAGGCAGGGCCAAAGCATTTTGGCTGCAGGGCTTATTAGAAATGCAAAATGAATATCTAATCATAGGCTTTTTAACAGAGCCATTCTTAGCTGTCCAAAGTGGGTTCAGGTCAGCACCTTGATTAGCTGTGGACACCTGCAGAGCTAGTATTTCTGATGGCATTCAGACTATCTGACTATAGTTAATGGGTTTATTACTTTTGTATTGTATACACCTTAGGTTTTCTGCATGCATGTATGCATGTACACACACACACACACACACACACACTATATATATAATACACTACATATACTATGCACTAAATATATATATATATGTATATATATATACATATATATATATATAGTCCCCTTTGAAAAGAACATATATCTATCTTGAAAAGAGCATAATATGTATTTTTTTTCAAAGGGGATTTTTAAGTGCATGACACACCCACACACAATCACTATGAAGGCCAAATAGAATTTCTGTGGGCTGAATATATCCCTCAGGTTGTAAGTTTTTAACCTCTGCCCTGGAAAATATTTGGAGTAAAACTTGCAAAAATGGCTACCTAGCAGACAGATTGTGACTTTGAATTCAATGCGAGTTTTTTTTTTTTTTTTTTTTACTAAATCAATTGAACGTGCTACGCCATTGTTGGGATGCCTCATTGAGTCCATGCTGATCAGGACATTTGTTTGTGCATTTGTATCACATGTGAAGTGTAGGTAGGTAGTGACAGTAACTACCTGTTTGTGAGTTCACATGATTTTGGAGTTTCAAAGGGGTCTGAATAGACATTCTTGGAGCTCTGCCCTCCACACCATTCTGGATAAATGACAGTCTAACTGTGGAGAGTACATGTCCATTACCAAAGAACTCAGCACATTGGAAGGAGTTTCGGTTCATTACAAAGCACTTCACTTATCTGAGAGGTTTTCATTATATTAAACAAATACAATTTCCTTGTCAAATATTCTTATTGACCCTTTGGAATTCTTTAACAGTATGTAATTCCTCTTCTGCTTGATGTTGCTAATTGTTTCAACAAAGCTACCAGAAGATCCTAAGTCTTAGGAACTCCTTGCAAAAAGAGCACCAGGTCCTTCCTGTTTCCGGATGCTTCGTCTACCCCAAACTGATTCTGGGTGTTAGCAACAACAGCTATAAGATCTCAGGATCCAGTGGCTGCAGGAACGTGCCCTTAGCTACTCCTGTTTCTCACGGAATTCTTCCACCCTTCCAGCTGTGGTCACAACCGAGGGCTCGGGCAGAAAATGTCCAACTGGCTGCAGGCTCCTCCTGACCTAGGTAAGAGGTACACAGGAGCTCCAGCATGTAGCATGCTGGGTCTGACATAAGCTGTTGTTTGTTTTACCATAAACCTAAGTACAAGTACATCTAGGTGGTAGAATGCTGCAGAGTCCTATGGCCAGCATGGGATCCTCGTAGCAAAGGAGTGGACAGCCGCCTGGCTGTAGATGCTCTAGACGAAGCCCAGGGTTGAAGCTGTCGCTCAGTTTCCTCATCATGAGAGTGTCTCACAGTGAGCTTACCATCAACTTCAGTTCCTTAGCAGTTTCTACCATATTTTTCTTAGCCATCCTTTCCTGTCCTGTTTTTTTAAGGCTCTCATATAGATGTAGGTGCCATAATTTACAATTCTACCATCTTATTTTATTGCATTAGACCTGGTTCATTCTTCCAACCCATTTAAGTATTCTTGTTCATTTTAACTCTTTTTTTCATTCATTTGCTCAGCAAATATGCCATGCACACAGTTCTTTTGCCAAGTAATGTAAATACAATGGTAGAAATACTTGGAGATTAATTCTAGTTATTCAACATATTCACTGTTACTTGAAGCTTGGTGTCATCTGTGAATGGGATGAGCATATATTCATGTGACAAAATGACCAAGCAAGGTTAACATCAGGTATAGAAAGATGTTTGATCTTAGAATATCTCAATCTAATTCACTACAGTAACACATTATAAAGAGTATTGTTTTATAATAAAAATAAATGTAGAAATGGAAATTGATAAAGTAATTCACATTTCACATTTTCTTCTTCCTTTGTGTTAAGATAAAAAAAAAAGAAGCCCTCTTAGTGAATCAGGAAAAACTAAGATAGAAATATTTTTGTTAAAGTTATGGGAAAGATACAGATGCTTATTCTCATCACTTTGTCCAAAAATATATTGGGAGGTTCAACTAGCACAATAAAATGATGTAAAGAAATAAAAGATATTAGGATTAAAATGAAGAAACAAAACGTTATTATTTTAAGCATTATGATTGTTCACATAATGCTGAGATAATCTACTTCTAATCATTACTAATAAAAGAGATAAGTAATGTTGCTGTAGTCAATGTATAAAAATAAAAAATGTTCATATATATCATAAACAATAGAAAATTTAATAAAAAATACATATCCTTTTTAACAGCAAATGAACACTACAAGTGACTTAGGAATATATGTGCAATACCTTAGGGACAGTTTATAACACTTTTCTGAAGCCATGAAAGAAAACCTGAGAGATTTATTATGTTCAGGGGTAGTGAGATCCATAGTGTGAAGATGTCAGTTCCAGAGAACTCCAGCCCGAGGGGAAAGCAAAGCATCAGAAGCATGAGTTGGGTAATGGTTTCAGCCAGCCAAGTACAGCATCATATCTCAAGAAATCAGCAGCTGGGACCTCCCAGATTCTGTGTTGCAGTGAGGAGATGGCCAAAGTTTGGAGGATGAAAGGGATAGAGGTATCGTATCAGATAACATTTTATTTGCATTAGAAAAGTGGTGGAACTAAAAATAATCTCAGTTATATGGACTGTGTAAATATGACGGAGTAAAGAATAAAGGCTGCTGCTCTGCAGCCCCACTGTATATAGTCAGCCTCTAATAGGACATAGATGGTGTAGCTGGGGAGAGTTTAAGAACTGTTTGTGCAAATGTGGTCAGGTAAAGGAAGACACACCAAGACGGAGAAGCGGCTAGGGAGCAGGTAGATGGGCCACCACTGTAGCCCCAAGGCTGACGGGCAAAGGGGAGTGGGCTGGGAGTGAGCGTCAGAGGGAGAGCCGTCGCTGTAAGGCTGTGGCTGTCGCTGTGGCTGTTGGGAGAGGAATACACCCTGCTCCACAGTGGCCAGCAGAGAGGGATCTGGGGGCATAAACATTCCAACCTCACTTTCTTCTTATTCTCCAGCCCCCTGCTGGTGCCTGGCATTAACTGGCTCCCGCTGGAAACCAGAGAGTAGAGGGGTGGAGTCCACAGAGGGCAGCGTCCCAGGGCACAGAGAAGGGCATGTGATGGATTTGCAGAAGTAAAGGCAAAATGGCCAGCTTACAACAGCAGCTCCCTGCCAGGTTTTAATGTAGCAAGTCTACTTCCAGACTCAGTCAATGGTGAGAGTTAACATTGAAGGATGGATGATATTTGTATTTTAATTCAGTGAGGGCTAGGCAAGAACAGAGCTTTCTGGGAAAGACTCTCAGTGTTTGTTGCTGAACTGGAATGGGCCGAGGAGGATCTGATCTGAGAGTAAGTTCCGTGGTGAACAGAGGTGTGGACTTCGTATTTGCCTTGTTAGGGTAGCTGTGCACTCTGAGCAGCCAGGTATGATCTTGTGGAATCTCATTTTATTATATACCAATGTACCCAGGTAACTTCAATTAGTAGGAGTCACTGAATTAGACATGTGCTTTCCATTCTCCTTCCTACTGCTACATCAACCACTGAGCAAAACGCAGCTTTCTGCACGAATTGTCTTCATTTGGCTCTCAGCTCCATCATTAAACAAATATTTATTGAGTGCCTGCTGTGTGCAAGACACTATGCGGACACAGTGGGAATACAGCAATGAATAAGACAGTCCTTGCCATTGACACCTTCCAACATGCTGAGAGAAGGAAAACAAGGTCATGAGAAGCTACAATGCAGGACAGAATTTGGCATCTTCTCCCCAACCCCTGTTTTTCCCAAGCTGCTTCTCTCCGAGAACGATATGGTTCTTGTCCATTTTGTTTGTGTTTGATGTCTTGATTCTCTTGACAAACCTTATGCTAGAGGGACAATGATTTTGTGTTTCAGGCAACTGGAAGCAAGAGGGGGTTTAAATAACAGCATGTGGGTGTTTAGCAGGAGACCTCTTCCCTAACGACATCATGCTTTGGCGGAGGGCAGGGTGGGAGTCAGAATGTGGGCTTCCTTCCTAGTGTCTCCAACTGAGTAGCGTCCTGCTGAGAAAAGTGCCATTAGCGCAACCAGAGAACTGTGCAGATTTATAAAGTGTGATCAGTGTAATTCTCTGCGCATTAGCTTGAAGACACATGGCTTATGGCATTTAACTCTTACCAGTTCCAGGCTTATGCAGTGACCTTAGCCAGAGGCTGTGATTTTGCCTTTAGCTATACTTTCATAGCCACAGAATCCACCATGTCACAAAGAAAGGAAGTGCAAAGGGGGAGAGTGAGTTTTTTTGGGTAAGGGGTACCTTTGCAGTGAGCTCTGTTCTACCTTAAACTTTCTTGTGGGGGGTTAATTATTAGTAGACCCAAGTGCTATGGATATGCCCAGATTCTGTTGTCTCAGGATCCAGTGGCTGCAGTAATGCGCCCTTAGCTACTCCTGTTTCTCACAGAATTCTTCCACCCTTCCAGCTGTGGTCACAACCGAGGGCTCGGGCAGAAAATGTCCAACTGGCTGCAGGCTCCTCCTGACCTAGGTAAGAGGTACACAGGAGCTCCATCATGTAGCATGCTGGGTCTGACATAAGCTGTTGTTTGTTTTACCATAAACCTAAGTACAAGTACATCTAGGTGGAGACTGGGCCCCTGACAAGGCCCCCGAATTCCAACCTCCCCTTATACCTGACCCTCTTATACCTCCAGTCCAGGATCCCCTAAAAGGGGTCCTCAGAACACCTTACATGGAATCTGGAGGGAAAAAAAGAGGGTTTCGTGGTCAGAACAATTCAGGAGACACTGCATGCCATCTCCCCGCTCTGGGATTGCTCATCTGTATGTTAAAGCCCTGACAAGTCTTATAATTAGCAAGAAAAAAAAGTGCACTTTGATTAAACTCACATTTTATACATTTATTTGCTTCAGTACTCTCCCCATGCCCTTTTAGGAAAAATCAATATACTGGGTTGTTTGACGTACAGTAAATGCTCCATAGATACTGGTTTCTGTAGGCTATTGAATATCTGCTGTGAACTCTTAAGGCTTTCAGGAATAGGAGCTAAGGAAGCTCCCTGCAGGACTCTGGCTCCTAGTTGGTCCCCATGTCCATGGGCTTCTGCGGACGTGCCCAGCAGCAGCTCTTCAGTGAGCACCCCCGAAGTGCTGCCCTATAGGGGGGCTGCTGCAGCCATGAGCACGCCTGAGGCACACCTCAAGGGGGGTTTCCACAAACATCAGCCAGACCCCCGATCCCATACCCTGGAGGCACACACAGACATCGGCACCTGTTTTTCCACTCGGCTTGCTCCTTCAGGCCCAAACGGGGCTCTGGGAATCACTGTTTGGGCACTGCTGTTGGTGGGTTGTGTGACCTGAGGGCAGGTCCTTAGCCTTGGGCTCCTGTTTCCTCAGCTGTAAAATGAGGGGTTTGCATCGCACCGTCCCAGTAGGACTTCCGGCTGTGCGACTCCGAATTTTGCTAGCACAAAATCATGTGTCCCCTCTTAAGCTTCAGAACAATGGGGTGGTCCATAGAATAGACGGATGCTGGACAGCTTAAGCTGGACTTCTAGGCCCTGCCTGCACTTGCACCTTGCTTCATTCTGAAGTTGAAGTCTGCTTATTGTCAAACATCTGGAAAAAGTACACACAAATGAAATCAAAAGAGCCAAATGAGAAGCTGGCCACAGGGAAGCCAGAGACTTAAGCAGCTGGTATAAAATGAAGACTCTGGAGGCTGCCATGAAAGTGAAAGAGCAAGGTCTGGTTTGAATCCTGGCACCAGCCACTTAGCCTCACTTGATCTCCGTTGCTTCAAGTTAACTCCTCGCTCGCTGGGTTATCCTGCGGATTAAATGAGAAGCAAAGCTGTGGAGACAGAGAGCCTGGGTTACAGCCTGGCTCTGCTCCTCACTCACCATGACCTTGAGAAGGTTCTTTGCCTACCCTGTGCCTGTGTTTCCCTTTCTAAGGTTTTGTGAGGATCGAAGCGATAGTCCAAAGTCAAGGTTCTCACCTTGTAAGCATCCAATCAATGGTGGTCATATCAGCAATGACGTCACAGCAGTCTGTTTGTTTCCATTGCTGTCGTTGGTTTTAGCAAACTCTCAGTGAATATTGGGCTCTCCATCCACTTTCTGGTCTATACTTTTCCAGCCTCATTGAGTATTGGGCACCATTGTCTGGTTTCTTGCTTGTCACAGAAGGGTTGGCCAGCTGCAGAGGGAGGTCTTGATATGTACAAAACAAAACAAAAACATAACCTGATTTCTTGAGCCATTTAAAAGTTTCCTTTAGAAACAGACCCATTTTGAACCACCTTAGGTCCCATATAACTGGGGATTTATCTGCCTGTGTGTTTTAGTGTCAGCGGGTGAACCAGGAAAGGGGAGATGAACTCACGGAACTCCTGTACATCTTTCTAAGTCCCTGGCCCAGAGGGTGAGCCTCCTGGGGTGCAGGCAGAGGAGCCCCCAAATCTGCTGCATACTCTTCTGCCCCAGTGAGCTGCTGCGCCCCGCCCATGTCTCTTGGCAAAGACCTGCTGAGTGACTATTGACATTGTGTGGAAAGGAAAGAAAAGCAGTGGGCGAGTAGCTGCTGTTTGTAATGGCAGCGTGGGTAGTGGGGGCGGGCCAGCCCCGGCAGAGTGACAGCTGTGGTACCCAACATTGTCAGCACAGATGCTGATGGCCTCTGTTCCCGGTGCCTGCCCACATTTGTGCACCCTGTCATGGCAGGGTGACAAGCCCAAACACGAGGGGCCTCCCTTTCTTATGCTAATGCTCTGTTGATGACAGTTTCACCAGGTGTGACTGCCACCACAGGCAGCCCCCACCTCTGCTTCTCCAGTACTGCATCTGATTCAGGACGAAGTGGCTGGGGGACAGACACCACTTCCACCAGCCATGAAGGTCTCAGTCCCACAAGCAGGTGACCCTCCTCGGGAAGTTGCCTTGTTTCCACTGACAGTGACATCTTGTTACTGTCTACCATCACCCTCGCTTCCACAATCTTCTTTATGTTCTTAAACACCCCCAACCAGCCTGGTGTCTGGCCTTTCCTCTCACTGGCCCTTCTGCCTGGGCCTCTCGACCCTTGCTCTTTCCTTAGTTGATGCCATCTAGTTCCTCAGCACTCCGGTCAGTGCCATCTCCTTCCCTGACCACCCTGTCCCATACAGAGAGCCCTTCATTCTCTCGTCCACATCACTGTTTCTTTCCTGGATCACAGTGATTTCAGTCTTTCATGATCTTGTCTGCTAAGGTATTCACCTGCCTAGTTGTCTTCTCCACAAGAATATAAACTCCATAACGGCAGGGACCTTGTCTGTCTTGGCCATTCCCAGAGCCTAGCCCCAATGCCTGGGCAGTACTGAAGCTAGGCACCAGTGAAAATGCTCCCATAAGTAACCAGCTCACCAAGCAATGATTTTCACATGGGAGCCATGCCCTCCAGGGCACACACCATCTCAGAAAAGCACTCCCAAATGACCCTACTGTGCAGTAAGAGCAGATCAACTTTCCTGTAAATGACTGCTCTTTTCCTTTTGTGAATCTCCTCTGTCTGATCCTTTAGCCCTCCCTGGTCTCTGGCAACTCTAGGTACAGCTAGTTAAGTGTTTAACATTTGCTCCTCCAAGCTACTTCAGCCTGAGAGCTATGGGTAAAAATCGCTTAAAAATCTTGTTTTTTTTTTTCTGAAAACTTGTGAAGATCTCTCTTGTCTTTGAAGTCTAGGAATTTCACAAGATACCCCAAGCATGTATGTCTTTTTTCATTAGTTCTGCCAGGGGCTTAGTGAACTTTTTCAGTCTAAAGACTAGACCGACACGTGTTTCAATTCACAGTTTTCTTCTCTTACTTGATTATTATTTTTCTCCCATCCATTTTCCATTCTCCTTTTGGCTCCCATGCTAATTACTTAGTAAGATCCCTGGATCTATGCTCTAAGTCTTTTATTGTTTCATCCTTAAATCTCCTTTAAAAATTTTAATTCTTATGTATTTATGTATTTGCGTTCGCACTGATTTGTAAGATGTTTCTTCTAAGGTGTCTTTCCGGACGTTAATTCAGATCTCAGGAGTGTTTCTTCGCTTTTTCAAATCTCTTATTAAATTTTTAAATCCCGAAATAATTTCCTCTAGAAAGTCTGTCTCTTGCTTCAGTGGCACCTGTTTGAGAGAGAATGTTTCTTTCCCACTAAAGTTTTTTCTCTTTTCCTGCTTATTCAGATTCTTCTGCCTCAATAAGAGCAACTTCTTCCAATTCTTCAGCATGGTCCCTCTCTTAAATTAGTGATTCTTTTTCAGATTCAGTTTTAATTTTAATTTTTTTCTCAGTTTTAATTTTTGTCTCGATTTTAATTTTCAGTGTGGTAAATATTGATATAATGTACATAAGTATTAGAGTCTTCAGTACTTTCTAAAGATGTAAACAATCTTGAAACCAAAAATGTTGAGCAGATTTTGATATATTCATTTACTCAAGAAATGTTATTGAGGACCCATACATATAATAGTATGTACCAGGTGCTGGCTAATGTGGGTCATGGGGAACAGCAGAGAATGTTGCAAGGCCATTGTCTTTATGGGTGTTCTCCTTGAAGAGGCAGATGATTTAAAAGTTAACAGTTTAAAATAGAAATTTATTCCAGGTGGTGATAAGTGCAATGAAGAAAACAAAACTGGGAATGGAGACTGAATACTACTAGGGGTTGCAATTTTATATGTGGGAATTTTATATTTGGGAAGGGCACATTGGATCCAGGACCTGAATGGGCGTAATTCTTTGGGCTGTTTCTCCCAGGAGGGCCAGAGACCCAATGTGCACATAGACTGATGGTGGCCCATGAGGACATGATAGGGTTCCCAGTGGATGTTGAAAACAGCAAGACCCTTGTCATTCCTGAAACACACTACTCCTCATAAATAGATTCATCCTAAGCTCAAGTTCAAAATATTTATTGCAATTATAATAATAAGAACCATTTATTGAATATTTAATATCTAATATTTACCAAACACCAAGGACTGTGTAAATTATATTGCGCACATTTCTCACTGAACCCTTACAATAATGCAATGACCTAACTAGCATTCATATTTCCACTTTACATATAAGGAATCTGAAGCCTAGACATGCAAAGCCCATTGCTGATGTGGGTACTTAGTAGCAGAACCAAGATTCAAATCCTGATTTTCCTGTTTCTAAAATTCATGCTTGTGACTATGAGGCGGTTACACTAAGCCTGGGCATACAAAAATAAATGCACATTCCCAGCTTTGTAGAAGCTCATTGAATTATGGCAATAATGGGTAGATAGAAAATTATTATACCTTATGGTGAATGCTGGGATAGAACAAATGAAAAAGAAAAAAGAATGTTGGGGCAGAAAATCATGGAATATATTGGGAGACCAGAGGAGGGTCATTTAACCTACCTCTCAGGAAAGTACATAAAGAAGGCTTCTAGAAAGAGGGGATTGTGAACTTGAATCTAAAATACGTAGAGGTAACCAAAGGGAAAAAGGAGAGAAGGGTATTACTGGTAAAGAAATGAGCATAAACAGACATGCTGAGTTATGTATATTGTGGAGTACCCAGAGAACTCTGGGAAGTTCTTGGTGGAGCATGAAAAGTGGGGCAACTATAAGCAAGAAGTTGTACAGTTTAGAGATGTTTGATCATGGAGTGCTACACACCATTTTAAGAAGCTTAGAATTTGGTGAAAAATAAGCCCTTGAAAGCTTTCAAACAAATATCAAGGTAAGAGTTGCTTTAGGTAAAATGTTCTGATGGCCATTTTGAGGATGGGTTGGAGGTGGAAGGACAGGACTGAGATCAGGAAGCTTTAGGAAACAACTGTAGTGGTCCAGAGAAGAGATAATGGTGGTCCCTTCTGTGGTAATGGTGCTAAAAATGGAGACAAGGAGGAAGCTTGAGAGAGTTGAGGAGAAATCAGCAGTGTGTGGGGCCTGATTGGAAGTTGAGATTGAAAGGGAGAACCAGTGTGATTCTCAGATTTCGGCTCAAGTGACTAGATAAATATTGGGTAGGAGGAACAGCCCAGGAGGGGAGGTTGAGCAGATACGTTGCAATGGCATGTTTGCGGTGCATTTCAGACACCAGTTGGCGTGTGTTGGGAGTCTGCAGCTTACCACAGAGATCTGGGCTGGAGATAGACATCTGGGATTCTCAGCAACTCCCTGAATGTTAAAACAATGAGAAGGAATGAGATCATCCAGGGAGCAGCTGGCAGGACAGTGGTGGTAAAACAGAACAGGAAGGGCATAACATTTAAGAGTATTCAAGCAATAAAGCTCATGTTTTATAAAACAAGTCACAGAGATTGTGGCTAACAAAATCTTAGCTGGTGAGGCTAGGCTGAAAATGGTGTGAGAAAGGTTGTTAGGAAAGGAAGAAAGGAAGGAAGAGAGTGAGTAAGCAATGATGGTGAGCACCAGGGGATGGAGGGAAAAGTCTTGGGTCCGGGAAAGATCTATGGAGAAGAGATGACCAGTAAGTGGACAAACCAAGGAGGGATTGCGTTGCTCATCCTTGCAGGAGTCTTTACATTTTAGAGAAGAATATCTTCTCCATTTAAATCACATCAGGCCACATACCCAGTAAAGACTTGAATGATTTGGAGTCTCTAAACCATACCTCATTGTCTTTGCTACCGCTCTTATCTGAAGGTCAACCCTACCTATCCCTGTGCCATAATCCAGGAACCAAGGTCACAGGGTTATAGAGTTGCTGAAAGATCTAGATCACATGACAAGGAGCCACGTTAAATTGTAGCTTTACGGTTCCTTGGGAAGCTACACGAACAAAGATACCTAGCTATCTGAACTCAGTTGTCTTTTCCTGTCCATTGGAAATTTTGGTTCGGCACCTGAAAGCTGTGTAACGCAAGTGTTGCATAGATATGGCCTCTTTTTTTGGTGTTGTAATTGGAATCAAGTACTTCTTTGTTACTCAGTAAACTTTTAGTGGCAAAAATAGCATTAATATGATGGTTAGACAGGAGTTTTACTGAAAGATCAGTGACAAGGACTGGCTCCAGAAAGATAAATAATCTTCATTTCACATGGCAACCTAATGACAGATGAGGACAGATGGTGACAACCCTCAACCTGGAAATCTGCTTGAATCAATCAATCTATCTATCAGTTAGCAACTATTTATTGATCTCCTGTTTTGGCTAAGAACACAGACCTTGGAGTCTGATGCCTGAATTCGAAACCCCATTTTTCCATGTACCAGTGACTTATATTTGGGAGAATTCCAAAACCTTTCCAAGCTTCAATATCCTCCTTTAAATAAGGAGGAAAATAATTATATTAACCCAGCAGGTTGTTGTAGGGACCAGATGAAAGTGTGCAGACTTACTAAGTGTGAGCCCTGCTGTTGTCACTGTTTCTGATATTGTTGTTGTGAGTGTCATTGATGCTGTGGCTGTCCTCAGTTCTGGGAGTCCCAGGGGATTGCACAGGCTTTCTTACTTTCTAGGATAATTGTAGGGTTTTTTCCCAGAAATGGGTAAGGTGAACTGCAAAGAATTACTCAAGGTGGTGTCCTGGATCTGTTAAGCCAGTCCTGGGTATTTCGAGTTTATAGTTTTCTAAACACTTAGAGGAGCACATCATCCTTTGCCTGTGGGGGTGAAAGAAAAGAGAAGAATAAGAATGAGAAGCCAGGTGCAGGGACAGGAAGGCAAGCTGGGGAGAGATGCAGAATGGGAAGGTAAGAACTTTATTTGTGGAAAACGGAGCTACCATAAGTTTTGCCTCACGTTTTGTTGGGCTTCCTTTATTCACTCAATAAACACTTAACAGAATGCCTATTATGTGCCAGGCACTCTTCTAGGTGCAGGGGATACCACAATGACCAAGAAATAAGAAGTCCTATTCTTCATGAATCTTATATTCATGGGAGAAGGAAAGGGAAAGACAATAAAATATCATCAAATTACTTGTTTTGGATAACAGTTAATACTAGGAAGAAAATAAAGTTGGGTGAGTTGCAAGAGATTGGTGAAGGGTAGGTGCGAGGAGTTGCTCAGGTCACGTGGTAAGGAAGGGCATTCTTGATCCCTAAAGGGGGGCCCAACTTGTTGGGGTAAGTTCTTATCCAATGGTAAAGTTTCATTCCATGCAGTGGCTCAAACTGGCCTGTTCTGTCTCCCTACCTCTTCACAAGGTCCTCTCCTCCCCACAGAGGTTGCAGCTTTTGCTATGAGTGAAATTGGGAGCAAGATTTGGTTATGCAAAGCTCAGCTCCTTTCCTCTCCTCTTAGGGCAGACTGAGGCACCTGCCAAGACATATATTCCACTATGCTTCTTGGTGCTTTGAGTTTTACAAGGGCAGAACCCATGTTCCTTCTATCCTGGGGTTTAGTATTAGGGGGCCCTCCTGCCTTCATAAACTGGTCGTCATGCCCAAACACAACAATTCTGAAAGTGCAGTGCATGGACCAGAGGCATCAACATCATGTGGGCAGTTAGGCAAACTCAGGCCCCATCCCAGACCATCTGAATCAGAAACTTAGGGTGTGTGCGGGGGGAGCCCAGCAATCTGTGTTTTAACAATTGCTCTCAGTGCTCCTGGTAAGCGCTCAAGTTTGAAACCACTGCTCCAAGACAGCTTCGCTTTCTGTAATATGCAGTGCCCCAGGGGTTGAAAAAGCTTGCAGGTCCAATCTGCTTGAAGTCAGCAACAAAGAGCCTAGAACTTGAACCTAGAACTTGAATATCAAGAGTTCATGTAGTTCTTTTGTCCATGTCAGGGTTCCTCAACATTAACACTAATGATATTTGGGGCTGGTTAATTCTTTGTTGGGGATTGGTCTTATGCTTGGTAGGATGTTAAGCAGCATCTCTGGCCTTTACTCCCTAGATGCTCGGAACACCCCCCTCCACCCCTTTTCTCCCAGTTGTGACAATTAAAATGTCCTCAGATGTTCCCAAATACCCCCTTGGATGCAAAGTCATCCCTGGTTGAGGACCACCAGTCTTTCTGAATTAGTTGAGGGTATAGCTTACCGACTACTCTCAGGCACCACCAAATAAATTGTCTTCCTTAAAGAAAGAATACTGCCCACCTCATAAATTGTTGGGATGATTAAATGTATACATCTGAAAACCCTTAAAACGGTATGTGTCTTATGAAAATTACCATATGAGTTAGGATTATTATTATCTCAATTATTGTTGTAATTGAATAATATATAAACCGTGAGAAGCCTATATAAAAATTAGAAACTGTTAATGTTCTTATGACTTTAATTATTACTAATCTCCTTATCTCATTGGCTGTTATTGTTAGTTTATTATTACTCTCTTCATCTTCTGAAATATCTGAAATTGCTCTTATTTTATACACGGCATTCCTAAGTCTTCTCCTTATTAGAAAGGACCATAAAGACCTTTGTTCTTACTAGTTTTGCCTTACCCCATCTTCCTTCCATGTAGAAAAATGTGGCAAACATGTTTTAAACCACTCATCTCTTTTCCCTACCCTCTTTGAGGAATGCTCAAACACATTTGGACAGCTTCTTTTTCAGCCCTCCAAATTCTGCAATTTACTCAATTCAACCTGCTTTTAAGAAGAAAAGCAGGTTCTTTCCTTACCCATACCCCATCCAATGAACATTCTGATCCACATATAATAGAGACTCTCTTTTAAAACACACCCCTCATGGTGTTCTGGGATTGACTACTGCATGTCCTTCACTCTATAAGAGCAAACATCTGAGCAAAGAGGGAAAATGTCGATAAACCATCCAGATGTTTCGTTGATGTTTTGCCATGCAATGGAAGTTGTGCAGCATCTGGGTGATGACCTAGTATGTTGGTTTTCCATTGGGCTGCTTGGGTATTGTGTAGACAGAGGCTTTATCTTAACATGGCCATAATTTATGAGTTCGGAATTTCAAATTCAATCCAAATCCTTTGGAGCCTGAATCCATTCACCCTTGGCAAAACATGAGTATGTGTTTTTAAAGCAATAAGACTTAGAAAGTTTATTAAAAAGTCTCAAAAGGCATTTGGACATCAAATAACTCTCAAAAACCAATGTTTTTGTGATTTAAATGAATCAGAAACATATGGATTAAATTTCCTTTAAATTGCTCTCAAGATTAAAAATCAAGGGAAAAGTGCTCAGGGCCAAATGTGTTTTAGGTTTTGCAGGACAAAGTATGGTTGAAACGGAGCTGGAGACATGAATAGTACCCACACCGTGGCTGGGGTACCTGCTCCTCACATCGGTTTAAAGACCAGTTTAATTCACAGAGCATTTGTTCTCACTCTGCCGAGGAACCACACAGACCACCGAACACAATCCTAATAACAAACATCAACAATTAAGATGTCTGCTAATTTGCAGTTAGCCAAAAACAAACAGCATACTTCAAAGTCCAACTAAAGTTGTCTCTTTTTAAAGTTCCCCTGCAGAATCTGAAAGTGATTAAAAAATAAATTCTGTCTGAAAAAAAGAGATATTTCAAGCATTATTTAAAAGTGGGCAGAGATGGGGCTTTCTAACAGCCAAGCCACCTCAAGCAGCAACCCAGTCTGGGGTTGTCCTCCTTGGACTTGGATATCAACCTAAATTCAGCTGGGAGGGCTTTAAACAAAGCCAGAGAAAACCGACCTGGAAGACAGGGCAGGGATGAGCATGGGTGCTTACTTCCTCACCGGAGAGGGTCTTTATTTGGTTTCCCCTACTCAGGTAGCTTTCTACTGTTGTCAGTGGAAGAGTAGTATCAGTTTGATCTTATTGGTGACCAAAATACATCTTAAAACATAAAACATATGCTTTAATCTGATTGCCTTTTTCATATCATCTGTTTTTGGATCAAATTATTTGACCTTCCATTTCTGCTTCTTCAGATGAAAATAACAGACCTTTTCCCTAAATTCACCATTCTTGGCTTTGACCAGCCCCTGGAGGCAGAGATCTTTGAAGGAAAGAACACCAAGTGTGTCTTTGCTTGCTTTTTCTAATTGGCTCTGCTGCAGACATTTTCCACACCACCTCCCCTCTGCTTCCTATTCCCCTCCTTCCCCAGTTTTAATTTTATGGCTTATATTTAGGGATTTTATTACAGTTAGCATTTGTATTTATTATCTCCCTTTATTGAGTTACCCATCTGATCTCTGATACTGTTATACAGTTCCAAAGCCATTTATTTGTTCAACAAATATTTATTAAGCTCATACTATGTGCCAGGTACAGATTTACTGAAGATATATCTGTAAACAGGACAATTCACAGTAGATGAGTAAATAAATGGGTAAGTAAGATAATTGGAGATAGTGGTAAGTGTTATTGAGGGTATAAAATACGTTGATGTGATGAGAATATCAGTGAGTGCCTGAGTGTGGGGACAGAGAAAGATAGAGAGACTAGGATGAAATTCAATGCGCAGTTATGAAGAGGATCTCTGAGTAGGTTCTCATTGATTCTGTATGGAGAAGAGTAAACCTTGTAAAAAGCTGGGGTCTATGGTGTGGGTGAGAGTCAGAATAATATGAGATTAGAAAGGTAAGCAGGCACCAATCCTGTAGGCTCTTGTAAACCACAGTACAGCTTTGCATTTTATTGCAAGATGGGGACATTTTCAGTTGAGGCAAGCATGACATAGTTGCATTAAAGAACACTACTTTGGCTGATATTTGTAGAATGGTCTGTAGGGAGCAAGAGTTTATAACAAATGAGACCTGTGTATATTAAATTTATGCCCCATCTTCTGTCTCTCCTTTGTGCTAGATGACATGGACACCACTGATTCATTTATTCCTTCACCTACAGGTGAGGAATTGAGTTCCATTGGCGAACTTCTATCTTCTGCCATGACAGGGGAGTAAACTCTTTCAAAATCCTTCCTTAGCTGCTGAGCATTAGGATAATGGTATTTTATTGACTGCTTCATGATTGTTTGGACTTTGTACTGTATAGACCTGTCTTAAAATGTGTTAGTAGTTGAAACAACTCATGGTATATTCCAGATGCAATAAAAGAACCTCAGAAATCTCATCAGGATTGAATTAGGATCCTCTGAGATACTTCTTCATCTTTAAAATGGGTATAACAACAGAATTTAAAGGATTGGTGTAAGCTTCGGATTCAATCCAGAATGGAAATCACTTAGAAACAGCCTGGCACGTCATGAAGGGTTCCTCAGGATGGATTAGCTACATTTTTTTTTTTACCTTCAAGAGATCAAAACAATCTTTGAGCCAACCTAATCACACAGGATAACACAACAGAGAGACTGTAATACAAGGGCCAGTCGCCTTTGTGATTCATGTGGCAACAATCTTTAATATAGTGAATAGAATTATGCATCAAAACAATAATATTCCACTTACTAGGAATGCAGGGGCAATATTAATATTAGGAATGCTGTAAATACAGCACATTCCATCTCCTGGAATCCATTCCTAATAGTCTTTAACTTTGGCTCCCTGTAGATATTTAACTCTGATAACACATATTGCAATCCATTGGAATCATTCCCTTAAAGGTTTAAGAACTACTTAAGTTTAGAGATTGTAGCTTTTAAATAACATTAAGAGGATAAACGTACTCATACTCCCACTTCAAATCATTTTGCAATGTCTACCTGCTTCTTATGCTATGAGTATCTCACTGTGAGTTTAGTATTTATAATTCATGTTTTCATACACTGTACCCTTCAAATGTAAGCTGACAATCCATCTGTTTCTTTTCTGAAGAAACAGTGATCTATTTCAGTGCTGGAGAAAAATCGGGCTGGTTGGTCACTTCAATGAGGACAATTCTTAAAGATATATTCAAGATAATTTTGACTTTATATGATTTTCACTGCATTTTTAGTCAGAATAGGAGATGTTCTGCTGTGATAACAAATTAATTTTAAAAATGAGTAAAGATGTAGTCCCTGTTCAGGTTCCAAGTCCAGTAGAGATCCACACATCACTTAGATTCATAGGATGTCAGTTTCCAATACTTGGACTAGCTGGCCTCCTGAGGTCATTGCATAAGGGTATGAGAGATTTGATTGCTTCTAAGGACAGGTATGGGAGTGTCTTACATCACCTCTCAAGCTTTGCTGCATCTTTGAATCAGCAGGGGAACTCTAAAAATTGTTAATGCTGAGGTTGTGTCCAATACTGATCAAATCAGAATTTCTGGGGTAGATACCCGTCAGTGTGCCTTAAACTTCCATAGATGATTCAGATGTGAGCTGAATTTAAGACTCAGTGGTTTGTATCACTTCTGCTCATATTCTATTGGCCAGATTGAGTCACATGGCCCTGACTCGACAGGAAGGGAGCCCGGGAAATGTAGTCTTCCTGTGAGCCCCAGAAGAGGGGATAGAAAAAGGAGCTGCCAAACCTATAAGATTGCGTCTGACATATTAACTTCAGAATGTACCTTCCCCTCCTCCACATGTGATCCTGCTGTAATATCATAAAAGCCTGTACTGAGGCAGTAGCTCTGGGATGGGGAGGAAGACTAGATTGTACTGACGTTTCAGAGATACTTGCTTTTATTTTGTCCCACTGACACTTGAAGCTGGATTCCCAGTGAAGGATTCTAATCTTTATTCTAAGAACATTGGGTGGCAAGTGAAGAGTTTTAACCCAGGCAACAAAGAGACCAGATTCATTACTGGTAACTTGGCTCAGCTATGATGTGGGACAATTATGGATCAGAACAGGCCAGTTAGGTGGTCTTTCTCTGAGGTCATCCAGGATAAGTGGTGGTAGCCTGGATTCAAATGATGTGTTTGAGAGAAATTTAGGAGATTGAAGCAATGGGATTATAGATTCTAACCATGAATTGCATGGTGAGTATGGGAGGTGTTTGTTGGGACTCACGTGCTTCTGGCGTAAGAAACCATGTGTTGATTGATGAAGGGATGGAGGCACACCAGATGCAACTGTGAATGAGAGTGAAGAAACAGAGTTAATGCATATAGATACACTTTCAAGAAGTACGTCTCAGAATGATGGTGGAGGGACAACTGGGGGCATTGATTTGTACAGCTATAAATAACACAACATTTGCCTCCCACTGGACTATAGCTCTTTGTGTATAAAGATCCCTGGGTCACAACTCAGATGGGAGAAGGTGGATATTAATGTTAGGGTACTGGTGCCTCTGTTTGTACTTAACCCATGCCACCTGGTTGAGCCACATGTTTGTGTGCATACATGTTTGACTTAAAATAGACATTATGTCAATTATCTAGTTGAACACTGAAAGGTTCAGTATACTCAATGGAAGAAATATTAAGAACTAAACAATACTCTTGACTGTGTTGGCTTAATCTTGGCTAAAACATAGCAGCTCAGGAAAATTTCTTTGTAACCTGTTGCTTTCTGTTCTGGTCCAAGAAAATGTTGTCTTACGTGATTCAAAATTTTGAATGGAAATTTGGAACTATTGACCCAAGGAGTGGCCCACTTATTTATTTGGAATCAAACCCTCTTCCCTGGCCCCACCTCTAGGTCAAAAAGGCACTGAATCTTTCTTCTCAATGCTTACAAATAATTGGTATACAGTAGGTGTTCAACAATTATTTTTGATGAATGAATGAATAGATTGTGGCCTGCATCAGAAATAACCCTTCAGTTCTTTCTTCCCTGATATGGTTTCCCAGGGATTCTTTGAGTGGCCTATGGACAGGCTAATGTAAGGATGTCCTCACACTGGTTCAGCCTACTTCCAATCTCCCAAAGGACAAATTTTCTCCACTCTGATAGTTTTTTTAGTTGAGATGTAATTATATACTATAAAATTCAACCCTTTAAAGTAATTATGGAGTTCAGTATATTTAAAAGATTATGCAAAACCATCTAATTCCAGAACATTTTCATCCCTGTGAGAAAGACCCCAAATCCATTTGCTGTCGCTCCTGATTTCTACCTCTCTTCCTCCATGTGGAAACCACTAATTTACCTTCTGCCTCTATGGATTTACCCCTTCTGAACACTTCATGTAAATGGAATCATACCCTTTGTAGCTTTCATGTCTGGCTTCTTTAGATTAAAATAATGTTTTCAAGGCTCACCCATGTTGCACCATGTATCAGTACTGCATTCCATTCGATGGCTGTATAGTATGCTGTTGGATGGATAGACCACATTCTGTTTATCCATTCATCAGTTGATGGACCTTTGGGTTGTTTCCATGATTTTGGCTATTAGGAATAATTCTGTGCTGTTCTACTAGGTTTGGAGTAGTTAGAAAGAGTGAACAGGTGCTCCTCAGTTACAGAAGGCTCACAGGACAGCCGGGGTAACCAAGCAGTGAGGCTGGTACCAGTGAGTCACCTTTCCTTTTGATTTCTTTCATAAACTTACAGATGTCTTGCTTCTAGGTAGAAAGGCCTATCAGTGCAGCAAAATTTCACTTAAAATATAGTGAACTTTTCCTTTTAGTCAATTCATAGCTAAAGGAAAACTAGAATAAATGCAATCAGACGGCAGCTTATTTTGTGGACAGCTGCAATAAAAATCTCTGGATTTCCGGGTTTCCCTCAGTAGGACCAGGTGGTTAGGAATATGCCCAACTCTAGCAGGAGGATTTGTTCTTTTTTTATGCAGGATACAGGAGGGAAGAGAAAAATTGTTGATTGCATCAGTGACTTCAACGACATTTCAATTCTTGCACTCAATCCAGTTTCTAGTTTGTACCAAAGCATCCTTCTGATAATACACAATATTTTCCTTTATGAGTTGATAAATTTTTGGATGGATCTTTTTTTGGACCCAAATTATTAATGCTTAGGTCCTCCTAATACTGAACACATCTTTGCTTAGGTCTACCCAAGTTAACACCTCATCTCTCTTCCTCCCTTCTCTGCCCAGATACAGACAGCTTTGTTTCTTCAGCTAGTGTAGCACTCCATGAGGTTTGATCTCCATCACTGAATTTTCCTGGAGGCTGCATCCTCTGTACTGATCCAGGAGGCGGGCCCTAGAGCTAGGAGGGTGACCATCAGGATGATTGGAGATCACAGCATAAAGTTCCTAGACAATGAACCCCTTTGACACATGCCATGTTTGAGGGTGCAAAATTGCACAAGCAAACCAAGCTGCCCACAACTGGCTAATTGCAGAGGCAATCATCGCCCCGGCTCCTTCCAAATGAGCAGGGAGCAGCTAATTGTGCTCACAATTGGCTGATTGAGCTCACAGTCAGTAAATTGCTGTTGCAACTGTTTGTGCATACAATTTTGCACCTGGGAGTAATTGTGGACGATAGGGTCTAACACACTTTGAAAGAACATTACATAGTACAACATCTGAGAAATCCAACGCCATCCAGTCTGCTTGGGGAATGTGAGCTGGGTAGGGGAGACATACTTCTTAAACTGGAGCTGGGGTATCTCAGACCCTGAAGCAATGCCTGCAGAGTATATGTGACAACTTATAGCTCTGATTGTATTGCACCATATATCTCTTACTTCATACTCAAAGCTCACTGCTCAGCCTGTAAACATCTGAGTTACAGGAGCAAGTAGAGAGTGTAGTGCTTAGGATACGTGTCCTGAACTCTGGATACCTTGGTTTGAATTTGAGCTCTTACACTTGCTGGGTAACCTTGGCAAGCTTCAATTTTTCTTACCTGTAAAATGTCGACGATGATGAAAGTAAGTGTCACAGGGTTGCTGTGAGGACTAAATGAGACACTGCCTGAGGACTGCAAGCACATAATATTTACTCAGTGAATGTCTTCTATTTTTTTTTAACTTGCAGTGTAGGTCAAAATTTGGACATTACTTGATAGCCCATGGAGTATCTCACACTGATTTTTCAGGCAATTGTTAATACATTGGTTAGTATCAAAAAGATTTTTATTTTTTAAGAGTTTTCCTCCTTACTAGCTATGTGACTGTAGCCATGTTGCTTACATTCTTTAAACCACAGTTCACCAATCTGCAAAATGGGACAAAAATGTTATTTACCTCATAGGTAGATAGGTGGCCAGATCTCATAGTTCTGTTGTGAGGGATTCAATAAAACCATGTGTGTGAAGGGATTAGCACATTGTAAGCACCCTAGATGCTAGCTCTGGCTGTTGTTACTATTGTAATTATTATGAAGCACAGTGGGGAGTTTGAGCTAATACTCATAACATTATGTAACTTATTTTATATACATAATATTAATAACTCATGCCCACAGTACATGAACCTCCTACCCACTGGCCTGGCAGAATGGATCCTTCTAGATAGAAAGGTCTGTGAGCTCTATGGCAAAGTGTCACGGGCTCCTCTCAAATCTATGCCAGGACACAAGGAAGTTTTCAGAGACACGAGGCCCTGGTCCTTATGTTTGCCTTGCCCTGGCTCATTTCTTGGTCCCTGATAGAGATGATTTTATAGGATTCTTACTCTCAGCAAGGAAAAAGAGATAAGGACAAGCTTTGGCAGGATCCGGAAATTAATCCAGGGGAGGCAGACATTGTGTCTCTAAATGTAATTGAATCTCACTGGGTCTGGGGTGGGGGTGGCGGATGGAGCACAGACCTTCTGACTTTTAAGTCTGCTGGGATGGGGGTTGGGAGGCGGAGGGAAGGTACGGGGAGGGTTGATGCTGCCGGAGGCTAAGCCAGCTCCCTGAGCATTGCTTTCCACCAGTGGACCCTTCCCTTCCTCTTTAGGACTCCCGCCATTCATCCTGTCCTTTTGGGTGTTTCTGCCCCTGATACTGCTGCAGGGTCGAGTACACATTCCCTCTTCCTTTCTGTCAAGAATATGAGCACACAGGACTCTTGACCGGCAGAATGGGCTTTACCGCCCATCTCCTTAGGGATGTGGGCAAGGATGAAGGCCCAAGAGTTTAGAATCCCTCAGTTCTCACCAAGCACTGCATTAGTCCCCAGTGCTCACGCTGTGCTGTGTTAGCCAGTGAGGGCGCCGTAGCAGAGTACCGCAGACTGAATGGCTTAAACAACAGAATTCACTTCCCATTCTGAGGACTAGAGGTCCAGCGGGGCGCCGGCTTCTTTGGTTTCTCCTGAGGCCTCTATGACTGGCTTGCAGGTGGCCACCTTCTCTCTGCATCCTGGTGCGGCCTTTCCTCCAAGTGCACCCCTGATCTCTCTGTATGTGTCCAAATTTCCTCCTCTTAGAAGGACACCAGTCAGGTTGGATTAGGGTCCACCCTAAAGACTTCCTTTTAACTTAATCACCCCTTAATCTCCAAATATGGTTTTATTCGGAGGCACTGGTGGTTAGGGCTTCTACACATGAATTTTGGGGTGGACACAATTCTGCCCGTAACACATGGGATCAAAATTTCCAAGAAATGTTCTCTCCTTAGGGATGAAGCTAACTGGACCCAGATCCCAGATCAGCCACTGGTTAGTTGCGTGACCTTAGGCAAGGCAGATAACTATGCTTTGTAATTAGGGTGACCACATGTCTCAATTTACGTGGGACTTTCCTGTTTCTGTCTGTTGGCCTGATGTCATTATAAGAGCACCTCCTTTCATTCTTAAATGTATTCTCACTGGGATGATAAATTATATGATCACTGTTCATTCCTTTCAGACCTAAGTCATAAGGTGCTCAAGGTTTTCAGGGGATCCTGGAGAAGTACCCATCATACTACCTGCTGCTTAGTGTGACTGTCCCCTTTGCTGGTACTTCCCTATTGCTGAACCCCAATTTCCTTGATCAGGCAGTCCCATTTCTCATGAGGAACCTTTGCCCAGGATGCAGCCTGGTGATGATGTCAGGGTAGACCAGTTGGCCTGGACTAGCATTCATCCAAGCTCATTTATACCACATAACTGGCATTTTAAAGGCCTCCAGACTGGGAAAGACCCAAGTTAAAGGGTCCATGCCATCCAAGAAAACTGTTCACCTCCACCATCAGCAGCTGGCTGTGCACCTGAGTGAATTAAGATTCCTTAACTACAAACAACAGTGTCTTGATTAAGTGGAAGGAAGTGAGGAAAGAGCCTAATTATAAAGGTAGTTTGCAGACTCAAAGGAAAAATTAAGCCACCAAGCCTCAGAAAGGAAAGGGGCCAGAGTGGTTCCTGTGATCTGTAGTTCATAAATGAATGGGCTGTCGTTTATTTTTTTTGAGGAGTTAGAAATGTATATATATAAAGAAATAACACCCATTCTCCTTAAAGTTTTTCAAAAAATAGAAGAGGAGGGAATACTTCCAAACTCATTCTATGAAGCCAGCATCACTCTAATACCAAAACCTGGCAAAGACTTCACCAAAAAAGAAAATTACAGACCAATATCCCTGATGAACGTAGATGCAAAAATACTCAACAAAATATTAGCAAACCGAATTCAAAAATACATCAAGAGGATCATACACCATGATCAAGTGGGATTCATCCCAGGGATGCAAGGATGGTACAACATTCGAAAATCCATCAACATCATCCACCACATCAACAAAAAGAAGAACAAAAACCACATGATCATCTTCATAGATGCTGAAAAAGCATTTGACAAAATTCAGCATCCATTCATGATTAAAACTCTCAACAAAATGGGTATAGACGGCAAGTACCTCAACATCATAAAGGCCATATAAGACAAACCCACAGCTAACATCATACTTAACAGAGAGAAGCTGAAAGCTTTTCACCTAAGATCGGGAACAAGACAGGGATGCCCACTCTCTCCACTGTTATTCAACATAGTACTGGAGGTCCTAGCCATGGCAATCAGACAAAACAAAGACATACAAGGCATCCTGATTGGTAAAGAAGAAGTCAAATTGTCACTATTTGCAGATGACATAATATTGTACATAAAAAACCCTAAAGACTCCACTCCAAAACTACTAGAACTAATATCTGAATTCAGCAAAGTTGCAGGATACAAAATTAACACACAGAAATCTGTTGCTTTCCTATACACTAATGATGAACTAATAGAAAGAGAAATCAGAAAAACAATTCCATTCACAATTGCATCAAAAAGAATAAAATACCTAGGAATAAACCTAACGAAGGAAGTGAAAGACCTGTACTCTGAAAACTACAAGACACTCCTAAGAGAAATTAAAGAGGACACTAACAAATGGAAATGCATCCCATGCTCTTGGCTAGGAAGAATAAATATTGTCAAAATGGCTATACTACCTAAAGCAATCTACAGATTCAATGCAATCCCTATCAAACTACCAACAGCTTTCTTCAATGAGCTGGAACAAATAATTCTAAAATTCATATGGAACCACAAAAGACCCCGAATAGCCAAAGCAATCCTGAGAAGGAGGAATAAAACAGGGGGAATTACACTCCCTGACTTCAAGCTCTACTACAAAGCCACAGTAATCAAGACAATTTGGTATTGGCACAAAAACAGACCCACAGACCAGTGGAACAGAATAGAAAATCCAAACATTAACCCAAACATATACAGTCAATTAATATTTGATAAAAGTGCCTTGGATATACAATGGGGAGATGACAGCCTCTTCAGCAGCTGGTGTTGGAAAAACTGGACAGCTACATGTAAGAGAATGAAACTGGACTACTGTCTAGCCCCATACACAAAGGTAAACTCAAGGTGGATCAAAGACCTGAATGTAAGTCATGAAACCATAAAACTCTTAGAAAAAAACATAGGCAAAAATCTCTTGGACATAAACATGAGCAACTTCTTCATGAACATATCTCCCCGGGCAAGGGAAACAAAAGCAAAAATGAACAAGTGGGACTATATCAAGCTGAAAAGCTTCTGTACAGCAAAGGACACCATCAGTAGAACAAAAAGACATCCTACAGTATGGGAGAATATATTCATAAATGACGTATCTGATAAGGGGTTGACATCCAAAATATATAAAGAACTCATGCACCTTAACAAACAAAAAGCAAATAATCCAACTAAGAAATGGGCAGAGGACATGAATAGACACTTCTCCAAAGAAGAAATTCAGATGGCCAACAGGCACATGAAAAGATGCTCCACATCGCTAATCATCAGAGAAATGCAGATTAAAACCACAATGAGATATCACCTCACACCAGTGAGGATGGCCAACGTCCAAAACACAAACAACAACAAATGTTGGCGAGGATGTGGAGGAAAGGGAATCCTCCTACGCTGCTGGTGGGAATGCAAATTAGTTCCACCATTGTGGAAAGCTGTATGGCGGTTCCTCAAAAAACTCAAAATAGAAATACCATTTGACCCAGGAATTCCACTCCTAGGAATTTACCCTAAGAATGCTGCAGCCCAATTTGAAGAAGACATATGCACCCCTATGTTTATCACAGCACTATTTACAATAGCCAAGAAATGGAAGCAACCTAAGTGTCCATCAGTAGGTTAATGGAAAAAGATGTGGTACATATACACAATGGAATATTATTCAGCCATAAGAAGAAAACAAATCCTCCCATTTGCAACAAGATGGATGGAGCTAGAGGGTATTATGCTCAGTGAAATAAGCCAAGGCGAAAAAGAAGATGGGTGGGAAGGGAGGGATAAGGGGGAAAAAGGGGCATTACGATTAGCAGATGTAATGTTGGTGGGGAGGGCTGTACAACTCAGAGAAGACAAGTAGTGATTCTATAGCATCTCACTACGCTGATGGACAGTGACTGTAATGGGGTTGGTGGGGGGGACCTGATGAAGGGGGTAGTTTAATAACCATAATATTGCACATGTAATTGTAGATTAATGATACCAAAATAAATTATTAAAAAAAAAATAAATGGAATTGTTAAAAAAAAAAGAAAAAAGAAATGTATATATATAAACAGAAATAATAAATCAAGCATTGGTCTCTCTCACTCAAATTTAACAAGTTATTTTTTTTGTCCTGCTTGTTTCTGGGGGAGTTTTTTGTTTTACTATTATTTTTCATTCTGGTTTTGTTTTGTTGTTGTTATTTTGGTGGCTAAATAAATGAAACAAAACCACATATCTTCTCAGGCTCCAGGCCCATTCTCCTCTCCACTTTTTAGGGGTGCGTGACCCTGTGAGTTAGTGTACCCTTCCAGGTCCTGATTATGTGCATCTCCGTACCCAGTGGGACAGATGGTCTCTGACCTATCCCTGGTGTCAGGATGACTCATCTCCCTGGAGATGTGTTCCTGGGAGAGTGCCTGGTGGGCATGACTTGTGTCCCGTGCTTAGTCCTGGGGCTTCAGTAGGACTTCCGAGGCCCTGTCATGGATCTGAAGCATCTTGCCTTCATGGGTCCTGTTCTCCATTAAAAAAATACTGAAAATTACATTTTTCTATTGTGTTGGTGTAAAAGACAAATGGTTTACATTTATTTCTTCTGATTTCTGCATAAATCAAAACATTTCCCTGGGCTCCTTGTAGGTACAAGGTGCAGTGCCCATATCACCCAGTGGAGAAGTTGGCCATGCCCGTTCTTGAGGTCCTTCAGGAAACAGACAAGGCCTGTGATTGGCTTTCCCAAGGGCCTCACAGGAAGGGCTGCTTTCCTGACATCATGGTGCTGAAAAGATAAAATCAGGAGATTTCCACCATAAACCCTTTGGGGTTCTGCGGTGGCTAGAGTCCAGGGTCTGGGTGCAGAAACAGCCCTGCTATGCCACAGATTGAAATCTTTCCTTAGAAATTCCTCTATGTCCATCCGTTGAGCAGACTTCAGCCTGGGCCAGGCTCCCAGAGGGGCTTCCCTTCCCACCTGTGACTCTCATGCCTCCTTGGTCATGCATGCTCGTTGCAAGGATCCATCCCTGGAGCTCCTGCTGCAGAAGCCCCTTCTCCCTGTTCCCCTTTGTAAGTTTCTTCACTTGCTCACTTAGGGAACAAGGACTGGGCTGCCTGCTGTGTTTCAGGAGCACTGTTAGGTCTCTTAGAGCACAGAGATGAATGAGGCCATGCCTGTATGCTGGAAGATATCACCGTCTCGAGTGGAAAGAGACTTCTTATTGATGCACCTGTGGTACAGTGTAAGGAGGATGGGGATGGCTAGAGGCCATTCCTGGTTCTCCCTGTCACAGAGAAAGAGTTTGCCACCCTTCTTCTGTTCCTGGCCAGCCTGCCTCAACTTCCTTGGGAGGCCATTTCCCTAGGACTCAGCCTGCATCCCTTGACTTCTTATTCATCAAGCCATAAGCCATATTTTATCAGCTCTCTGATGCACAGGTTTTAAAAGCCATTTAACCCATCTGAAAGCAGGTTACAATTGGTTGCTGCCTACACACATTGCTGGCCAGGTGGCAGTTGTAACATAATCGTCATCGCCTTCACATGCATGAACTTGGTCTGAAAACTTCTTGTTGGTACTTTCTGATAAGATCAAGAGAGTGTCTGCAAGTAAAACTTGAAAAATGGGGGTCAACAACCTAGAAAATATCCCAGAGAGTGTAGCTCTTAACCAGAAATACTGCATATAATTTCTTAAGTATGCCAAGAAGAATAAAAATAAATTGAAAAGAGCTTTTTAATAATTAGAAAATAAAATTTCTAAGGCATAAGGAAATATTGTGTCATGATTTAACTGGTAGCATTTTTTTCTTTCTTAATAGTGCATAAAATAATGATGTCTTTAATCAACGGCAACTTAGATTCAATAAAATAAGTCGTATCTACAAACCTTACAGGGGCTCCATGGGGGTCCCTGTATTCTCAATACACCATATAGCAGCTGGCCTGTAGCGATGCTCAGTATTTATGTGCTGACTGTCTGGTATTATTAATGAAAATAAATGTACTTAAGAACAAAGGGAGGGATAACCATACACTGGTGATAGACCCAGAATATTTTCCTGTTTCTCACACTATGACTAATGCAAGTAGCACATGGCATTTTTGTAGAGCCGGGATTGACAAACTTTCTGTAAAGGGTCATATAGTAAATATTTTAGGTTTTGTGGGCCATATACTCTTTGTCACAACTACTCAACTCTTCTGTTTTTGTGTGAAAGCCATAGACAATATGCAAGCAAATGGGTGTGGCTATGTTGCAATAAACCTTTATTTACAACAACAGGCACGCTGGCAGGATTTGACCCATGGGCTTTGGTTTGCCAATTGCTCCAAAGCAGTGTTTTTCAAACATGAGTGTGAACAATGACCCAGTGAATTTGTTAAGTTTCAGATTCCTAAGCCCACCTCCGGATGGCTCTAAAAGTGAGGGTGATCTTTTTGAGAAACACTTCCATAACATCTTGAAGAATTAGATATTTTTAGAAGATACCTGTAAGTCTTTTAGAAGCTGCCCCTCAACTATGGGGCCACAGCCTGAATGCGCAGAGGTCAGAATCTGTCTGTGTTTGATTTACCCTGGGATGGAAATATTTTCCCTTTATTTGGATGCTGTCTGGGGAAGGCATATGTTACTAGATGTTAAATGGGATGGTTAGACAATCTTTTTAAGAAGATATCTTATCACCCATCCAGGATAAAGGATAAAGGTCTGAAAGTGAAATTATACCCCTTTAGTTTTTTGGTTAAAAGGAGGTTCCTCTCTCTATTGGGCAGCAAGAGTTCCAGTGGCCATGCCTTGGTGCTAGCTGGGCTTGTGTCCAGAGAAGAAACCACTGCAGGCCAAGCCTTGTTACTGATGCCAGAGTCTGATGTGGCTGCCACATGTACATAACTGGTTAGACCCACATCAAGCAAACGTTGGATTCAAAGAAACTGGTCAGGCATCTCTTCAGTGAACGTAGTAGAATGGCCCTCTCAAAGGAGTGACTTCCTTTTTAGAGAATGTAGTCCTCTTAGATTTGTTCATCTGTTTAAGAGACATGTACATGGTTTTGAAATATCTGTGTGAGATTTTAGTCTGGGTAATTGTCTTTACATACCAGTTGGCCTGGGAATATAAGCCCCTTTGGCAAGACACAAGAGTCAAGAAAACGCAGGGAATGAGAATTCACTTGATGATATAACAATGATAACATTTCTTGGGCACAGGGCAAAGAAGCTCCATGCATTGCTTCATTCAGCTCTTATGGTAAGGGAGTGGACATACCATACGTGTCCAAGAGGAGAAAAACAGGATCCACCACTGAGTAGGACTGGAAGTGTGCCCAGCCTGCCCCGAAGGACATATCCCTGGAAGAAGGGTAACCAAAATGTGGCTTCTGTTAGCAAGGAAGAGGGAGGAAGGGCTAGTGGTAGATAACCTACCTACAGTGTTGCAAATGGTGGGAAACTGTGGGGCATCTATTTGTTCAAATTAAAACCTCAGGCTCCACACCTTTTAGAATGGAAAACAAAGTCCTAGACACCAAGTTCGCTGAGGATGTGGAGCAACTGGAACTCTTGTACATTGCTGGTGGGAATGCAAAATTGGTACAGCCACTCTGGGAAGCAGTTTGGCAGTTTTTAGAAAGTTATGCATTTACCATAACACGCAGGGATCCCACTGCTAAGTACTGATCTGAGAATAATGAAGTATGTTAACACAAAAACCTGTAGGTGAATGTTTATAGCAGCTTTATTAATACTTATGTCAAATTGGAAACAATACAAAGGTCCTCCAACTGGTTCACACATAAACAAGCTGTGGACGATATGTGAAATAACATCTCACCCTTAAAATGAGAAAGAATAAACAACTGACACTCCCAACAACGTAGATGGATCTCAAATAGATGTGTTCTGATAAATAAAAGAAGCCAGACTCAAAAGGTGAAGCACTACATAATTTCAACTATACAACAGCCTGGAAAAGTCAAAGCTATAGGAACAGAATATAGATTGGTGGTTGCCAGGGTCTGGCTGTGGGGTTTCTACAAAGGGACGTGAGGGAATTTGGGGGCATAATGGAGCTGTTCTGTATCTTGACTGTGGTGGTGGTCACACAAGTATGTGTTTGTCAAATTTCATAGAATTGTACACAAGAAAGGTAAATTTTAGTGTATATATAACATGTCTTAATAAAGTTGACTGAAGTGAAGCAGCTGGGATACAAGATGAAGGGCAGTCTCCTGGGCTGTAACCTGAAGGAACCATCCAGTTGAGAAGGACCCTGGTCCACTCGAGAGCAGATAAGGAGAGTTGCATGATGAGTGGTAGGTCTGAGATGTGCTCGCCAATCAGGCCTCACGTATCATGGATTCCTGGGCCTATGTAGCAAGACAGTGTCTGTCCCTACTGCAGGGCGGTTGGCCGAAGCCTTGTCAAAGTTGGTTCAGGAACTAGAACAGGTTGAGTCTGCAGGTGGATGACATGAAAATGCCCAGCTGAAACAGTTTGGGGAAGACAAAACGGATCTCAGATGTTCTGAGCAAGAGCTTCTAGGTGCCATTGTCCCTATGATGAGACACGGCGATGCCGTAAGCAAGGGAACAGGGTTGTATCAGGGACTCGTATAAAGGAGTGATTTAAGCAGCAGCTCTCCCTGCTGTGGCAATATTTCTACAAGGCAACCAAGTGTGACCATTCCTAACCAGGAAAATGCCTTCGGATAATGAAGTACATCCTATACACCCTATTTAGTGTACTTGCTCCATCGGTGTCAGTTAAATACTCCCCATTTCCCTTTCCCTGGTAACTGACAAGGATCAATGTTCTCTTTATTCCACATGGAAGGAGAGGGATTTTGGAGACTGAGCTTGGTATTAGTGAGATTTGATGTCAGCATCCCCATAATTCTGGTTCTCAATTTCTGTCCCCATTACTGTAGGGCCTCAGGCAAAACCTCTGACCTTGGTTTCCCCCAAATGCATAGTAAGGAGAAGGGTCTTTACTTATTTATTATGGACTCTGTTACTTGTATGAGAGATGTTCTAGTGTAAGTGTTATTACAAGGTCCAATTTACTGTCCAGAAAGAAGCAATCCTGATAGAAATCTTTCATTTAATTAAAATTGATTTTAAAATTGCCTGATCAATAGTGAGTTAAAAATTCATCCTGACTCAGTGGGAGGGGAGAGGTCTCTGAGCAGTCCTGAGTGGAGTGGTTTGGCAAGAGTCGGGCGGGGCTTTGCTGGCTCTGCTTGACTGTTCAAAGGCTGATGTCTTTTCTGTGGTCCGGATGGTCAACCCTCCCTAAAAGGGGAAGGACTTGCAGAAGAATCAACTCTTATTTCTTGCATTCTGAGCAGGGAAGCCTTCAAAATGCCACTGGCCATGCTAGTTAAACTTGAGGCATTTAATTTACTAGAAACCAATACAAACATCTGCTTGCTCACTTTTCCACCCGTTTGCTCGAAAGCTACCTCCTAAAGGAACTGAGGGCATTTTCCCCAAGACCAGTCATTCTGGCCAGAAAACCCAGAGGTGGACCCACCCTTCCAATGCATCTGCTGCCCTTTTCTGTTCCCACTGCTCCTGCCCTGAGCCAAGCTCCCTTTACCTCTCACCTGGAACCTCTTCATTGCCATCTCACTGGTCTCCCCGGCTGCAGAAGCCCACTTGTCTAATTCATTCCCTGTGCTTTTACTTGAGAGGTCTCCTTAAAGCATAGGTCATCGTGGGGTACCACTGCTCAGAATTCTTTGATGTGTCTCATTTTAATACAGAATTAAATCAATTGCCCCAGTGGGCATTCTAAGGCATCCCTAACCAGACCCCTGTCCAGCAAGTGCTATTCACTACCTGTCTCCCAGCAGGATGCCCAACCTTTTTCCTTCCAGACTTCTACACTCAGCACTCTGAGAACACATGTACTTTGCTGGCTGCCATGGCTGTGCTCACACCGATTCCCCTGATAGCAACATGCATACATTCATTCACTTGAAAGATACTCATTTGGACAAGGTTTTATGCCCGGCCCCGTGCTAGGCAAGGGTGGGAGTTGGTGGGAAGTGGTGTGTCTGACAGATGAAGACCTTGCTCTCCTGGAGCTGACTCCAGTGGGGGAGGTAAGCTATTACAAAAGTCAACAGATAAAGAAATGAAGAAATACGGCTGTGGTACATGTTATGAAAGAGATCAGTGGAGCCCTGTGATGAGGCTAGGAGTGGAGGAGCCCACCATGCAGTCAGGGATGGTCTTCCTGATAGCCATTTAGACTGAGATTTGAAGGATGAGGAAGTGATGGATATAAGATGTGCAAGAAGGGTGGGCAGAATGATTCTAAGAAGGCAAAATGTGAGAGGCTTCAGTTCACTCTAGCGAAGACAGTACACTTGTAAAAGTGTCAGGGGATAAAGATGGAATGTCAAGTGCCACATCCTGTGTGACTCCAGAGGCCCTGTTGAATTGTACGCCAAATGGGTTAGCTTCCTGGGGCTGCCATAACAAAGGGCCACAAACCGGGTGGCTTGAGATGATAGAAAGGTGTTATTTCGCAGTTCTGGAGGCTAGTCACCTGAAATCGTGGCGTCATACTCCCTGCAAGGCCTTTGGAGAGGATCGTCCCTTGCCTCGTCCAGTTCATGGTAGCCCTGCGCGTTTTGTGGCTTATTATAGCATGACTCCGATCTCTGCCAGTCTTTGTGTGGCTGTCTTCCCTCTGTGCCTGTGTCTGTGCCCAAATTTCCCCTTTCTTATGGAGACATCCATCATATTCGATGCAGGCCCACCCCAAGGACCTCATCTTCACTCAGATTTGCACAGAACCTATTTCCAAATAAATTGATGCCACCTTCACAAGTACGATGAGTTAGGACTTCCACGTTGGGAGGGACGCAATTCCCCCCATCACACTAAGTGATATGGGGAGCTTTCAAAAGATTTAATGAGTGGGCACCACTGTCTATTTTACATTTTTTTAATACATTATTCATCTCTTTTATTCTTAAGAAATAATCTCTTTGGTTTCTGGTGCAATGGGTGCAGGTGGAAGCCAGAGATCAGTCTTCCAGGTGGCCAGACATGGTGGTGGCCACTGAGTCGATCAGTGGGTGCATCCAGATGTGTCCTGGCACAGACAGTGTTGGCCATCCGCATGCTAAGGTAATTTACATTCTGCACCCTCCACGCTGCCTTGCAAGTCATTCCTTTTCTTTGTGTTTCTACAGCCCTTGGCTTACATTTTTATTTGGCCTGTGCATCTGCTGTAATGTCCATGACTATTTATATGGCAGTAAAGGATACAGAAGAGAATCAAAAGGCACGTTCAGGATTTACCAAGAAGGACCCTATAGCCTTCTCGAAACACCAAAATAAACATTCTGAAGTAGAAAATAGGATGGTGCCAAAAGATAATCAACTCGGGCAATTCATTGAGAGTCTGAATAATAACAACTTGTCTTAAATGAGCACTTACTATGTGCCAGATACTGTTAAAGATACTTTACATATGTCATTGCCTTGTATGCTGGGGACTAACGTTACCCCACTTTACAAATGTGATCATGGAGGCTGAGAGAATTAAGTATCTTAGCTAAGGTCACACAACTAAGTGGTGGAGTGAAATTCCAATCCATGCTTGTTTGATATCAAAGCGTTTGCCCTTCAAAACACAGCAATGCCTATGAACAACTTTCTAGAGAAGAAAAAGTTGAGGTTGGCCTTAAAGGATGGTAGGATTTATAGACACATGTAGAAACTGCAGCAGGGGATGGAAACTCCATATGCAGGTATTTTTGGACATTTACTGGGTTGTCCTCTTAGCTTAGGTGCAAGGATCGATGTGTGCATCACCCCCACCCTGGATACATTCATTCAGGGACTGTTTGCTGAGTTCCGCATGTGCCACATGCCACACGCTGTGTGCAAGAAGAGTCACGGCCCCTGCTCTCTGGAACTTGCAGGATGATGGGCAACAATGACACTAGATATTAAACAAAAAAATCTATGAAGGAAAGGAACATTCTAGTTAAGGAACGTGAAATGACTGTAAAAGTGTCGTTATAATATTCTAGTGCTATTATACACATTTATCAAATGATGAACAGCAGAAAGAGCCTGGGAACTGGCTCTGGGGGCCCATGTTAAAAGCTGACTTTCGACTTGGTGAGGACATTTGGGTTCCATTCACAGGAAACCTTTAGAATACACCAAAATATTGTTAGCAGGAATTGGAGCTTCAAACTTACTCCACCAGACAGTTTGCTTAGCTTCATCTGAGGCTTTAACTTTCTAGTCTTTAAAAGAGTGATAATAGCATCTATGTTGTGGGGCTGTTGCATGCATTAAAGGAGATATAGCACAGGAAGAGTTTAGCACAGTGCCTGTGGATATGATTTATAAGAAATACATACATGTTTGGTTTTTAATCAAGTTCCTGGCATAGAGCTCCTAAAACCCTTGGAATTTTCTGTAACAAGAGCAATAAGGTGTCTTGTGTTATGTTAATGAGGTGGCTTTTGGGAAGCCCTTAGGAAACCTAAGGATGGGGGCTGGTTGCCAAGGAAACCAACTACATGATTACAGGGTTGGAACTTTTAGCACCCCCACATCCTAAACTTTTGGGGAGGGAAGGGCTGGAGGTTTAATCCATCCTCAATGGCTAATGATTTAATCAATCAATGAAGCCTCCAGAAAAACCAAAAGGATGCAATTTGGAAAGCTTCATGGTTGTGAGCACATGGAGGTGCAGGAAGTGTGGGAGCCTGGAGGGGACACGGAAGCTCCAGGCCCTTTCCCATATCTTGCTCTATGCAGCTCTTCCATGTGGCTTTTCCTGTGTTATATCCCTTTACAGTAAAAGGATATAAAAATATCGTAAGTAAAGTGTTTCTGAGTTCTATGAGCCACTTAGCAAATTAACCCAAGGAGAGGGATTTGGGAACCTCTGATTTATAACCAGATGGTCAGAAATACAGGTAATGACTTGACTTGGTTTTGGAACTGCTGTCAGGAGGTGGGTGGTGTGTGGAGTGTTGTAAGACTGAGCCCTTAACCTGGGGAATCTGATGCTATCTCCAGGTAGAGTCAGAACTGAGTTGAATGTAGGCCACCCAGCTGCTGTTCCAAGAATGCTTCTGGTGTGAAGACACCTCCTCCCTCTCCAGATGGAATTGGTTCAAGAATCTATTTAGTTTGGCATGTAGGAAGTACTAAAAAATATTGGGCATTATTATTGCATTATGGGTCAAAGTGCAAAAAGAAAGTTGTGTAGAGGGATGGGAGGTATTGCCATTTAGAAATCTACCTTTGCTTTCCATTGCTGAAATGACCATGAACTCTTTCTTCATTCTTTGTGCTGATCTTTGATTCCTACTACAGTGATGAGCGGTGGATTCATTCCCTCACAAATAATGCTGCAGGGACTTGGTATCCATTGAGAAGAATTTGTGCTGGTCATCATGTTTAATTGTTTTAATTATTATTATGTTCTTCTTATGTTTGTGAACCTGTATTCCATCCCATTCACAGATTCTCTGCCCCTCTCATCTTCCAAAGTTGTCTTTGCACACAAAGGCACTCAGATAACCACAAATTGACAAAAATTGCTGTAACCAGAGTATCATTCCTGTCCTGGCCCGACTTTGTAGGGAGACAGAGGGAACTACCCCAAAAGCATTATCGGCCTTTCAGGGCACTGGGATCCTGGTTCAGCTTGGACGAGCATTTAAAGCCTGACATAGCAGGCATTCAACAAGCATTGTCTGTGTGGTTTGATCACAACTCAATAAAACAAAGTAAAATAGCTTGCATAGAAAAAAAGACTGGAAGAAAGTGTAGCAGAGTTATCATCTATAGCTCATTGTGGCTAAGAATTGCTGTATAACAACCATTGTAATTTTCATTTTTTTGAAACTGTCTGAGAGGAACTTGTATAATATGTATAATGTGGAAAAAGGTGCAAGAAAGTGTAATTGTTTTTCACTGCTCCGAGGAAAACGTGAGCACTCCCTGGAGGAGGTAGGTAGAGAGAAGGGGCAGTACCTGCTGATATTTTTGCTCTCAGAGCTTGATTTGCTGGTTTACCCTTTGGAGAGTGTTGCCCCAGCCTCTCTGACCTATATCCTGAAGCCTTGTTCACCTCTCACCAGCAGAGGGACTTTGGGGCCAAATGACAGAGGCTGTGATGCAGGTAATAAAATCCCAAGTGAAAATGTTTTGGACTACAAATCCCTGCAGGTGTTCGTGGCTGGATTTCTTCCCATGCCCTTTTCCCCCGCTCCTCCTAGAGAAGGTGGGTGGGTTGCTCACTGCCATCAGTCTCTGCTCTTGTGCATTCTTTAGGGTTCTCCACCAGGAAGGAGGAAGTGTCTGTACCAGAGGGGGTAACAGGAGAGATGTCGCACTGGGGAGTTGCCCAGGGTCAGAGCAAAGCAGCTGAGCCGACTCAGCCTCTGATAACACATCTCCTATCAGTCCATTTACTTATCCTACGACCATCCGGGGACAGCAGCACTGACTCCAAGCCTCTCATGAAACCCCAGGGGCATGTTCACTCAGTGCCCCCAGACCTCAGTCTGATCCTCTCCTCCCCCAGCCCTACCACATAATTTCTCATGGTGGGAAAGCAGGTTGTGTTTATTTAGATAAAGATATATTACTATAATAGAATTACTAATTATGTCCAACAACTTTCTCCTTAAACAAAACATTCCATGGTTAGGGCTGGAAAGCATTAGAGGGAGGAGGAGGAGGAGGATGGAGGAGAGGGAAGGCGTGTTTTTCTTTCCCCCTGATTGATGATGGCATGATAATCTTGGCCTGCTTGCAAGTTGCTCTTTCCCGTGGATAACTGGATCCTGCTTTGCCAGCTTTAATTTGAAGCAAATTTTGCTCTAACCAATATCCTCCCCCGCATTAATGTTTATTAAAAAGTCAGTCACAGCACATTCAGATGCGTCCAACACCCCAGCCCCCGCACTGGGGCCAACTCCAGGTTACTGGGAGAGGTGGGAGCTGTGCTTCCACAAAGCAGGCGTAAAATAGGAGGCTGGGCAGGGGATCTGTGGCTCCCCGATGAAGTCTGCCGATGATGCTGACGTGGGAGCTGTTGGTAGTGCAAATGTCACATAGGGACACATCAATACAAAGAGCCTCACAGTCTGCAGTTCTTTGGGGAAACGTGGGGATAAGAGATGGATTACATGTGAGCAGGAAGCATCACAAATGACTGTTAGCTTTCCCCTTATCTCCTGCCTACCTCCTCCCTGAACTCTCTCCCTGGGATGATGATCCTTGCCCATTTTCCCTGCTCCATTTTGCCAACTGTCTTAGGCTGGGTTCCCCCAGAAGCAAACCATGGGACAAGAGTTGATTTGGGGAGGGGTCTCGGGAAGCATGGCTAAGGGAGTGGGTGGTTAAGAGGAAGGGAAGGAAGCCAATGCAGATCCATGATGCACAGGTCACTACTGTGGGCAGCTGGGCTTATTCTCCCCAGAAATCTTTGAGAGGCTGTGGAGTTCATGCCACAGAGCATCCAGGACTGAGGACTCTGGGGTTTCATCCATTAATTTCTATCCATCATTGGTCGAGGACTGCTCCTGAGATATTAATTCCTTGACACTCCTATCCTGTCCTGTGCATGAGCACACTCCTGTGGTGGGAAGGTGGAGGGCTTGTACCTGTCCCCATTCCTCCCTCTAAGCATAGCTGAAAATCCTGGACATTATGTATAAAACAAATATAAGAATATGATGGAAGGAGTAGCAAAGTTCCCTGCCCGTGACCTTGGGACTTGGACAATGACATGTGGTGAGTCCATTTGAGTTTCCTGTCTGCCTCATATATCCTAGACATGGCAACCTGGTCACACCAATGCCTGCTCTCTGGTCAAAGACAGGGAAAGAGGGAGCCTGAAGAGAAACTCTCAGACAACAGCTGCCCCACTTCAGCCAAGCGCTGCAGAAAAAGCTGTGACCGCAGCCCAGTCCATGGCAGCACAGGCGGAGTGGGGGACTTAGGCTTCCAGCCATGGGATGCTGGAATGACGTGCTCCCCAAATCCCCACTAGAGTGATGTCAGAGGAAACCGACAGGGAGCTGCTCCTTGTATCCCTGCCAGCCAATAATGGGCACCTCAGATCTACACTGCAGTCCCAGGGGGAACCCACACGGTGTCAGAGCCTCACCCTTGCCCAGAAACAATGAGGGGTTCCTGAACTTCTCTTTCCACCTGGAAGAAGTACAAACTCAGGAAAAGCCCCAGACAGGTGTGGCTTACTGTTTTTTTTTTTTGTGTGTGTGTGTGTGAAAATTTTTATTGAAAGAATTGTAGATTCACATACAGTTGTAAAAGTAATACAGAGAGGGAGACCTTTTGTACAGTTTGTCTAGTTTCACCCAATAGCCACATTTGGTATCATTGCCAGGATCTTGATATTGATGCAATATATTGATCTTATTCAGCTTTCCCCAGGTTGACTTATATCCATCTGTGTACATATGTATGTGTGTGTGTGTGTCTGTGTATATATATTAAATTTTATAGAATTTATCATCCATGGAGGCCCATGGGTCCATTACCACAATTAAGATATGAAACAATTCCAACACCACAAGGATCCCTCCTGTTGTCCCTTTGAAATCACATCCACCTCTCTTCTGTTCCCCTGAAACTCTTTCCCTTCTATCCCTAATACCTTGCAACCACTAATCTGCCCTCCACTTATGAAATGGCATCATTTCAGAAATGGTAAATAAATGGAATCATATAGCAGGTACTGTTCGGGGCTGGCCATTTTCACTCAGTATATTTCCCTGGTGTTGTTGTGTGTATGGAGAGTTTATACCTTTCTTACTGCTGAGTAGTATCCCATGGCATACAGGTATTATGTGTTTATCCACTGTTGAAGGCATTTAGATGGATTCTAGTTTCTTGACTATAATTATAAAACTGTTATGGACATTCATCTACAGCTTTTTGTGTGAACACAAGTTTTCAGGGAAGAGAAGTGAGAAGATGCACAAGAGAGAATGCTTGAAAAAAAAATAGCTTGACCCTAGATCCAGCTATTCCTGAAGCCATCTGCACCACCCTTAAACTTCTTGGCTTCTAGGGGAGTTTATATGACTTGTTTCACATTACTAAATAGTATGAGCACCTCAGGTATCAGTAGTGGGTCATTTTGTGTGTCTGTGCTCTGAAAACTACAACAAATTACTTTTTCTTTATTAGAAGAAATATGTTATTGATGTATTTGCTTTACTTTATTAGAAGAGGTTGTTATTTGACCCCAGGGGCCAAGGCAGAATTTCAGCCACTCAGTCTATTGCATCTCATAGAGGAGGGAGGGTCCGATTACATTTTTTACTCCATTATATAGTTAGCTTCTGAGAATATTTGGCACAAAGCTTGATATATATTTGGTTGCAGGCTGAATGTTGTTGGTGTTGTCTGAAATCTGCTGTGTCCAGCAGGGTCCAGAAAACCTGAGGCAATGCCACAGTGGCCTCCGAGCCATGCAGGGCCTGCTGATGGGTGGGGTGCTCCTGCAGATGCAGTGCCAGGTGGGAGCAGTGCTTCTAGTGGACCTTAGCCCAGGTCCAGCTCCCCACTGGTTGCTCTGTGAGTTGACAGTATTGACAAGTCTCGCTGGATTTGTCTTTATTAAGAACCAACTTAACTCAGGTGGAGACAAACTGGCACCTGGAGTCTCTGCCCTTTGGGAAAAAAGGTAACACATTTTTGAGAAGCTCAGACAGATGGAAAGCACATTTAAAGTCAGTTTCAACAGAAGACAGTTTAGAGGCCACAGTACCAGATACATGAAAACTGGAGGCCATCAGTACACAGCTAGAAAGATACACCTGTTTACGTGAGTATAGAATAGATGCTTTCCAAGAAAGGGTAAAAGATGAATCTCAATATTTAAAGCAAGCTGACAAAAACAGATAAATTGGACTACAATGAGATTAAAAACTTCTGTGCAGCAAAGGACATTACCAAGAGAGTGAAAAGGCAGCCTACAGAATGGGAGAAAATATTTGCAAATCATATATCTGATAGAGGGCTGATATCCAGAATATATAAAGAACTATAACTAGACTACAAACAACCCAATTAAAAAATGGGCAATGGGTTTGAATAGACTTTCTCTGAAGAAGATGTGAAAGTGAACAAAAAGCATATGAAAGATACCCAATGTCACTAATCATTAGGGAAATGTAAACAAAAGCCACAATGAGATGCCATTTCACACCTCAAGAAATTTAAAAAAACTGAAAAGTGCAAAATAACAAGTGTTGGTGAGGATGTGAAACAATTGGAATCTTTGCATGCTATCGGTGGGCATGTTAAAATGGTGCAGCGGCTACAGACAACAACATGGACAGTTCTCAAAATATGAAACCTAGAATTATCATATGATCCAGCAATTCCATTTCTGAGTATAAAACGAAACAAATAGAAAGTAGGGACTTGAACAGATATTTGTATACCCACGTTAATAGCAGCAGGAAGTGATCCAGTGTCTATTAATAGATGAAGGGATACACAAAATGTAGACTGTACTTATAGTGGAATATTATTAAGCTTAAAAAGGAGGGAGATTCTTACATATGTTCCAACATGGATGAACTTTGAAGACATTATGCCAAGTGAAATAAGCTGGACACACATAGACCAAGAGCGTGTGAGCACTTATATGAGGTCCCTGGAGTAGTCAGATTCATAGAGATAGAAAGTAGAACGGTGGTTACCAGGGGCTGGAGGGAGGAGGAAATGAGGAGTTGTTTAATGGGTACAGGATTTCAGTTTGGGAAGATGAAAAAGTTCTCTGGATGAATAGTGGTGATGGTTGCACGACTGTGTGAATGTATTTAATGCCACTGAACTGGACACTTAAAAATGGTTAAAATTTAAACTTTATGTTATGTGTGTATTTTGCTACAATAAGCACATTGATTAAAAATAAAAGTTGACATTTCTAGAAGGATCCAGTCTTTCTAAAACAAATCAGAGTACAACCCAAATTGAGTGGCTGCTACCATGATATTTTTCAAAATCCATTAGAAGAATGAAGAGTAGTTTCAGGCAGCTCTAAAGGACGCTTTGAAAAATGACCATCTTCAGGAAAGCCTAAAGCTCCTTCCATTAGAAGCTGAAGGAATGAAAGGGAGTGTGAGTAAACTACTGACGAGAAGAACGTTAGAAACTCTGAAGAAAGGTGGGCCCCGTCTCTGGGTGGTCACCTGCGGAATGTGAGCATCTGGGCTGCTGCTCCTGGAGGAGAAAGCAGGGAATTCAGCAGAAGATACAGACCATGTGAGTCCACAAAGGGGTTTTGAATGCAATGATGGATGTGGCTGAGTTAAATATTTATTTGAAAACTCTTGAAGAGTTAAGAAATGAAATATACCCCAAATTAGCTGAAGATTAAATAAATATGCACTTCAAAATCCTTTGAAAAGTCTCCAAACAGGTGAAACTTTACTGCAGCCAGAAAACAAAACAACAACAAAACAACAAACCACCGTGAGAACGGCCGAGGCAAGAACTCCAGTGTAAACTTCCAAATGTTCCTAGAACTGCATCAAGAGAAAAAAAAAAAGAATTCTCACCAAAGAGCTGATGAGTTACCCTGTAAGGTAGAAAAGAATCTCTGAAAAGCAGATAAGTTCAGCAATGCATGTGATGACCAGCTGTTATGTAAGCCAGGGTTTTTCCCATGGGAGAAACGCTCATGATGATAAGAACTCTGTTGGCTGAAAGACACCTTCTTAACTTAAGGAAAGGGAATGCATCCTGGAGATGAAAAAATTATTGAGGAAGATTTAAAGGCTTTGAAAAGTTTCCTTATGTCCCGGATGTTGCAAATGGGGCATTTGGCAGAGGTCCACTAGGACCACCAGGGAACCCTCTGGATGACCAGATACTCAAGGTAGAGGAAGGAGGAGCATCAGGCTGAGATGGGGTTGGGATTCAGAGTCCTGTGCCTGATGTGGACAGATGCTACCAAGTTCCCAGGAGAAAGAGTCCTCTATCACGTCAGCTCCATCTTGACAGAGAACTTCCTCCTCAAGAGCATGAGAGAGGGTGTCCTGGTGCTTTTGATTCATCCCTCCTACTAGAACAGAGTCCTACTGGCCCAGGCTCTGGTCTTCCACCTTATCCTCTTGTCAGGCAATAGATGTTCCAGAGGGATTCTGGGGGCGGTGGGCAGCTCCTGAGGAAAGAACTCTCTGTCCTTCCCCCTGTTCTAGGCAAGAAAGAACCAGCTTAGGGTTTTTTTTTCCCTACTGAGGGACTCCTGGCCCTGCACATCTTCCACTAACCACCAGGAAGATCCCTGCACCAAATGCTGTGTACAGAGCCTGAAAGCAGAAGTGAGTCACCTCCAAGTTGATCCCACTCTCCAGTGAGCTGACTTCTGAAGATCTAGAACCACAGAGAGTTGCTTTTCCTTCCCGACAAACATAACTTCGCTTTTTTTCTTTTCGTTTGGTTGCTATTATATAATTATTCAGTGGCTAAAATGGAAATGTAGGATTATAATTCTAAAATAATGTCCTCATTATTTAAATAGGACTCCTACAAATTAGTTGCTTTCATTTCATTCTATTTGTAGGTAGTTTCATCAAGTAGCTTTTTGAATAAGTCCATGAAAATAATCCAGAAATGCAGCAAAACTTTGGGCTTTCTTCTGTTAAAATTTTTTTCTTTTTTGGTTTTATTCCTGTTAGTTATGTGATTATGCAAAATACCAAAGGGAGACTTGATGGAATTATGACTTTTAGGATAGTATTTTGTAAATGTAGATTATATACACGTGGATCTTGGAACTGGAAGGACCTTAGGGGCCAAGCTGCCAAGACCTGCTCCTCCCCCTGGAGCCACCTCCATCCTCAGGCACATGGCAGCCACATCCAGTGACAGCTGGAGCTGACGACAATGGACAGGTGAGAAGTCTTCCTGCCTCCAGCGCAAAGGCATGGGGCCCAGGAGGTGCAAAGCCCCAATTTGGCCTAGCTTGTCACTTTTTGACCTTGGGAATCGGACCTCTCTTGGGCTCAGTTTCTCCTTACCTGGCACAGCTGCCGTGAGACATAAACAAGTCATGGGCATCCAGCTGTCCTTCAATCCAGAACCTGCTGCAGGAAGCAGAGGCAGATCTTGGGGAATCCAACAGTGGTCAGGCAGCACTCTTCCACCCCGGCTTCCCTCTGCTTTGTCATCCTTCTCCGCATCACCACCGTCATCATTGCTTCCTTTGTCATCCCCGTGTCTCTCTGGCTGCACCTACTTCCCTCTTTTCTCGGGTTCAACACATGCCCTGAACAAATGACAGCTGCCCCCTCACTGGCTGTTGCTGAATGTTTCTCCTCCTATTCCTGGGCCATATCTGCTGTGGCCTTGTCAGGCCACATTTCTAGGCTTGGAATGGGGATCCTGAGCCCCCATGGCCTGGTGCCGAGTATCTCCTCAAACGCAGGTGCTTTTGATGCCTCTGTCCAGATTGCCATCATCTCTCCTGAACATCTACCATACCTGCTGCCCTGTATCCCTGCCTGTCTCACCCTCGGAACAGTGAAGCCAGAGTAAACCTTCAGAAAACATAATGGACATCATGGGAGCCTGCAGCTCAAAGACTCCCATGCCTCCAAATCACAGTGAGACTCAAATATAAACTCCCAACAAGGTACATGTGGCTGCACAAACCCTGGTCTTTCCTGCCTGCCTGTGCCTCCAATCCAGCTACTGCCTTTCCTTCTGTTCCAATACCAAGCTTCCTGCCTCGGAGGCCTTGTGCTGCTGATTTCCTATGCCCAGAATGCTTTCCACACACGTGTGTGTATGTCTGCCTCCCTTTCAGCATTTAGGTATCGCCTTGTAAGTGGCCTTTCCTGACTGCCCCAGCTGGGTGACTGCATTCCCTGCCCTCTTCCCTGGCCTTATTTATGGCTTCCTATCACATTCATCCTTTCTGAAATCATTGTGTTTCCACATTTTTCTAGTTTTATGTCATTTAACACCCCTTAGACCCTCTAATAACCCTCTAGACCTGGATTGTTTAAGAGAAAGACAAAATTCTTGCTGTGTTTCTGGATCATTTTAGTGGACGTCGTAACAACAAAAATACTGTGCATTTTCCTCACTGCCTTCTGAAATGGAAGAGACACAGGTTTTATCTCATTCACCACTGACCCTTCCCTCCTACCTAGCGCATGACATTTACTCACTAAGGAATTGGAGAATGGAGGAATAAAGTCAGGTGACTCCAGTGGGAAGACCTTCTGAGGTCTCAGACCTGTCCAGACATGAGTATGGCTCTCTTGGGCTTCTCCATGCAGGCTCCACGCATGTGAGGGTACCTCCTGGGAGCCCCTTCTTGGATCCTGGTGCTCGTTGTCACACATTCCCTGAGAGTCCCTGGCTTTGTTCACAAGATTGCTCTATCCCTGCACGTGTGTAGGTTTCAGGCTGTCTGGCCACTCTAGGCCTGTGAGTCCTAAGTCTTCACATTAATGTGAATCACACAGATGGCCAGGGAAGCCCGAGGTTGTGGGAAAATCAGAAGGAGATGCTAAGGGAGGAGACATTGTGGGCTGGCTACTGGCATCCTCTACCACAGTGTTGAGCAGAAAAGGACTGGGGGGTTTTGTGTTAAAGGGAAAGTCACTGAATCTCTGGGACCCAGGTCATTTCATTGGCTTGGAGAGTCCCTAGAGCGGAAGAAGGAATGTGCCCGCAGAGACTGTTCTTACATGGGTGTACTAACACTTGCAGGGCACTGAACTCACAAAGCACAACATGCCATATAAGCCCCATCCCATCTTCTCATTTATCCTATTTAACCCTGCTACCCTCTAAGACAGACATTGCATTCAGAGATGGGGAAACTGAGGTTCAAATAAGCTCTGAATCCAGCAAAACAGGGGGGTTGGCTGACAGCTCAGTCTCTGAGCCAGAGTGCCTGGGAACTAACCTCACCTCTGACCCTTTCCAGCTAGGTAGCTTTGGACCCATTGCGTCATGCCTCAGTGCCTAGGCGTTCTCATCTGGGAAATAGATGAGAGATGCTATGTGAGTTAGGTGAAATGAATCTGTGTTTAAAGCACTAAGCCCATAATAAGCCCCCCAGATAAGTAGCTGTTTTTATTATCACACTCAAAGTAAATGACATCCCTGGCCAAATCTGAGACCTCTGCCCCCAAATCCATTCACTTTCCTTTCTTTGATAACCTGTTTTGTCTGTGTTCAACCTGTGTTTGGTTTATCGATTGCTTCTAAATTTGCCCCTAACTTTTTGATTTAGGGTCTGCTTCTGGGGGAGCCCAAACTAAGGCACAATCCATTTCTCTGAGCTCAGCCAATGGAACAGCATGCTTTCCTAAAGGACTAGGTAGGAAGGAGAGAGAGTTTCAGAACTTCTGACAAGCTCTGGTTAATTGCAGGAACAACATTTGAGTCCCTGTTCTCAGGGAGGCTGGCTATTCCCAGAGAAATTTGATTTAATGCCACAAACACTTCTCCTATTCATTAAGACACCTACAACCAAAACATCTGGTCAATTATATTTAAAACATTAGTCAAACCAGTTGTTGGCATTATATGGTCAAACATCTGGACATATGAAATTTTAATTGAATGTTTTGATGTCATGTGGTCTCCATTTCAAAGCCAACCCCCAAATAGAAGTTAACATACCTTTAATTTCGATGCCAAATTGTGTGGGCTGGGTTGGCTCTATCAACATCTATCTGCTTTTAGACAATTGACTAAATTCGAATGGTATAGATACAGTGATGGTATACTTTTTGGATTTTCCTTAATAGCCCTGTCTTAAAAAACAAAAAAGAACTCCATTCTTTTGCTGGTCAATTGACATGCCCCAGTTTTTTGTTAGGCAAGATGGTCCGTATTTGCATGGAGTCCTGAATAGAATGCAGGCAGTCCACGTTGAAATTTTAAATCTGGTTCTATTTACTCTAAAATGTCCAACGACACAACTAAACTATTTTTCCCCTCTGGTTTCCCACCAATTAAATAAAAGAGTCACTTTTGCATTTTCTTCCACAGGGAAGGCATTCTGTGTAAATCTATGATGTTTCATATCTATGTGAGCACATGTGTTATACACACTGTGCATGCATGTTCTCATACACACTATTGTCATGAATCCTCATGAATCCTTGTTTGCTAACCCCTGATAGAGATGAACAATAACAGTGCCTTGGATTAGGGTTTTAGCTGTGGACATACAGAGGAGTGGGCAGATTGGAGAGATGTTCAGGAGGCCAAGCTGACAGTGCCCATGGGTGGGCAGATTCTAAAGGATTCCCACTGCTGCTAACAGCAATGTTGGAAGGGACAACTTGTCAACTTCTCAAATTGCAGTGGAGTAATCCAGCTTCTTTTGACATCTCCTCTCTATTCTTCACCCGGAGAGCCCACACAAGCACCAGTTCAATCTCTTTTGACGTGTGTTGCTTCTTTGACCCACCAAAAATCTTTATCTTGGCACAAGGAATCTCTGGCACAAGGTCATGTAATGCTTCAAAAAAATGTTTTTTTCCCTTAAAACACAAAAACAAAAAACAAAAACAAACCCCCTCTCTGGACATCTGTTCGGATGCGGCAGCCAAGAGCAGGGCCCGCGTGGCGCCAGCATGGCAGCGCGGCTGCATATTGCAGTTGGAGCATGTGTGGTGCCAGCGCTAATGATCCAGGCTTCCTGTGGAGGCCGCTCTGCCAGCCTCCTAATTAGGATCTACTTCGAGCGGCCTGGCCTGGTGCTGTCAGGCCTTTTCTACTGTCTTGTCTCCCTCCCACACAGCAATTTAGCATTGTGAGCATGTTTTAGCATGGTCCATTTAAATCAAAGTGGGATCCTCTCTGGTGGTGCTGGATAAGGGGGAGAGCAAAGCCAGTGGCACTGCTGAAGGAGGAAGGCCCAGCTCCCCTCCTTGGCAGGGTGCAGGCCTCCTTTAACACCTCATCTGTCAGGAGCCTGTGGAAGACCCTGTCCCCGGTAGGGCCCAGACATCCAGCCCCTGCTTTGGAGAGTCCCTAGAGCAGAGGCAGGAATGTGCCAGCAGAGACAGTCAGTTCTTACATGGGTGTACCAACACTTGCAGGGCACTGAATTCACAAAGCACAATGTGCCTGGGCTCTTCCTCAGTCCTTGTGGCCCAGAGGGTCATTAGCAGGAGATGACCCCTGGGTCTGATCCTTGCTGGTCAGTTAGATGTGGCAGACACCCACTGATGGGGTGTGGAAGGGGTCAGGCTGTGGCCTCTCAGGGAGGGTGGTGGTCCTCCGACAGCCTAACCCACTCCTGGAGAAAGTTAGGAATGTCATGGATTGTCCATTGGTTTTGGTGTGGGCCCCTCAGTGCAGAGCACAGGATTTCAGCAAAACAGAATTGGGGGTGGGGGTCACTTGGAGAGTTTCTGGAAGGTGATAGGTGTGAGTAGCTCTGGGCCAAGGCTCAGGAGCATTGACTCAGCAAACTAAGACTGGTAGCCAAGGTGAGGCAGGGACCGTGTTTGCCTTGCTGGCTGTGATGGTGTGTGTGCTCAGCACCCTTACCCTCATCATCAATGACATCTCTTGGAACTCAGCATGGCCATCATCTCTCCTTGGCTTAGGACCATCAGCAAGGATCTTTGTCTACAGGATAAATCCCTCAAGCCCCTTTGTGCTCTGCCCCTCCTGAATCTCTAGCCACACTAAACTAATAATAACAGGCACCAGGTTGTGAGGGTCCACCATGGGACCCATTTCTCTCAGCCATTTGCTTCTATGAGCTATTGGATCTCTACCATACTCGTAGGAAGCTCAACTAGCTCAGTTTATAGAGGAGGCAGCTTAGGTTCAGGACAATGGAAAAACTGCCTAAGGTCCAGCAAATAGTCATGGAATTTAACCAAAGAGTTGTCTAAAGTTAACATCTATACCTCTTCTCCAACATATTTTTGCTAGAACGTTCTTCACCCCATTTTTCTCCCAAACAACAAAAAAATACACAAATACTAAGCCCTTTTAGGATTTAGTTTGAACATATCCTTGACTCTGAAGCCATTCTTGGTCCACTCTTACCTGCTTTGCTGAGTTGAGAGACCATTTTATTTTATTTTTTTGGTGATCATCACAACATAGGTACCACTATGTCATTCCTATTTCTTTGCCTCTCTGTTTCTCTATAGACTGTGAGCATCCTGAAGGTTTCTTTGATAAAGGATCTGCCTTTAGATCCCTGGATCTAGTATAGAAATGGTGCATTGAATATGGACCCCACTGCATAAATGACAAGAACAGAATATTTTAGGATGTGTGTATTCAGAATGCAGAAATAACAATCTTCAAAACCATCTGCTAATGGAGACTGGATGATGAATGCACAGTGAAGAAATATTCTTCTCTTGTTATGCAGTCTAAGTGGTAGCTGCAGCAGTGGACTGGTTGGGGCTGATTATACCATCCAGGCTCTCAATAATCTCTAAAGTCCATCCTAAACATTTCAATGAGGTAAAGTGGTTGGCTTTATAAGTAATAGAAGTCAATTGTGTTTGCAGCATCTAATGCAGGAATGGTATTAGATAGCTGAGATGGGGCCAGTACCAAGAACTGCTGAGTGGGCAGGAGGCCTGATTCTCAGCCTCCCTCTGCATCCATTTGGGATAATCCAGGTCTAGCTTCCCACCAGTTGTTCCCCTAACAAGGCTTGCGTGAGACAGCCTTTGCCCCCAGCACAGACATACCCTGAATCAGGAGTTCACTGATACAGACTTTTCAAAACACCCACACATCTAGACACACTCAGCCACATTCTTCCTAAATACATTTTTTTTATCTTTATTGTTACCAACACTCTCCTAACAGGCTGTTAGGCAAACATACAGACAAACTGAAATATGTAGATGCATGGGAACAGCTTAACTCCCCTGCAAAATGGACTTCCAGCTGAAGGACAGAGGAAGCAGATATTCTGCCTTGATGCCGTGAAATCTGAGTTATTGATAACAGCTTACTTTTAGGCTTCAGGGTAGGGCATGAGGGCTGCAGACAAAGAGAGAAACACTCACATTTATTTTGCCTTTCGCAGGATCCTCTTATCCTCTCCTAGCAGGAGGCCAGCTTCTAAGAACTCATGATTAGAATTATAACAATGAAGACATTAAAAATAGAGATTACATTGATTGCTCCACTACATTGTTCTGAGCATTTATGGTATGGTGTAATATAGTCATCATAATAATCCTAATAGATGGGTGAGTTTCTTATCTCCATTTCGCAGATGAAGAAACTGAGGCTTAGAAGTTTGCTCTTAGATCACAGTTAGTAAGGATCTCAGCCTGGAGTTAGGTTCATCTATACCTGCTCCGAGAGCTTGTGTTCTTAAATACTATGTTTTACAGAACAGAGATACCTGCTCAAATCTATTTGAATGAGATTCTGAGGAACCTCCTGGGAGTTAGCTCATTCCATAGAAACAGGATATTAGGTCGATCAAGGTTTGCCCCATAAAACCCTTAGGAATTGTGAGTGGGGAAATTATTTGAGAGTACATCCTGATGTGCGTGCCTTAGATTTATCTTTAAGCTCATCTTTCTGAACCTTGTGTTGAGAACCTATGATGAGTAGGGAAAGAAACAATTGCTTTACTAGAAAATTCCAGGAGATGCAAGGACCCAAGTTAAGTCTCTGTGGGGATCCCCTGAAAGCAGCTGGCAATGAAAGGAAAATGGGGGGGGAGGGACGTTTGCTCCCCCTTTGGAAGCTTTGTCAGCCTGGGAACCCAGGATAACAATGTATGGTCTCATGGGGCCAGGGATAGATGGGAGATCCTGGGAGAGACATTATCATGTCTGGCAGAGTGGCCATACTATTGACAGAAACACTGGGGTTCAGTGGGAATTAGTAGTCACTGAGGACAGTAAAAAAAATGATGGGTGGAGGACAGAGCCAGAGAAGAGGAATACATTTGCAGATATAAGTAGCTGATGGTGTCCTTTAATGCATGGGAAACACTTTCTTGTGGGATCCCCGGAATGCTTTGGAGGGGGCTTTTCTATTCAGGAGACATGGTTTTTCTAATACCAGGTTACACTGGTTCATATGAAGTTTCTCCAAATATCTCTCTTGTCTCTGTGGTAGGTTGTAAACATGGTCACAGATTCTTTTCCTCCCTGCTCCCAAGCCCTTGTAATGGGAGGTTGCCTTGAAAAGCGGAGTCTATTTTCCATTTCTTTAATCTGGGTGTGACTTGCTTTGACCAATGAGGTATTAGTAAATGTGACTCAAGCAGAAACTTGAAAGACTTATAAGGCCTTACTTTCACGTTCCTCATCTAAATACTACCTGCAAACAATAGAGGTGTGGGGACTAAAGACAATAAAGAAAGCATTCAGTACAGTAAGCCCGGGGCTTATTTTTTTGTGCTTGGAAACCTGATACCATCAAGTATGAGCCTGAGTTAGCCTGCTGGGGAATGAGAGGCCACAGAAAGGAGAACTGAGGTGACCTAGCCAACAGCCTGGTTGAGGTGCAGCCAGACATATGTGTGAGCCCCCAGATCCTAGATCAGCCAGCTCCTGCCCAATCCCAAGCTGGCCCTAGACCGGTAGCCCAGCCCAACCACAGATAAGAGATAAATAGAATGGTTGTTTTAAGCCAGGAAATTATGGAATGGTTTGTTACATAGCAGATGTTAACTGATGCATCTTGATAAGAATGTACAACTCTGGAGAATCCAGGAAGGCAAGTCTTATAATCTCATTAAGTTGAGGGAGTTAAATATCTCAGAGGATTAAGTCACTTCCCCAAGGTGTCAGGGCCAGTTCATAGCAGAATAATAACTAGAACTCATGGCAGTGCAAAAGCAGTGTTCTAAATCCATGCAGTTACTTTGAAAGAGTTCTACCATTTAATTGCTGGGCAGTAATTATAAAGCAAAATCATTTCTTATTCCCTACAGTTTCAGGGTTGGCAAGTAAATAAAAAATCAAATTCCACAGACAGCCTATCCCAACCCCCTCCCACCTCTACCCCAATCATTGTCCACATTCATCGCTCAAACCTGGTCATCCTTTAGGGTTGGGCTTTTTATGGATTCCTTATGGATAGAGGAGAGTGGCCCATAATTCAAAACATACTCAGAGCCATTACTGTCCCTAACCTGGTCTCACAGCTGCGGAGGGACAAGTAGCCCCTCCTTCTAGGCAAGTCAATGTAAATATACATTGTCATAATTACCATTTTCATCACTAGGGTTTACCCTACTAATGGGACTTCTTGAAAATAAAAGGGATGCTACTAATGGCTACACCAGGAATGTCTAAGCACGCTGAGATGTATCACTCTATTCCGAAATACAGAGAGAGCACTTTGGAGGTTGAAAGCCTGTTTAGTTAACTTATTTCATTTTATATAAGAATCTTACACTATGTTTCATCTTAACTCTCCCATTTGACTGAAGGGAACTTTGGTCTTCAGAGAAGTGAAGTGACTTCTCTTAAGTTCTTGATACTAGGTAGGCACTCATTTAATGTTGAATTGGGTGGTTAGTTTGTGGGCAGATGGATAGATGCACAGTGAAGAATAAATGCCAGAAAAGTGAGCAGCAGGCCTAATCACATACAATTGCATGGCGCTTTCAGGGAAATATGAATAAAACGGAGCAGCTAGATGGATGATTTTCAGACTGGGCTCCCCAGAACAATGCCTCCATGATGTGAGTAGGTGTTCTGGGACCATCGCTCAAGACCAAGGTCTTACCTTCAGGTTCCTAATCAATAAAATTGGAATAAACCTTCATGTAAGAGAGGTATGAGGAGTAAAGATAATGCAAATAATGTGTTCAGTGCAGCAAGGGACCCACAGAATAAGAAGAAAAATAATAGCAAATATGTATTAGTTATTTATTATGTTGCAGGCATCGTGCAAGTGCAGTGAATGGATTAATCTTATTCAAGTATCACTTAATATCCCCATTTCATAGATGAAGAAATTGAGGCTTAGGGAGGAAAGTTTCTTGCCCAAGGTCACTCAGCCACCAAATGGAAAAGTGACCTAGAGTGTCTACTGTTAATCATGGTGCCGCCCAGTCTACTGCCCTGCGAACCGCAACCATTGTTAATTTTATTCCTGTGCTTTTTAAGGAAACATGCCTCAGTGTGTCTGCAGCGTTTTTAATTCTTGTGGGCCTCAACTTTTTTGAGCCACGTGATCCTTAACCAAATTAAAACTAAATCGTATATGAACAGCCTAAAATGTGCAGCAAACTCAAAGCCGAATTTCTCTGACTAAACAAGTTCTGGGGCCCTGCAGCCCTTCCTCCCCATGGTAACTGCATAAAACCCTTTGCCCTCTGTTGAGCACAGTTGGCAAATATTGGTCTAAAACACAGTTGAGTGAATTTGCTGCCTGGCACATATAGTCCTCTTGTCTCCAGGGACCCTGGCCTGTTGGCTTCTTAGGGGATCTGAATGCAGGTTTACGCTCAGAAGAGGCCTGGGAGGATCGTGGAGGGTGGGACAGGATGAAATGCAGCAATCATCTTTCTGAGTTTTCACAGGTAAGGTGTAGGCAATGCCCCAGGCCACAGTGGGGTTCCTGAGCAATCTATAAGACCGGTTTCCAAGAAAACGTTCTTACAAAGCCAGGACTTCTAAAGATAGACTGGCTCTGTGGCAATGAGGAATGGCCTCCTCTTCCCTCCTCCTCCTCCACACTCCAGTTAAGTATTTTTCCTTCCTCTCCACCTGTACCTGGGGTTTTCTCCAGGCTGCAGGCAAATGTGTACATTAATCACTCATGGATAAGCCGGTGCCCTGGGATGGTGGGAAGTGGCTGATTTATGAACCAGCCAAAAGTGTGGGGAGGCTGGGAACCGGCAAGGTGGGCCCAGCTCAGGGAGCATATGGGGGCCCCTTTCCTAGGACCAAACCCATATGCTCCGCTGCAGGTCCATATGCCGTGTGGGCTGGTCCCCCTGCTTTGCCAGCATTGAGGCTGTCTGTCTGCTGTAATGTGCAGGGAGGTGGATCTTCCACATGCCCTCCTGGCATTTGAACACAGTCTCTGCCACAGTGTGAGGCCTTTGGGGTGAGGTCTTGGAGCTCTTATAGACAAGAGATTTATGCCCTTGCCAATGTGAGTTAATTGTCATTTGCTTACCTAGGGACAGTCCGCAGAGACAGGTGAGACCAGATTATTTTTTTCTATGTCCTAGTGGGGGACATTGAGACATAGTAATAGAACCCCCAACACTATTATTAGTAACAATAATAATAACCTCTTATTGCATGGGCATTGGGTACTGAGCTCTGTTTAATCACTTCTTATGTTATTAACTCAAAACGTGGAGACATAGCCCTAGACAGAGATGGAATGCAGGAGTTTAACTCAGACCTGTTTGCTATGACTCCCTTTGAACCTTTCATTCATTCATTCACTGAGTACCACTTGTCAGACTCTAGAGTAGGTGCTCATGATTATAACCAAGAACAAACTGTCCATCCTAAGACATGATACTCTCTCTCATGGAAGATGCATTTTAGTGGGGCAGGATAGACAGTAGCAGAAATTTTTTTAAGTAGTTAAGAAAATTTATAATTATAAATTGCAGTAAGTTAAAGGAAATAGCAAAGGGCTTGGACAATAGTACAGGGCACCTGTGACAGGAAGAGGAGTCAGCGAAGGCTGGAACCTTACGATATGATGTGGTTAATGTAGAGAAAAGGGGGAAATGGGGAAAGGAGCTCCCTGCTTAGAGAGCAGCATGTGCAAAGGTCCTGGGGAAGGAATGAGCTCAGCACATTTGAAGTACAAGTCTAAGAGGGACAGACCCAACTAGGGAGGCAAAGAGTGGGAAGAGACGGGATGGAGAGGGAGGTTTTTGGCAGATCACAGCAGGCTTAGGGTACATGCTGAGGTGTGCACTTGGAAGTCATTGCAGGGTCTTAAGCAGCTAGGCAGTGTTCACTAATTGCTAATATTGGTGAGTAATAGCCTGCTCATTAATAGTTAATATCTGACCTTTGCACATGGCGCCACTTAGCATCCACTAGTGCCTTCCCCAGCTCCAGATATTTCCCAGCAGTGGAAGCCAGCTCAGAGACCAGGCATTTGAATAGGGACATGTGCTTAACTGGTCTGCACATGCCTTGTAAGCAGGCTCTCAGCATCCACCTTTGTGTTAGAAACACTGCAGCATTCATGGGACGTGGGTACATCCTTGATTTTAAAAACCAGTCCTGATTCTTTTAGAGTATATCTGCTTCTTAGTAAGCTTAAAAAATGATGTCATTAATCCACTCTGTTAAGTTTTACTATATTTTAGCATTATATTTTTTCCCTTGAACATTTTTTTGTTTGAAGATACCAATGGCTTTGCAATATTTTACTACATTAAAAAAAAATCATTTTAGATTTTACAAACTTTCCACTCCAGCAGACCTGACCCCAGGGCTAAGATCTGGTAGCCTGCAAAGGTTAGATTTTATTTAACAAACATTTGCATAAAGATTAATGTGCTTGGTAAAGATCTAAATACTTTATGGGAATTCACTCATTTAATCCTATAACAAACCTATATGACGGATGGATCTTGTTATCATTCCCATTTTACGGATGAGGAAATTGAAGCACAGAGAGATTAAGTTCAATCTCTCTTAGTCTTACATTCCTATAAGTTTGTCCCCAGTGTCTATTCTATTGGCCATTTAATTCTGGTGGAATTTGCTTGTGTAAAAGCCAACTGTAGAGAGTGGAGGCTGTCCGTCCTTGCCCTTGCCCACTAGGTAGCACTCTGACTTGTGCTGGGTCTGCTCTCTTCCCAACATTTCTAGGCACCTCCTATCAGGCAGGATGGAGCTGCTGGTTTGGAACCCAGTGTCAGGAGGGAAGGGCAGAGGGAGAGCATAGAGCTTGGGGATGGAGGAGATGGCTCAGAGAGCCAGACTGCAGCTGCCGCGTGACAGGGCTGAGGATGTGGGAGAGTGAAAGGGGAGCTTTAAGAAAGTATGGCTGAAAGTTATATGGCCTTTTGATGAGAAGTTAGAGAAGAAAAGGCGGAGAGGCTCTTGCATGGTTCTGGGCTCTTTTGGGCTGGGTGCCGACTGAGCCCTGCAGATCAGAGCTACGATTGTGGGAACTGCAGGGCAGCGAACACAGTGGGATTCCATTTTTACTTTCTCTCCTGCTTTTTTTCTTACCCTCTAGCTCTCCCTTCCTCCTTTCCTCTTTCTCTCCTCTCTTCAGTCTTTCTTTCCTTCCTTCCTTTCAAGATCCATTTCTGGAGTGAGTACCCCATTCTGTGCCAGACCATGTCCATAACCCCTGAGCTTCAGAAGTCTGCAGTCTTGATATTGTCAAGGAGGACATTTAGATGACATGCACTTGGGTGGTAATATGAGCGCCTTTTTCCCCCTGAAGCCTCCTGGGTGTCTGATTCTCTCTGCTGGTCCACCAACAAAGCTGCTGCTTCGTCATGCCTATGATTTGAAGATCTGACTTGTTTTATGCAGCATCTCTTCTACTGGATTCTTATTCACTCCTCTCTCAAGACTTAGGTGAACCACAGGTTGAGAAAGTATGCACAAAGTTTATAAATTTCTTGAATATTTGTTGTGAGTGCTGTCAGACCTGGTATAACAAGGTTTAGCAAACTTTTTCTATAAAGGATGAGATGTTAACCATTTTAGGCTTTGCAGGTATTCAATCTTGGCTACAACTACCTAATCTTTGCCATCGCAACATGCAGGAAGTTATGGGCAATACGTAAACAAATGTGCATGGCTGTGTTCCAGTGAAACTTCATTGACAAAAGCAGGTTGGCGGGTGGATTTGGCCTGCAGGCCCTGGTTTGGTGACCCCTATAGTAAAACTTTGATTCTCCCATGCACAGACACCACCCCTGTGGGTGCTGTCACTGAGTGACTGCAGGGCTGATATATGAGGCTGTGGTGTCTTGGAACTTCCTGCCATCTGGCCTTTTCAGGTGGTGGTGGTCATGTGATAGGAGATGTTATTGCTCCAAACAGAACTAGGAGGCAGTCACTCTCACCTTCCCAGGCATCTGGTCTATCAGGGGGCTGAAGAGAGTGCGATACTTACAAAGGAGTTTTGGAACAATGCTGGGTGTGAACAGGAGCTTATTCAATGTGTTAGGTGTTTTGGATCTTGACTGAGTAAATGCTGATGATGGTAATGCAGGCTGATCCTTCTTTGCCCATTCACTTGATGGGGAAAGGGAAAGAGAGTTGAAAACAGGAGTGTCCTGGAGCCCAGAATGGAATGGATGAGTGGTTATTCAAAGAGCAGGTGGAAGGCTGCCAGGCCTCTCCTGGGAACACAGACCTCCAGGTGAGTATGGTCACAGGGATGGCCTGTGTGCTGAATCTGGAGACCATTTAATGTCTGCAAATGCCATTCGATAGACTGTGCATCTCTAGATCTCCTGTCCTCCTGTTCCATCCCTTTTGCCCTTTCTCCAGTGTGCTTTCATTCCAAGCAGCCTGAATCCACAGTTACTCCTTGGAGGACCACTGTTGGGCTCCTGGAGCCCCTTGTCCACTCTGAAGTAAGTCTGAGCACTTTGGAGTTGATGCTGTCAAGGTGGCCCTTAGCCAATGACTAAGGGATGCAGTGCCATGAAAACTCCCTTGCCTGAAATGAGGGCGAGGGCTAACTTATCTTCCAGAGCCCCCTGGGGAATCAGGCTTTGGGACTTGGCCTGAAACTGCATCCTTGTTTGACTTCAAACCCCTTCCTTGTCCTACTCCCCCTTCCCTTCCGGTGTCCCCTGGGAGTACTGTCTTCACAAATCACTGGTGTAAGAATCCTCATCTCAGGGCTGGCCTCTGGAGACCTGACCCAAGACTCACTCCCTGAACCCATATGTGAAGAGCCCCTAAGGAGAGCTTGAAGGCAGGGTAGGGAGCTGCCCCGGCCAAGAAATAAAAGGATGCATTAGTTGGTGGCAGGGGTGCAGGAAAATAAAAACATCTTGGATTTAGAATTGTAACTCGCCTACCAGTTCTCTCCCTTAGTCAATTTGATGACTTTGGACATAAGGGGTGGATGGGAGGATGCCCCTCACATGCCTGAAAAATCAGTCTTATTGTACTCCTGCTTCAGCCCTCTGGCTTCTGCCTTAGCCTAAGACCCGAGGGCAGGGGCGCAAGGGGTGCCACCCGCATAGCTGTTTGGCTGTCTAGTATCACAATCTAGTAAATGCTTCATCACCTCCCCCTTTTCTTGGTGTTTTCCCTCTTCTGCTCACTGTGAAACAGGTTGGTTTGCCATTATACTCAGGGGAAGTCAGGGGGTTACATACTGATCAAAAAGACTTGCTAAAAAAATGATCTATTCATTTTAATTAATAATGTAATCAATCTTATTAATTTGAATTTTATTTATAAAAAATCTTATTTTATAAAATTTAGTTTTAACTAATTATGGAGGGAGATAGAGAAATGTGAATCAATATGTATTTGTATTTGTATTTTTTGAACATTGTATCTTATTGCTATGGAGCATGTGTTTTGTTGGGTCTCTGTTTGTGCATTAAGAAAGTTTCTGTAATGCTGACCTGGTGTATAGCATTTAAAGGCAATTTCTGGAATCACACTCTGATGAGTTCTTCATCCTCTAAGAGTGTAATTTGAAATAGTTGGCATGAACAGGGTAGTAGTTACTAAAGGGTATGAAGCAGCTGGCTGGTACCTGCTCGCAAGATCCTAGTGTTAATTTCTCAGGAATTGTGTAAACTAGTCAATGTCACATGTGTAGCATGAAAATAGCCAACTTGGGAATATTTACACCATGGAAATTGGCAAATGCTGCAATTCAGGGCACACCTTCCCCATTCGCGTCCCAAGAGAGCCGACAGCTAAACGTTTTCCAGCACACCCCTGGCAGTGCTCGGGCCCGTTGCCTGCGCCGGTTGCCTGCCTGCTCTCTGCTAGTACCTGATGTTGGCTGGATTAACAGCAGAGTGTCCAGGTAAGTGTCTGAACCTGGATTGCTGCAGAGGCCTTCTTGTGACCTCTTCAGCATGAGTCGCATCACATTCAGGCAGGTTTTTCTGCCTGTCAGCGGGTCTGTTCTTCCATTAGAAAAGGATGTATCTGGTCATCTTTCTGCATTTGGAAGTACATATTTCATGAGATAAATGAAACAATATTTGCAACTGGCATTTTTTTTCCCCTCCAGAATATTTGAATATTTTGAAGCTATGGTCTCGACATGTTGCTGAGAACGAAAGAAAATCAGCCTGATTCCTGGTTTATATTAAATGCTACAACTCACAGTGGGCAGGCTGAAAAAACACCCTCTGGCAGAGCCTGGTCCTCATCCTCTGGTGGAGATAATGGGGTGGTTTTGGAATGGGCTCCTATGAGTGTGCCTATGAATGCATGTGAACACAGCAAACTAGCTTTCATAGCCATTCAACAGACATTGGTCTCATAATATGAGCTAAATCCCTGAGAGGAAGACTAGCATGTATAGAACCAATGACGATAAGTATAGTTTGGTAGACCCTGTGACTTTATTATGTGCTTCTCGTATGAATGGGGCATGGTGTGGGAGAAAGAGGCTGGGGTTTTACATTAAACACATCTGTGCTTGACTCTCAGCTCTGACGTCCTGTAAACCCAAGCAATTCATTTAACTTCAGTTTTGTCATCTGAGAGATGGGGATAGTAATCCCTTTCAGAGAAGGAATAGGAGCTTCCTAGGCAAAGACATGGGATGAGTCATTCCAGGAGATGGGACAGCTTATTTTGCAAAGCTGTGGAGAAATAAAATGTGACAGAAACGTTAACATTGGGCAGGTAGGTAAACGATAGAATATTTGATTTTTTTTTCTTTTCAGAACTAAAGGAATTTTAGTGACTTTTCTCTACACTCAAAGAATTAAAGTGAATTTTCTATACCCTCTGGATCTCAAGGCTACATGCTGAGAAGAGCCAGATTCTAATTTCTCTGTGAAACCCTTGGGTAGTTCTCACTCGCTCAGGCTCCAGGCCTTTGTGACAAGGGGTGGTGGCCTCCATCCCTTCCTCAGTGTTCTCTCGTTTTCCACTCCTCCAAATTCCAGACACAGGAATGAGGACATGCTGAGAGAACATGAGGTTCTTCCTTTCCCTGGGCAGGTGGTGCTCCCAGAGGCATGGCTGAGCCTTGCTAGGCCTTCCTGTCCTGCCCTTAGTGGCCAGCTCTTGTGCTGAGTAAATGAAATGACAGAAGGCCACTGATCTGTGGCCCTAGGTGGGAGACTGAGAGGGGATGGGATTATTTGGAGAGCTTCTCCCAAATTCAGGCACTGGGATCCTGAATCTCCAGTGGCAGGAGGGATGGGTATCTGTGTTTATGAAAAGGCTCCCTGGGAGATTCAGACATCCTGCCTCTCCCCACCCCTCCAACTCCCTTCTCCTGCCTACTGACCCACTGGGAGGGAATGTTCTGCGGGGAAACCTCACACAATCATATTGGGGTATCCTGAAGAAGCAAAGCTTGGGATCCTTTTTTAGGTATTCTATTCATGATTCTGAACATAATCCATTCTCCCAAATGTAATATTTTCCCCTGGGAATAAAAATACAATAAAAGGTACTCAAAATAAGTGTTTGCCTTTGAAAATTGCTCCATTTTGGGTTGAACTCTTTCACCTTTTGTTTTTAAAATTTTTATTTCCTGAGCAACAACATTACAATGACAATAACAAAAACCCCAATAAAGCTGTTTTTCATTTTTCACGTTTACTCCAGGGCCTGTCCACGTGCACACATAATTTTTATAGTTTTACTCATAGTGCACATACAGTTTTGTATTCTGCTTTGTTCATTTAACGTTATATGATAAACAAAAGTTGAGTTGGCCATGTTGCTAGTTAACATTTTTATCGGCTGCATACTACTCTACTTATTAACAAATGCAATAATAGACATGCTCACACATAGTGTGCTTACATTTACCGTGTGTGTGTGTGTGTGTGTGTGTGTGTGTGTGTCTGAGTGTGTGTGTGTTTATTTTAAGGAATTATGGTCTTTGAATAAAATTTTCAAACTTTACAAAATGATCTGAAAATGGTTCTGGATACAAATTCATAGTGTGAGCCACCAGGTTTAACAGTTTAAGTCATTTGTCCTGTTGGGTTATTGCCTGTTTTAAGAGGAGTTATTTTTAACTGTGATCAAACTAGGAAGAATATCAAAGAGGAACCAGGCACGTGCTGGCCCAGGCATATAAGCATGAACACAGAACTCTCCCCTGCAGAACAGAGGTGTGGCACTCATCACATATTTCTGTTTAATGGACATGACAAGCTTAAGGGCGCCCTGTGGGGAAATCAGGGGAAGCTATGAGGGTCCACTCACAAAGAAGTGAGATAAAGGCCTAGAATTTTGCTAACTGGGGCATCAGAAACTATCTCATACTTCCCAACTGTAAGGCAACGTTCCTGTCACATCTGGTACAACACTAAGGAGACCATGGAGGCAACGCACACTGGGAGGGCATCCCAGTCTTGAAAAGGGGATGGCAGGCCCATCGAGGCAGTTATAGCCAAGCTGTGGGGATGGCACCTGTCCTGTGACTCTGGCAGGGGACGAGGAGAACTGTAGCCATTGCTTGACCCTCCAGCTGACCTTCTCTGCATCCTGTCCTCCAGTGCTGAGCACAAAAATAATTCCTTCCAACCTGGTTTGGTTAGGAAGCGGCTGCTAATTTTCTCCTGGACTCTGATCTCAGTGATTCTGGTCCTGTGAGAATTTGAGTGCATTGGCAGAACCGTTATGGGGTTGGCACTTGTTTTAAAATTGTAGCTCATGCTGTGCGTGATTCGACCGTCACTGCTTCTCGCCTTGTGCTCGCTCCTTCCTCGGAGCTAACAGGCTCATGTTTCTCTAACACTAAAAGATTTAAAAAACAAAACAAAACCCACGGCCCTGCTGCTCGGCTTTTTTGACTTTACCCTCAAAATGTCAACTACATTATTTTTTCAATTTCTGTTCCATGAGAAAAATAAACCAAGTACCATTTGATAGAGAGATTGCTAATTTGATAGTAGGTAAAGGGGGCAAATGCTGTTTGTTTCTTAGAGAAAAGATCTTGGATTATCTTCTTCTTCAGTCTCTTCTCTTCCAAGTCACAAGGGTCTTGTATGCTATTTCCTTTCTTCCCTCTCTGATCTGATAGTAGCTTTCTACTGAGCAGAATAGTGCCACGTGGGTGCCACATTACAAGGGACGAGAACATGTATTATTTACGAACTCCATGCTGCTTCCACAAGCAGTTCTTAAGCAGAATTTACATTTGTTTTCAAACTGTTTTGTAAATCAATAGGACATGTTTCCTTCCAATCTTTTAAGTTTAGGAAATTTAGCTGAGCGACACATTTCAAAATAGAGTGGTTTCTTCATGCCTACGCATAAAGATAGCAATTTTTTCATAAAAATTGTCTGATTGGACATCACCCAAAATTTTGTTACCCAAGATCCCCTTTTATTAAAAAAACATTTATTTTGAAAAAAGTTGCAAAATAGTACAGAGGGTTCCCATATAACCTTCACGTGGCTTCTCCTCACATTACATCTTTCATAACCATAGCATTATTATCAAAACCAGAAAATGAGTGGTGACACAAAATTATTAGCTAAACTACAGACTCTGTTTGAATTTCAGTCGTTTTCCACTAATTTTCCTTCTCTGTTCCAGGATCCAATCCAGATTCCTATATTGCTGCCAGTTGTCATGTCTCCAAAGCCTGTGATAATCTTTAACCTTTCCTTGTCATTTATGACCTTGACACTTTCAAAGACTATTGGTCAGTTATTTTGCAATATACAATTCCATTTGGGCTCCACCTAATTTTTTTCTTCACTATCAGGTTGAGGTTGGTTAGACATCTCGAGTGTGAATAGCACAAAATGATGTCTCATCCTTTTTCCTGTCAGGGCCCATGATGTTGACATGTTGTATCGCTGGCGATGTTGGTCTTGATCGATTGGTTAAGATGGTGACTGCCAATTTCCCTCACTGTAAAGTTATTCTTTTTCTCTATGGAATTAATAAACCTCTTTGTGGGGAAGCCAAGAACCCCATTTCATGTTGTTTTCTATCAAGTAAGATCAAAATTTTTCTTTTTCTTCTTTTTCTTGTCTTCTGAATCTTATCTCCGTCCAGTCGATGGGTTGATAACCTAAAGGCAAGCAGCGTATTTGGGCACCGTTTGGGAAGATTGGGTAAGTCAGGACACATGTCTGATCTGTGAAAGTTAGGGCAAGGTCCTCTGTGGGAACACCTTGGAAGCATCCTTGAAGAAATGAGAAAAACTTTGTTTCTACAGCAGTTCTTAAACTCTCTAAGCATCAATTTCCTTGAGCATAAAATAGGGATAATACTGTCCCTCAAAGGAATATGGTGAAGATTAACGTCAAATGCTGCCTAGACATTTCCTAGCGCAGTGCCTGGCACAAAACCAGTCTCGTTCCATTGTAATTCTCAGTATTTTAGGAAGGCGTGTGCTCAGATTCCAGACTCTACTACCTGACTTCTTCTATGCATGGGGATTCTTTGCTTCTGTCGGCCTCTTGCCAGTTCGTAGGACCTAAAATACGAACTATTCAGAGAGGAAATTGTTGCCTGCTTCCTGCAACATGCAGCCCGGATTCAAACTCTTTTTAAATTCACAGTGGTGAAAAATGGGTTTGCATCCTACTGTGAATTTAAATACTTACAACCTAGAAATAAATGGATCGCATGGCTCCTTTATCTTGCAGCCATTAATTAATGGTGGTTAATTGTAGTTACGAGCTGTTGAATTCCAGGCTTTTGCACCTATACATTTTCTTTAATGTATGCAGAAAACCGTGGAGCCAGTCAGTTAGGGATGGAGAGAAATACTGTCCCAGAGGGCAGATGCTCACAACCTCACCCCTGCTTCCTTGTCTTTTCAGAGGGGGCTCATGAATGGAGTGACCTCCCAGGCTGACCCAGGACAGGGGGCTGGGTTCCCACAAAGAGACACTTTTTGAGACACTTCCCTAAATGTTTATTGTCTGCACATTCCTGGGATGTACCTGCTTAGCTTTTTCTACAAGTGAGACATAAATTTGTAAAGAGTAATGAACTTTAAAAAAATCTGGCAACTTGAACAAAAGATTGTGATGTCATGGAGAGCCAGGTCTTTGACTTCTAGTCAAAGTTCAAAATTATACTTTTGAATATTTCTATTGTCTGCCTAGGAGGCTGCTGAGGGTTTGGGGAGGAGCATGGAGTAGATAAATTTGGATGTTTCTGAAGGAAGAAGACCTCATGACCACATCTAGACTCTCAAGTGAAACTTCTGGATGTATCTTTGGTCTTACAGCTCGAGAGTTATCACGGATTTTAGGAATGTGATGGGCAGAATTCTAACATGGACCCCAAGAATCCTACCCTCCAGTATGTGGGGCCTGTATAACACTCTCCCCTATGAAATATGAGTGGTGGGTCTGACTTAATCAGATGATCCCTTTTACAAAGGGGCTAGAGGTCAGAAACAAAGAGAGATTTGAAGCTACAGAAATACTCTCCTTTTTGGCCTTGAAGGAGAAAAAGACAAAATTATGGTGGGTGGGGCGGAATGTGACAAGGACCTGTGGGTGGCTTCTAGGAGCTGAAGTGATTCATGGCTCCCAGCTAACAAGAGGAAGGGAACCTCGGTGGTACAATTACAAGTACGTGAACAACCTCACAGAACTTGGGATTAACTTTCCTCTGTTGAGCCTCCAGCTGAGGATATAGCTGGCTGACTTTGATTTCCAGCTTTGTGAAGCCCTGGACAGATGATTTAGATAAAGTGTGCCGGACTTCCGATCCATGGAGACTATGCGATAATAAATGTGTGCTTTTCTTAGCTACTAAGTTTGTGGTAATTTGTGATATAGCAATAGATAATGAGTTCATGGAATTTATGCTATTTTCTCATCTTACCTGGAAATTATCACCGCCTTTATTGTTTCCATTATATTCTTTTATCCTCTATAGCACCAAGTTTGTGCTGATGGATTCAACGTTAAAACCTTGAGTTATGTCGTCCTATGCTTTAAAATGATCATAGCTTTGCAATGCCTTCAGTATAAAGGATGCCCTTGTTAATTTGATCATGGCCCCAGGATACCCTATGAGCCTCATTTCATACTGAGTTTCTTCATTTACCCTACACTCCAGCCTAAAGGATTTGCCTATTGCCACCTCTCACAATTTCTTCCCACAGTGTGCCTTTGTCCAGGGTGCTTCCTCTGCTGAGTGCATTGATTCCCAAGGCCATGGGTCCACATGCTCATTCATCAAGTCCCAGCTCCCTCTGGGCTGCCCTCAATATCACTCCTCCTTGCCTTTGGACCTCCCAGAACAACATTATGCCCCCAATAGTCAGGACCTGTGTCCCCAAAGTCTGTGAGCTCCTTGAGTAGCTCTCTTGCAGGAAGCTGTATAAATGAATGAGGACTTGACTGACCAGGCTGTGCGCTCACATGACCGCAGTTCCTATTTTCTTGACACCTGTAGTCGCTCTTCAAGAAGGTCAAATTTTTAGTTCCTCCAACATGTAAAAGCTCATTTCTGCCTCAGGGACTTGGCAGTTTCCGTTCCCTTCCCTCTGCATGGAATGCTCTTACCTTAGATTCTCACATGACTGCTGTCTTCTCATTGTTTAGAGATCAGCCTAAATATTACTCCCCAGAGGGCCTTCTCTGGATACTGTGCTTCTCTTTCTCTCCCATTACTCTTATCTTATTGCCCTGTTTCATTAACTTCAAAGCACTCGTTGTTATCTGAAATTACCTTCCTTATTGGTTTGTGTGGCTTGTTCATTTCCTGTCTATTTGTGAAGGTCAGGAACTTCCTTGTTTCACTCACTGTTTTATTTACAGTATCTGGCATGTTGTATACTGTTATCCAACAATGGTCGAGTGAATGGATCCAAAAATATGTCACATAGTAGGCATTCTTGGGGGTCCTTCACCTGCATTTATCTAGTTTCTCACAGTCCTTTTCTGCCTTGGCTCAGTTGATAATTCTTCATCCCTGATCCATAATAGTGATTCCCATTATCTCCAAAGACACACTTTTGTTGAAAGATGATGTAGCAACATTTAATAAATTAATAGAGATAATCATAATTATTGTCTTGGTTGCATACTTCTTGCAGTTTGCATCCATATGTATTTTGTAGTAGACACTGTCATATGCTGCCTAGTTCACCCCTTTGCAGATGAGACACTCACTATAGCTGCTGGGTGGCATATAGCTGAGTCTTTTTTTGGTACTTCTGTTGGCCAAAGAGAGCTGCCTCGCCCCAGGCTACACCCTAGGTTATCCAGTGACTGGTTAATGAAGAGGTACAAAGACCCTGACTAAATAGGAAGCAGCTCTGAGCTCCAAGGGCTATCCCAGCTGCAGAGCTGCTTGGTAGGGTCAGTTGAGGCTTTTGTTGTGACTGCATCAGATCCGTCTTCCCCTTCTGCTCATGTCTGTTTCTTGTTCTTAGGAACACTCCCTAATTTCCTGCACACCTCATCTCAAAGCCAGTTTTCCAAAAAACTCAACTTAGGACAGTTGGGGCCAGAAATGGTTAAGGAAGCAGAAGCTGAAATGGGATTTGGGAGCTGGATTACCCACAACAGCTGGCATCAAGCACCCCATCAGTGATGGCAGGTGAAGCACTAACCACCCCTGGGAATTTGTTAAAATATTATTTTAACTGCCCCTGGGAGATTGTTAATTGTTAAAATGTACTGGTGGTTGATGAAGGGGGTAGTTTAATAACCACGATATTGCACATGTAATTGTAGATTAATGATAGCAAAAAAAAAATGTACTGGTGGTGAACTGGGATGGAATACTGGTAGATGATAACACACTAGTGATTACAATACTTCTAGACATTTGGGAGATGTAATAATTAAAATTCTGTGTACATACGTATCACATCTTCTTTACCTATTCATCTATCAATGGACACTCTGGTTGCTTCCATATCTTGGATACTGTAATTAATGCTTCAATGGGTGAAATAGGTAAAGGAGATAAAGAGGTACTAACATGAAATTATAAAATAATTTAGTTACAGGGATGGAAATATAGCATAGGGAATGTAGCTCATAATATTGTGAAATCTTTTTATGGTGACAGGATGGTAACTTCGCTCATCATGGTGAATGTTTAATAATATATATAATTGATGAATCACTAATTTGTTCATCTGAAACCAATATAACATTGTACATAAACTGTATTTTGATTAAAAAATGTTTTTAAAAAGTACAATGGAATAGGATGGCTGTTGTTGGCATGATCAGTGTATTGGAAGGAAACATGGAAAGGGTGTTCGGTCACCAATGAGGATGAGCAGTCACCAATGTAATATGAAGTTTGAAAATCAGAGGGCCTCTTTGGCAATGTATAAGTAAAGTTAAATCTCATCTACTACAGCTGGAGGGCAGAAAAGGCTGAAAATTGGGTCTAGAATGTAATTATAAGGGTTGAAGTTCTCCAAAGAAGATTACATTCGCAACTCCAGAATACCTGCCATGCCAAGTCAGGGCCCTGGTTAGAAAGAATTCTGTATGACCCTGAAACTTGGAACCAAAATGACTAGATCAGTGTTCTTGGACACTTGTAAATGCCAGACTTGCTAGGACCCATAGAAATGGCCCATTTCTCCCTGTTAGAAGCCAACACTTCCCTATGCTTGGAGATGATGCAGAGGACTCTTTGCCTTGCAAGATAGCATATATCACCTTGGGATCTACCCCATCTCTCCTCTTTGCCATCAGACCAATAAGTATGCTCAAATTACAACATAACCAGGACGGGGAAGTTCTGAGCCCGCTAAAGGAGGGAACACCAAAGGGGTGACAGGAGGTAACCAACATGTAACTGCAGGATCTCAGAATACACATGGGGCTGCATTTTAAACGTACTAGATCAAGATGAGGAAACAAAGTTGGATATGGGAGATTTTATTGAGATAGCACACTCAAGATAAAGAATTTAACGTCTTGCTAAAGGCTCCAGTAGAGTGTTCTAACATACTTCTGGGATGACTCTGAAAGTTGGAGAAAATCACGGCTCATACTAAGTGAACCAGAAATGCTGGAACTGCCAAGGCAGGTTAGAAGAAGAGGTCAAAGGGCTCAGAGAGGTGGACATTCTAGGAAGAACATGCTGAATAAGGTTGAGAAAGTCATCAGCTGATTATGTTCCATGGGAGAGCTCCACAGGACATGCCATTTACTAAAGCAACAGCTCTGTGTTGGTGGGGGGTGCACCGGTATTGCTGAGAAGCTCTGGTGTTCGTCCTTTGGAAGGTAGGGATGATGGAAGGACAGGCTTTTATGGTACTGGAGCCCCTGCAGGCAATGGGGATGCTAAGATTTCAGGTTAACTTACACCATAGAGAAATATTTCATCTTAAGAAACAAGGTGGATGCAACTGTTGTAAAGGGTGGCAAAGTTAGAGTGGATCAGAGGAGCCTGGTCTTCACAGAACAATGGGATGGTTGATAGAACACTGTGACCCTAGGGACACAAAAGATAGGCAGCCAACAATTATAATGTTCAGTACATACAATCAAAAGGTAAGAATAGACTAGCAAGAGGCTGAAGGCAACCACCTGATTAAAAGTTATGGCCACTTGCCTGGCTTCCAGAAATGAACCAGTTTTAGATATGGAGCCCATTGACTGAGGTCAGGTATCCAGGTGGAAGTCCCTTTGCAACCCCTTAGCAAGAGTCAGTGGTAGAGAGTCCTCTAGTGTTTACTTAAAGGGATCTGTAAGCATTACTTGGATTACTATGTATGGAAAAGAGGGAATATACAGACATTTCAAATATACTTGGATACAGGGTGTGAGCTGAAATTGAGAACAGAGACTCAAAGCATTATTATGTTCCTTTGACTGTTAGAGGTGGGCATATAGGACCCAGGTAATAAATGGAGTCCTGGCCCATGTGTAGCTCACAGTGGGTCCATAGTGACCAAGAACCTATGCAGGGCTCATCTCTGATGTCCTGAATCTATAACTGAAATGGACATACTAGGTAGCTGGTAGAACCCCATGTCGTTCCCTTGGCTTCTGGTGAAGGGCGAGTGAGAGCTTCTTAAAATGAACCCCCTCCCCACTCCTTGGCTACCATGGAAATAAAGGAAACGATTGCATCTTGGCAGGAGTGGCTTACACTAATGCCACCCCCTTGGTGTCCCCCAGGGCTCAGAACCAACCAAAGCCTTCCTTGGGCTGCACCAGGCCAGGACACGAGCCCTTGGGCAGTGCACAGCACAGCCTGGCAGACGGCTCCTTGGGCTGGGAAGTTTCCGGACTTTGTGCTGAATTAATCACATTTTCCCGTCTTTCAAGGAACAGGGCATGAAATGGAACTGGGATTTCCCCTTGAGCAGCTCTCTCTACTGACTTAGAGAATGTTGTCCTAGATGGGATGTGGAGCTGCACTGGCCGACTCCCTTTTTTTCCAGGTGAGAAGCTGCACCAGGAGGAAATCAGTGGCTTTGGCCAGACTTCACCTACACGGACTCGCACACAGGCAGGTGGGAAATGGCTTTTTCTGTTATCTCGCTCTTTCCTGGATCATCACTTTTTTTTTCTCTTTTCACCTATTATTTCACAAAGCCACCTATGCTGTGACTTCACATTTCACCAGTCGTTCACCCAGTATTAGAAGATCTTTGTTTTAATTGTTGGTGTTGATGTTAGTTTTTAATCTCTTTGAGACAAAAATTTGTTTCTGTGATCTCAGATTTCTTCCCTGGAACATCCCCCATGGCCCTCATTAGTTTTATATTCTTTTGTAATGTGGGACATGTTAAGGTCCTTTAATTTAGAGCATAGTATTTTCTTGGCAATGTACTAGGTGTTTTGCATATTTAGGTTCATTTACTTCCCATAGATTTGTGGGTCAGGAATTACAGCAGTTTTACAGGTAAAGAAACCGATACTCAGAGAAGGTAAGGGGCTAGTGTAGGGTCACACAGCTGTAAATGGCAGGCCTAGAACTCCAATCCACATCTACCCCAGTCTAGGCCTCATCCACTGCCTGCCACTCTTCCTGCTTATCCCATCTCCTTTTCTAGATCGAAGATTCCAAGGACAGAGACTATATATCCCAGAAGTCCTACTTCCTCCACCCCTATTTTGCTACCAAGAGAGTCTCATATATTCAATAAAGGTTTGTTGCACAAATGCCTGCGTGAGTGAATTGTGCTAGAAATACACTGTGCGTGAAGGAACAGCAGACTTCAGTGGAGCTTCATAATTGAAATGAGATATAGGCAAAGAAATCAAAGCAGAATAGAATAAAATAAACCTGTGCAGGTCAGGGCACAGGGCATGGAAGGAATCGAGGTGGACATATCCAGCTGCAGAATGCAGAGGAGAGGCCATGGAAAAGAAAACAATCCAATAAGAAATGGAAGGGCAGCTTCTTCTGGGGAGTGACAACTGTGTTGAGTTCCGAAGGAGGGGAGAGCTGGCCTGGGAAGGCAAGTGCGTTTCTAGGTGGATGAGACCACAGAGGCAAAGGCTGGGAAGGAGAGGGCTGCAGCCAAGAGATGAGTTGAGGGGTGTTTAGAGTGATTGGTGTGGAGAAATCTCAAGGGAATGGTAGGTTTGGACTTTATCCTGAAGACATAAGGCTTTATTGAAGGATTTTAAGCCTGAAAGAACCTGAGCAGATACATAGTTTACTTAGATCATTTGACTTTCATGCACAAAAGAGAATAAATGGGGAGTAAGATTGCAGCATATGACCGTGGCCTCAAGAAACAGCTGTTCTACACTCAGACCCTATTCTGCACCCCCTTCCACACCACAGGGAATGGGCGCACATATGCAAACATCTTCACAGCAACAGCTTAGTCATAAAACTGCCAAACTCGACCCGACTCAAAAATGCATTCCCTCAGGAGAATGACCTGTGGCATACAGCAGTCCCTCTTCATGCACAGTTTCACTTTCCCCAGGTTCTGTTACCCATGGTCTGGAAGCGGATGATCCTTCCAACAGATTTTTTTTTTTTCTCTGCAGGAAAAGTTAATTTGGGGAACACATTAGTTGTTTCCTGATGTTAGGAAAGACTCGTGAGGTGGTCCTCGGCGGGTCAGTGGTAGTGCCGCAGGTAGACAAGCTTCTGAGGCAGGAATCTCTCTCTGCAGAGGGGACACTCCGTCTGCGGTGGAACAGGCTGCGGTGCAGCTTCCACTCCCGCTGGGCGCGCTGCCTCTGCCGAAAGCCGTAGAGCTGCAGGCCCACAGACAGTGCCAGGTGCAGCAAGGAGACAAGCCCCAGCAGCCAGTAGCTCCCCCAAGCCCTTGGGTCCTCCGCAGGCAGGCGGTGGATGCGAAGATAAGTGACTCCCGTAAGCCTCTTGGCCAGGTGGTAGAAGGCACCATGGATGTAGAACCAGGCGACGTGCAGCCGCTGGAGGCAGCCGAGGCCCCGCCGAAGCACCAGCACAGCCTGCAGGAGCCCCTTCTGCTGCTGCTCTGTCAGGGTGGCTGTGTGCCGGTGCACCCAGTGGCTCACCCCCCACCAGCTGTGCATGCCGGGTGTCAGACATAGGGGTGCATGTGTCTTTTTGAAACTGGGCTCCTGCATTCTTAGGGTAAATTCCTAGGAGTGGGATTCCTGGGCCAAATGGTATTTCTATTTTCAGTTTTTTGAGGAACCTCCATACTGCTTTCCACAATGGTTGAACCAGTTTACATTCCCACCAGCAGTGTAGGAGGGTTCCCCTTTCTCCGCATCCCCCCCCAGCATTTGTTGTTCCCAATCTTTTCTATGTTGTCCATCCTAACTGGTGTGAGGTGATATCTCATTGTGGTTTTAATTTGCATTTCCCTGATGATTAGCGATGTGGAGCATCTTTTCATGTGTCTGTTGGCCACCTGAATTTCTTCTTTGGAGAATTGTCTTTTCATATCCTCCACCCATTTTTTAATAGGGTTATTTGCTTTTTGGGTGTTGATGCGTGTGAGTTCTTTATATATTTTGGATGTTAACCCCTTGTCGGATATTTCATTTACAAATATATTCTCCCATACTGTAGGATGCATTTTTGTTCTGCTGATGGTGTCCTTTGCTTACAGAAGCTTTTTAGTTTGATACAGTCCCGTTTGTTCATTTTTGATTTTGTTTCCCTTGCATGAGGAGATGCATTCAGGAAAAAGTTGCTCATGTTTATATTCAAGAGATTCTTGCCTATGTTTTCTTATAAGAGTTTTATGGTTTCATGACTTACATTCAGGTTTTGATCCATTTTGAGTTTACTTTCGTGTATGGGGTTAGACAATAATCCAGTTTCATTCTCTTGCATATAGCTGTCCAGTTTTGCCAACGCCATCTGTTGAAGAGGCTGTCATTTCCCCATTGTATGTCCATGGCTCCTTTATCACATATTAATTGACTATATATGCTTGGGTTTATATCTGGACTCTGTAGTCTATTCCATTGGTCTATGGGTCTGTTCTTGTACCAGTACCAAATTGTCTTGATTACTGTGGCTTTGTAGTAGAGCTTGAAGTCAGGAGTGTAATCCGCCCCCCTGCTTTATTCTTCCCTCTCAGGATTGCTTTGGCTATTTGGGGTCTTTTGTGGTTCCATATGATGTTTAGAACTGTTTGCTCTAGTTTGTTGAAGAATGCTGTTGGTATTTTGATAGGGATTGCATTGAATCTGTAGATTGCTTTAGGCAGGATGGCCATTTTGACAATATTAATTCTTCCTATCCATGAGCATGGGATGTGTTTCCATTTATTGGTATCTTCTTTAATTTCTCTCATGAATGTTTTATACTTTTCAGAGTATAGGTCTTTCACTTTCTTGGTTAGGTTTATTCCTAGGTATTTTATTCTTTTTGATGCAACTGTGAATGGAATTATTTTCCTGATTTCTCTTTCTGCTAGTTCATCATTAGTGTGTAGGAATGCAACAGATTTCTGTGTATTAATTTTGTATTCTACAACTTTGCTGAATTCAGATATTAGATCTAGTAGTTTTGGAAGTGGATTCTTTAGGGTTTTTTATGTACAATATCATGTCATCTGCAAACAGGGACATGTTGTTAATCTCTGACAGTGCCTGATTTATAAATTAAACTTTATCCTAAGTATATATGTATAGGAAAAAAAACATAGTATATATAGGGTTTGGTACTATCTGTGATTTCAGGAATCTGCTGGGCGTCCTGGAACAAAATACTGGATTCATACAATGAAACACTGTACAGCAAGAGAAACTATTTCTACACATAACCACATGGGTGAGTCTCACATACATATTCTTGACCACAGAAACTACTCAGAAAAGAGTATTCAACTCCATTTAGATGTAATTAAGAAAGAGGCAAAATGAACCCAGAGATTAGTTAGGTCACCTGTTACCTTTGAGCTGGATATTGACTGGGAAAGAGCAGAAGGAAGGCCTCTGGGGAGGAGCTGGCTACACTCATGCCCTGATGTGTTTGGTGGTTACACAGATGTAAAAATTTGTAAGACTTCATCAGATGTTCACTGAAGATACATCCACTTTATTTCTGTATGTGTTACACTTAGCCTTTATTTTATTATCCTGTATTTATTCTCAGGCACATTCTCAGCATTATAGAAAACAGAGAATTATATTGGAGCCCAAAACCATATAGAATTTCCCTTGGTTTGTTCTTCTTAATCTATGTGTGGCATTGCTTAGATTAAAAGCAAATTTAGCATTTAGTGAAACTGAAGCAGAATGCTAAATACATCTGCCAGTTTTTCTATTTCTTTGGAAAAACTCCCTATAATGTGTGTGTGTGTGTGTGTGTGTGTGTGTGTGTTCACTCTACCTACATGCCTGGGACACCTCCTTTGAGTTCTTCCCAAACTTCTGGAGAAGGCAGGGGCATTCCTACAATGGGACATACCATGGATAAATGGCCTAGTGCTTGGGCTTCGAGGTGCTGTGGGGGATGCCAGAGTCCTAGATGGAAATCGTTGCCCTGTGTTCTGACCCTACTTAGCTCTTCCATCTCAATTCCTGGGTGGGCCTCTCTGAGCTCAGACAGAGTGAGCACCCAGCTCCCTGGAGGAGAGGCAACATTTTGCTGCGACGTGAATCTAATTGTTTCTAGATTGAGTATTTCCCTGGGACAGCAGTCCCCGTCAGTGTTGCCTGCATTAACATGCTCACTGAAGGATTGCAGATGGTGATTAGGCTTGACAGCATCAGTTTTGGTGGGACAGGTGCAGTGCCACAGAGCTGCACGGGACGACAAGGAGATTTATTTGTGTGGAATGGAGACATATGGCCAGAATCATCCGCTCCCTTTCCTCTGTAATTAAAACATCTGGGAGCACCAAAGGGCTGAGAAATGAGAAGTAAATAGTGTACATCTTGTCTTGCCCAGCTCTGAATAGTCCAGCAGTGGGACTCTGACATCAGAGGGTACAGAACACCTGGCCTGGGCTGGTCTGGGAATTGTCCACAACCCAAAGGCCAGTTTGCTTGTAAATATGACTGGGGGGATTTTGACTTTGGTGTTTCATTTTCTTTCTTTTTGTCCGAAAGTGCGTATAATGGCTTTCTTTTGGAACATTTTTAAGAGTGTTTTACACTCTTAAAACGGCAGACAGGAAGAATGTAGGGCTTACTTTGGGAGCTGGTACAGGCTATGACATTTATTTGTCATGCAATGAGTTTTATCTGAGACTATGGAAGGAGACGCTGCTTTTCCTTGGTTTCCTCTTAGCCAGCACATCCTTCACCTAATGTCTTACACATCAAATGGATCCAATCAGTCTAGTTTTCAGGCACCTCAGAAAATATGTCAAGCTTGGGAGGACTGGCACAGGTAAATGTGGTCTGCTTTGCTTAGAAGGGACTGTGGTGTGACAGCTCAGGGGGAAGAGCAGCAGGCAACCGGAGTTAACCAAACTAGACAGCAATTCTTTCTCGGGGACCTGCTTACTTACCCACCCACCTCCTGACCTGTCAGCCCTCTTGGTGCTCCATCCCCCATCCACTCAAGCAAGGAGCTTTACTGAGCACCCCTATACACCAGGTTTGGAAAATAGAAGTAAGAGCCCTCACATAGCTCACCTGGTCTTGAATGAGACGTTCATAGACAGAGAAACCATTCAGTAAGGCACTTGGTAAGTAGCTGGATATTCCATGTCTTGTGAGCATGCAGAGAACATCAGCTTTTGTATCCTCCATCCTGCCCCCAGAATCAAATAACACCGAGTACCTGAGCCTCTGTTTCATACATCACATGGGCAGGCCAATGCCATCAGCGGGAAAGTCAAGCGGCCTGCCTTTATCAAGCACTTACTATGTGCCCAGGACTTTACATACTCAGTTTCTTTGAATCTTCACAGCAGCTCTTCAAGGTGGGTATAATTCCATCCATTTTTCGGGTCTGGGGACCAGGATGCTAAATAAGAAAGTAGCCAAGTTGGTATTTGGACCCTCAAGTGCCTCGATCACATACACATATGTTCCTGTTTCACTGAGCTGCCAGCCTTGACCAGTATTAATGCTGGGGAATTAGCAGCCTTTGAGAACCCCAGGATGGCTTCACATGTCACTGTCGCTTGTTCTGCCCAGGGCCCTGCTTTGGGTCCTCTTCTCAGAATCCAGCTGTCTGCCCTCCACCTGGCATGTGCCAGCCTCTCTTCCTGCTGGGTAGGATTCCTCCCTCTCTGTCCAGACTCCACTGGACTGAGAGTGAATTTCAGGCATAGGGTGTGTCTTCTTCTTATCTTAATCTTCTTAATCTCCTTATCATTGCTGAGCATGGGACCTGGTATACAATTTCCACTTCTGCAAAACAGAGCTAAAACTAGGATTTATTTCCTGGAGTTGTTGTCAGGATTAAATGAGAGAGTCTTTGAAAAACATTGGGAATGGTCCAGCTCATTGTCAGAGTCCCTTGAATGTTATCACAGCTAAGGTGCTCAGCAACCTTGCGGGGAAGAAAACTGAGACTCAAGGGACTGAGTGATTTACCGAGGGGCAAACAGCTAGAAAGCACCAAAGCCAAGATCTGACCTTGGCCATCTGACTCCAGTGTCTGAGCTCTTAATGAATCCACTGCACTTGGTCCTTCATGAAAGTCTGTCCTGAATGGGCCACACACATCCAGAATCACCAGGACGCTGTGCAGGTGAGTGGGCTGACCGCCTTAGGGGGCATTCGCACCAGAGCCTCCCGTCAGTAGTGTGTTGATTTACTCACACATACTGTGGGGCCCTCTCGGTCCAGGCAGTGGAGCAGATAGACAGGAACAACCACAATCAGGACCTGGACCCTGTCTTTATGAGGATGACAGCCCTGTGCCTGCTTGAAATAAGCTCAATTTGTAAAACACCTTCGGGAAACCATCTCTAGACTGGTGGCATTCCCTTTATCTGGTCCTATAAAGCCCTCCAAATGTCAGTCTCCTCCAAAATGATCACTTCCCAACATAGCTAAGTTTCCAGCAACCCTTAAAAGAGAACCTACCTGCTTATATAACGGGCTCATGTTGAGGGAATCCTGGGGATAGTCTGAAGGAGCCCTGCTCACAAAAAATGAACAGCCACACAATCAACACAGAGCCTAAATTTGTCCCCAAGATTCAATTAAGACCAATCCAGTTCCTGATTAAAGAACCTGACGTCCATCCAGGCATAAATATTTATGCCTGATAGCCTTTCTCCTTAACAGCAAAACAATCTGCAGTGACAACATGAGAAATAAGAATACGTTCCTGGTGAAGACTCTATTATCAGCATTCACAATAACTGAACAGCTGCAGCCTGTGTCATGATGAGATGTATGCAAACAGGGGGCTCGTCTGTCAGCAGCACTCGGAAGCGGACTGGCAGGTCTGTCACACGCCTCGGCTGCGGCCGGTGAGACCTCACTTCACATCTAGCAGTTCCATGTACTCATTTGCTGGTGTAATGCTCTGTGCTCATGTACTACCCTTCGCTCAAACATTACGAATCTTCCTGGCAGGATCTGCCAGTGCCTCCATGAAGCCAAAACATCCGGATGAGCAGGGAAAAATCCAGTCTTTCAGCAAGTCAGCCAGCCAGACATTTTCACCGTATATTTGTTTAGTGCCTACTGCCTCAGACGGATGTTTCATCTACATGCTGTCAAACCTGCAGATGAAAGACAGATTCCTTTTCATAACTCATCTAGAAATTTGGGTACCAGGAGAAGACAATGCTTCTTATAACATCTGCCACATATGTTACTAGTTTAAAGGTTTTGGTTTTCTGGTGGGTGCTTTTTCTTGGAATCGAGCTAAGCTTGTGCCAGAAGGTTGGGGATGTCTGGTTTCTGTCCTTGTGTGCTTAACCTCTAGGATTTCTAAAGGTATAGATAACTGAGGGAGATATGTCATTTTCCTAAAGTAGGCTCCCCCAAAACTGCAAAGATTAAATTTGAATTGGAATTTATGGATAAGTGATGTCATGAGCAATGAATACCTTACCACAGTATCCTTGGTCCTATTGCTTGACTACAGGATGTAATGACAAATTTTACGTCGGCAATGGAAATGAAGGAAAGGTGCCATTTATATGTCAGAATTATCACAGTTCCTACCAGATATAGGTCAGAGAAGAATGGATTGAGGGATAAACCTACCAAGCAGTTGCTTCCCACATGTAAAACCAAGAGTTTGCCTAAGAAAGATCTGGAAAAGAAACTAGTAGAACTACATTATCAATCAACAAGGGATAGTTGGAAGGGAAAACTGGGTATTTTGGGAGACACATCTGAGGCCCCCCCAATCATTCTGGGTGGTCATGCCAGGGACCATAAACTTGTATTTGGCAAAGAGGCTGGACAAAGAACATTGCCACTGCCACTCCCCATTGTGGAACCCCTGTCAAAGAGGATGGGCATTGTGCAATGAACTTTTGGCCTTTTCCAAATAAAGGAGGGGAACTGTTCAGTCTAATGATGAAATGATGAAATTTGCCTAACTTGGGCCCCATTTCCACTTACCCGAGGCTACTGGATTTTTGAACTGGCAATATTAAAGAAAAATAAACATAAACTGTTCTCTATTTAAAAGAGCCAGAGAGGGATCTACACCATCTGCCAAAACCTATCTCAGCTCTAACTCTGGTTCTCAGGATGAACAAAGAGAAAATTCTCCAAGCACATGAAAGGACAGAGCATGTCAAAGGCAGGGGACCTATTTGAATGATCAGAGTGAACATCTCCATGTTAAATAGTCATTATAAGAAAAGTTCAGAAAAGTTAGAATTTGCATCTTTGACAATATTCCAGAGGGTATTACATCTAAAAAGAGCGAGGAAGCAGGAAACAATGTAAGACTAGTAAAGAATGGATGCAGATGAAACATAAGATTGCTGAGTTACAACTGAGTCACTAACTAGTCCATTAGATACTCCGAATATTGTCTCATAGATATTTCTGCAATGGTGACCATGTTCTATATCAAAAGTTAGCAAAACTTTTTATGTAAAGGGCCAGATAGTAAATATTTGAATCTTTGGGTCCCTTGCATACTCTTCATTTTTTTACAAACCTTTATAAATACAAAAAATACCATTCTTAGCCCACGGGATATCCAAAAGCAGTCCATGGATACCACTTAGGATGGCTATAATTTAAAAAAAGAGAAAAGAAGGAAAATGACAAGTGCTGGTGGGGATGTGGAGAAATTGAAATTCTCATACACTGCTGGTGGGAATGTTAAATGGTGTCACCTCTGTGGAAAAGAATTTGGCTGTTCCTCAACTCGAACATACAATTATCCTATTACCCAGCAATTTCACTCCTATGTATATACCCCTCTCCTCCAAATTGAAAACAGGTATTAAAAAAAAAAACTTGTACATGAATGTTTGTAGCGGCACTGTTCTCATTAGCCAAAAGGTTGAAACAACTCAGTGTCTACCAACAAGTGAGTGGATAAACAAAAGGTGATATATCCATGTAGTGGAATATTATTCTGCTAGAAAAAGGATTGAAGTAAAAGAAACCAGATGCAAAAGTCTGGCTTCCATTTATGCAGACAGCTAAATCAAAGGGACAGAAAGCGGGTTAGTGCTTTCCAGGGGCCAGAGGGAGTGGGGAACGGATAGTGGCTGTTTAACGCATCTAGGGTTTTCTTTAGTTCTGGAACTAAATAGAGGTGATGGTTGCATGACACTGAGAACACACTAAATAGCACTGACTTGTACACATTTAAATGGTTAAAATGGCAATTTTATGTGTAATTTACCACACTTAAAATTAGTGCTAAGGAGAAAATCTCATTTTATGAAAAGCTATTG